>CAFUXE010000675.1:616438-633273 GCA_903364295.1 Serranus cabrilla
TTCTTACTTTCACTGTGCAGTCAGGGAGCAATCAGCTGAATTTATTTTTTTTTTTTATAGCTTTTACTTCCTTTGCAAAGGGATTCATGGTGCGTGTGTGACTGCAGCATATGCATGCATGTCTTTTGTGCCTCCCTGCACGGCGCTCAGCGAGCTGTCTGATATCATATCTACATGCTTACCAGTGTGTTGTTACTGTCTTTTGTTCGCACGCTTGTGTGTAAACCTGCATGCGACACACATTTCAGAGCATGTATTTATGTCTGTGTTTCACACAAAAAAGCTGCATATTAATCAGGTCTCAGAGGCCCTTTAGAGGATCAAACCCCCCAGGTTGTGATTTTCCGCCATTAGTCTTACGAGGCTGAGGGGACTGGGAGTGTTTAGGCCAGCTGAGCCTGCTGCGCTCGGGGAACAATGCTACTGTTTCTCCTCTCTCCTTCCCTCTCCTCCTCGCCGTCTTCTCCCGTCTCTCTGTCTGACATTCCTTGACATTCTGATGAAGGTTTGAGTTAGAGCCTCCTGGCCGCGCAGCCATGGTAAATCTTTCGCCATATGGTGTCCGGTCACACTGGGTGTCTGTGATGGGCAAAGTGCCTGCTGAGGTGCTGCTGCTGCTGCACATCCATCTGAGAAATAAGCTGGAAAATGACAAGAAGCAGTGTGAGATGGATATCAAATCTAAGAAAACCTGCAAATATTTGGATTTTTGTGAAAGCATTAGAATAAAATTAAATAAAAAATTTCCTTTTACTGTATTAAATTGGCATTAAATGTTGTCTAATTCAAAGTTTTTGATGCCTTTTTATAAAAACAAATCTTAGTTTGTTCATTAAAATGAGCAAATTGTCGCCATTGTGACATTTTGCGTGAGCTTGAGAGATGTTGTTAGTTTGCCCTTTTAGTTACTGACATAATTCATAATGCTCTTTTTAGGAAAAGGCTATATGTGAATAATTTAAATCGAGTCAAAAATACTCTGCTTAAAATACAAGGTCTTTTTATTTTTTTATGAGTTTATGTTTTGACAATGATTGCATTCAACAAAAGGCACGTTGTGGAGTTTTATTACAGATTCATTAGGGCTCCCCGCGCTGCTATTAAAGAGCAACTTTTACATCATTAGCGGAGGAAAGAAAAGCTGTAAGATTTTAAATTCCAATATTCAATGTTAAAAATCTACTAATGCATATTACAGCAGCTTTTATCCCTGAATTATTGTGTTTTCCTAACTGCTGTGTTTTACAAACACTTTTCTTTTCATACCACCCATTAATTTATTCAATCCACAATTAATTTAATCTTTAGTGTAAAGAAGGAACCTGACTTCTTGTGTGTAACTGCTTTCATGCCTTCATGTAGCCTCACACACAAAGCGTCTAAGAGGTTATCAAGGACCATTTGCTAATGGGGAAGCTAATGGCCAAGCTAATGAGAAAGCTAATGCGAGGAGGTGATGGTGGTGGTAGCTAAAGATAATGCCATGTAGATCTCCTGCGGGGAGTCCTCTCTCTCCATCAGTTCTCATTAATAGAGATGGTGCTGTGGTGGGAAAGGAGGCTGCTGACCCTTAATTCACTGCCAACCCACCGTAATCTGCTTTCACCAGTGCAGCCTGACAGTGGAGCTGGATACTTACCTTACCTCCACCCAGGCCTGTACCTCCTCGTCCTTAACTTGTCCGGTTCCCTGCGTGCTTCTGTTTTGCTGTCTCTTCCCTGCCAAGGTGAAGCCCCCGGAGCAGAGGATGCTGGGACACTAATGGTCCTTGGCATGCAAGCTCACTAACAGCACCTCCAGACTAGTGAGGACACCAATGTGAATGCAGTGAGACACAAATCTGAGGCAGAATGAGGCGGTGAAGGAAACATCCTTCAAAATATGCTGATTTTAGTTCCTAATGGTGTATTAAAGGAACAGGTCACCATTTTGGGAACTCTGCTTATTTTCGTTTTGCCGGCAGTTAGATTAAAAAAATATATAGTTTTCATGTTTGTGCAGGAAATATAAAGCTGCAGCCTGTTAGCTTTGCACAAAGACTGGAATCAGGGGGCGACAGCTAGCATTGCTCTGTCAGAGGTACAAAAAACCACCTTTAAATCTCACATTATAGCTCATGATGTTCAATCTGTGCAAACACTGAAACGTAAAGATGACATCGTCTTTCAGCTGGTGCTGGACTCGGACTATATCATAAAAAACAGAAATAACTTGTGACACTAATGCGAAAAGTGCCTTAAACCTGCGTTCTTACTCATGGCCAGCAGGTGGCGACGCCACTGGTTGCAAATAGACCTCAGGTTGTATAGCAGTCTATGAGAAAATGACCCTATTTCTCTCTTGATTTATTACCTCCGTAAACATTCTCAAAATGAGTTTATGTTGTCAATCGTTAGTTTGAAGTCTTCTTCAATACGACATAATGTTCAGTTTATAAATGATGGTCCCATTTAGAGTAAAATAGACAATAAAGCTTAGATAGGGTACGGCTACGACTGTAATCTGTCAATCATGATAGAGGCGTAAAGATGCTTTTCTGTGGCGCTGTGTACATTAAAATAGCTGTGAACTTGTTTTTAGGTTGTTCCCGTGTTTTAGCCTTTGAATTTTGACCCTTTCACAGTGTGTCTTCAGTTCATGAAAGTTAATCCGAACATTTTGTTTGTATGAAAATTTCGTGTACTAAAAGACACTCGGTTCATTTTTCCAGTTGGTACATTTTGTTTAAAGCCTGCTAGCCAAAATTAGCATTCCAATTTATAATTGTTTACTTGAATTATGCTTGCACCTTGCTAACACAACCACACTTGTTATGAAGTACCTGGCTCAAAAAAACAAGATGGCGACGGCAATAATTCCACCCTCACAGCTTTAAGATGGTAGTCCACAAGCTTATGGGTGACATCATGGTGGCAACATCCACTCCTCTTATAGTCTGTGGTTTTTGGCCGTAGCATTGACGCCCTGGAGTCATTTCAAGGTTTCCAGGCAACCCGCAGAAACTCCAGGAAGTCACTGAGTCCAGCCAAGAAATACTCGAGCCATGGATGCATTAAGAGAACTTCACATGGTGCCACTTGTCAGTCTTAATGTCAATTTAGCCCCATGGCCAATCATGGCACTGTAAAGATAAATAAATAAATAAATAAAAATCCCCTGCAGTCCAAAAAGAATAGACCTATAGACCGACATTATAACGGTCAGAATAAAATGTTAAACCAAAGACGTTTTAACTTTACCAGAGTTAATAAGATGCTGTGTGAGAAGTTATTACCATATAAAGTCTATGGGCCAAGAGGGGCCAAACGGTCGGGGGCCGGCATCTAGATTTTATAATCCATCCATGATTCCCACAGATAACAAACCATAACCACAATATTAACAAAATATAACATTTCAATTAGCAGAATATGTTTAGTACTTTTACACTCGTCTCCTGATGTTTCCAGACTTTACACTAAGCGAACCTTAACACTGAGTGTGGTATCACTCTATTCTCCTCTAACTATAAGACAGAAAATATCTCCCAAATTGTCAACCTATTCCTTAAATGTGTGCATGTATCTTATCGAAAGGAAAATTATGTGAGAAAATCACCATCCACAAACAGAGAGTCAGAGAGAAGAAGTGTGTGCGGTAGAGAGAGACATGCACAGAGAGTTTTCCTGGCTCTGTAATGGCTGCCATCCTCTCTCTCACTAACCCTCCTCCTCCTCCTCCTCCTCCTCTCACGGCTGCGGCTCTGTGGATCCTCTGTGCCCAGGCATGCTGTACTGAACATGCATGGCAGCGTGTCTCCTCCTGTAGCAAGCTACCTCCTGCACCACTCCTCCCGCTATTTCAAGGAAAGTGCAACCTTTGCCTTGGGCCTTAATTATGTTCAATTTGCCAAGCTGGGCCTGAAACCATTGGGGGGTGGAAAAGCTCTCTGACCTATTTATCAATGCAGCTTTTTCCTTCCACTGACTGAGACCGAACCAAAAAGATACACAGACAGAGAGAGAGAGAGAGAGACTTTACTCAGTTTTCACATAAGCAGCATTAGATGTGTGAAAATACAGGTGGAACAACAGTACAATATTTATGTACCTGCGCACTGATCGTGATTCTGATTCCATCATATTACAAAATTAATAGCACAGTTTGATTCCTTGTGAGCTGTTTCCGATGCTCCATAATGAACTCCAGTCAAGCCGAATTCTTTTGTAGGGACTCGTGTCTCAAAACTCGATTCAGGAAAAAAATGCAACCACATTAGCATTTGTTTCACCTGCAGCCAACAATGCTGTGTTATCTCCCAAACAGACTGCTGCTCTTTCAATAGAGACTGAAGAAGCTTCTTCAGACCACATGATTGGAGGTAAACACTGAGGAGGCCATTGACCTTTCATTATAGCTTCTGATAAGGCCAACTATCTCCCCTCTCTACTCTGTGCCCTAAATGTCAAGTCACTGTATGTGTTATAATTACCCTGAGTTGGTATTTTCCTCCTCTTTACGTTTCAATGCATGGAGAGCAAATCCCACTAGTTGAGGTTGGCTGAGGACATGTCATACTACATTAGACGTGTGTGGTTAATTTAGCTGTTCATGGGATAATAAATTTCCTGTTTTTTGTAACGTAGCACTTTCCATAGATGGAAGGCATTCTCAGCGCTGAGAATTTACCTCCCCGGAGTCAAGAGCTTGTTAATACATTCTCATTAAGAGGTTTTATGCATGGACAAATAAACAAATGCTAATAAACTCCTAATTATTTTCTCACAGCAAATTCAGGGATTTTGAATATTCATGTTTGACCAAAAAGAAGTGCAATTAATTTCCCTTTGCCTGGATGTGACCGAGCATGCTATTTTTGAAAAAAGCTCCTTTTTAGAACTATTTGACTGTCAGAAAATTAATGTCAAGAACAAAGAAGTAACTCCTGAAGTCTTTAAGAGTTGGTGTATGTTTCACAAAGAAGATTAAATGTGAGTGATTGCTGAGAGAATATTTTGACACACCACTAAAGGAAGAAAAGGCTCGAAAATGATCAGACTGCGCTTTTTGGCATATTTATATTTAATTGGTTGAATAATTTTTTTCTTCCCACATGCAATTTCAGTCATGTTTTTTTTTCTCTCTCTCTCTCGCTCCGGTAGTGTCGATTTTATTTTGTTGTGAAAGATGATGTCAAAGTCCTGCAGTATTTCCCTATAAAAGAGGAACGCCCTCCAAACATTCGCTCAATGCAATTCACCATATTTCAGCTCTATTGTGATTTTTTTTTTTTCCTGTGAAAACATTGTGCATCACTAATGCAATTTGACTTGCCTGTGCAATTGTGTGGAAGAAGGTAGGCCCATTTCGCTGAGTGTCAAGGAAGGCTTTTAAACTGTCACCTCAGTCTCTCCTTCCTTCATACAGAAACCTTTTAGAGGTCCTCTTCGCCGGCTTGGACAATGGGGTGTGAACGCCGTTTCCCTATTCTGATTTCTGCTGCTGAGTTATTTGGTAGTAATGACTGATCAGAGACGTTGTCTGTTTTTCAGGGATGCATGCGTTATAAGTACGGTGGGTTTTGACATGGTAAACATAAGGGGTTCGCCGCGTACAGACATACCATATCAGGAGTCCAAGTCTAGTTTGCATGTCGACAGACTGCCATGATTCAAGATGGCACCTGTCTCACTGATGTCTTTACCGCTGCTGCTCTGAGCATTCTGCAGCTTAGTGACAGCCAGAGTCCTCGCTGACAAGAGAGCCCAGAGAGAACCAGAGGCACAATCTGAGCTTAGGAATGTTGTTGTAAGCATTAAGATGCATGAATCTCTCCGTTAAGGACGGGGCTCTATATTAGTCGTTAGATTAAAAACTGTGGGGTGCTAAAGACGTTAGTCAGACTCGTTCCATGCGGTGATTTGCTGCATGCCTTTTAACAACTGCAGCCTTCACTTGCACATGGCAGAAAATGAAGTGAGGAGAAAATGAAATTATGATTTGCGATGACAAAACTGAGACGTGTGCGTGCTACCACAAAAAAAACAGCAACAACTCATGAATAATGCATGGCTGCCGTGGGCTATAGATTAAGTGTGAATATTCATTAATTTGCTTGCCCTTTGGGAGGTGATGCAAATTCATACAAAGGCATGCTGGCAACTGGGTTATCCACCGCTCTTATGAGTAAATAAGGGTAACTCCGGATGGCACTGGTTATTTCTTCGTAAATACCCAAGATGCCTGCAAACTGAAGGGCAGCGTCGGTGCTGTTAAGAAGTTTTAACAGGGTTTTGGTGAAGGAGTGACCCCCCCAGCTCTTAAGTGCTAAGTCACCAGAGCAGGGAAAGCCCATTAGCGTAAAGAAGGTGGGGGAAGGAAAGAGTTTGAGTGATTAGGCTGATTGGATATAGCAGCACTAGGTTGCTCAGGTCAAGACTAATCAGCTTCAGAACAGAAGGAAGGTCCCTAACTAGTAAAAAAAAAAAAGAGAGAGAAAGAGACAGAGTGATGCGACTGCTGTCCAGTGTAAACAGGCTTCATGTCACACGCACAAACAATAACACTCTCATACAGCCCCGGGCAAGCACAGTGCACTCACTGAGTCAGCATGGAGATGGATGATCCACCACTGAGACTAAAAACAAAACAGCTAATATTTGATTGTCCTCTTTAGTCGCACCGGTCCTTCCTCTCGGACAGAGCCAGTGGGCCAAACCCTCCTGAAAATCAGAAACGAAAAAACCGTGCACGGCTCAGAGTCTGCAGGTTTTCAGTCGACACCAGGCAATTTCACTGATAAGACAACTTCAAACAGAGCAGAGGAGCTATTCAATGAAATCACCTCTTGTAGTTTTTGCTTGAAATGACAACCTGCAGACTCTCATCCCTCTGTGGCACATCGCTGACTTTTTTTTGACACTATTTTGGCTCACTTACATCACTCTTTACCTGCACTCACACTTGGCTGTGGCTTCCTTTCCACACTTCACTGTCTCCCTTTTCCTCAGCCGAGACAAAAACACGCCGTGCAGCGGGATGAATTGATTTTGTTTAGGGGATCATTTGCACATTTATCCACACTATATGGAGGACCCCGCCATGTGTACTGCCCCCGCAGCATGGCAGTGGCAGGAGGAAGAGCAGGGATTGGACGGAGATAAACGACTCATTAACCCCAAATTGATCATGAGCTGCACACTTGTGAGGACATTTCATCATTAATATTTCAACTTAATTATTTGTGCGTGTGTTGACTCCGAGGTTCTAATTTACGCGTCACCGTGTGATGTATGAATTATTGTAATGAACAATATTTGAGCAGTTATTTCTTCCCCCTGACACCATTTTTCTTCTCCCTTGCTCTCTTTGTCTCCCACCTCTCTCTCCGGTGTGCAGAAATAATTTGGTGTCATGATCAACTCATGTTGTGGGGGCTTAAATTGTGAAGACTGTCATTTATAAATCAAAGTCTGCCGGCAGAGGAAAATGTGCCACATGCAGCACAAAGTTTCTGATTTCTGCTCTGTATCGTTCACTCAAAAGCATTTTTTTGGTATCGGAAAACACTTGAGAAACGCTGTCAGTAGAGATTGAATATCTGAGAGATTGGCAAAATATTTCCATGAAGTTTTGTGTTTGCCTCGCCTGAGCTGTTTCCTGTGCTGTCCCAGCTTTTATTCTGTATGACATGTAGTAGGTATCGGCGTGGTGATTTGCTATCCCGTAGAGGTGGAGTGTCTTCTTTGCTTTGTTTACCTCCCTCCCTGATGTACCCGTCACTTGTGCTCAGTCAGATAGCAGCGACAGCGAGAAACTTTCATTTCCGCTAACCCGTTGCCTTCAATGTGCGGACAATTCAGAGCATCCACACTCCACAAATCATTCTGTACACTTGTACTATAACATCAAACAGCTACGGAGCGTCTAAAGACAGACAGCAGGTGTGCTTTGAATCGTTCAGACCAGCGCGCCAAAGCCTTGAACAAGACATCTCATTTCAGGCACCAACACTGTTGCCACAGCTTCGACTTTAATAGACTTCTCTGGGTGCGGTTTGAGGTTCAGGGCAGAGAGCCAGATTGAGCGGTTTGGGGATTGGAGGTGAGTGCAAACCTGTGCATCAGCATGTCTTAATCCCAGAGAGCCATAATCTGGGATTAGTGATCCTCTCCTCACTGGATCCAGATTAGAGCATCCGCTCATGCAGCAGGCTCTGCACCAACGGCTGGCACCACCTCCCCAACCCCTGTGGGAGGGGCTTGGAAAGGCTGTGGTGCTCCCTGATTGGAGGACGCTCCGGATAAACTATGTGGTGACAGGGGTTGCCAAGGCGATCACGCTGGCTTTGCGATGATTGGTTGTGTCAGAGCTCAGGATGGCTGGCTGTCCTCAGACCCGCATTAGATCACTCACTGGAGAGGTACTTGTATTAACGTGCACACAAACACACACACACTGTTGGACATTCATGTAAACTGAGTGATTGAAAGCTTTTCACTCTTCATACCAACAAATTTAACAACATACTCATTAGAACAGAGAGACATTGATTTATGGATCCAAAAGTGAGCCGTATTTCATTCGCACATGTGTGTTGGTGGGTGGATCTTGTGCTGTCAGATATTGGTCACACACACACACATGAACAACAGCAGAAGCCCACATAGGTCAATCTCATCACCCTGCTCACTGGCACATGGTGGGACTATAATCCTAAGGGTCAGAGGTCAGCTTCATGCTGCTTGCCTGGCTGAAAGGGCAGATGGGACACGCACACACTCACACTCACACACACACACACATAGGTCAGCCTCACGCTGCCGGGTTGGTTTGAAGGGCAGATGGGTACATTGTGTCATTATGGCGGCCGGGCTACAGCTTGTGGGGGCGGCCATATTGTCATTGAGAGGACACTCAGTGGGTCAGGTGTACAGAGACACACACTGAATGTATAGTGTGTGGAGTGTGTAACTAAAATCATCTGCAGATTATTTAAGATTTCTGCCTTCTACATGGCTGATTTAGTAGGTCATTGTGAATCACATTTTTTTTTCTTGAAAAGCCATTAATGCAAAAAGTGATGTAGACTCCACACAGGAAGCCTGTAAGGCAGAAACTCAGCTGAATTGTTCTTTCTGCCCACTTCCATGTTCTCATTCGAAGCTAATCCACTCGAGGGTTTTTATGAGATGGAGAAATCTGTGAGCAGCAAAAGACTGTGGAAATGGCAAAGTGATATCATATTGATTTAGTAAAGTAACATAAGTAAAGTCGGAAAACCTTTTTGTTTTTTGTGCAACTATTTAGGTCACAGTGCACAATCAATCGCACACACACACACACGCACACACACACGCATATGTCTCATGTCAGCAGTCTTCGCAATCGCTAACTTTTCTCTGCCTCACGGGTGGAGGAGTGTTTTCTTACTTTCCGCACAAAGAAACATCATCAGTGTAACAATGTATTTTTCAAAACATCTCATACATGCTTTATTTTGCCTGCGCGTCTCAACCCCCTTTATTGCGGCGGAGACACAGTTTGGGAGGTTTATGTTTTGTAAGCTGCTTCCATTGCATTTCCACTGCAAATGTGGTATTAAAAATACTGCAATTTTAAGGAATTTAATACATGTATAATCTGCTTTTGCTGGATTATGCTCCCACATTAGAACAAATCAGGAAGACACAAAGGGCAGGGGCTGGGGGTCTAAATATACCCTCTTTATCCGTCACTGCATCAGCCCCATTTTTTTTTGGGAGATGTGCTTCTGGTGATGAGCGCTGTTACTTTGTTTTTTTTACTCAAGAAGCATTAGAGTGTCTCTAAAATAGGCAGTGCTGTCATTTCCTACAAAACCATCTCGTGCCCTGATATAGTAAAAGGCCTTGTTGAGGTATTTAAAATAGATATGTTGAAGCAGAAGATTAAATTGAAGTCAGTGTAACACTTTGTGAACATGGCTTTAATCTTGTCAGGTGTACCTTTGATTACATATCCTAAAAATACAATGTGTATTTGTCAGCGGAGTGTGATCTGCAGGGAACCTGTAGGTGGAAGCCAATAGTCTAACACTCGTGTGTGCACAGTATGTGAGTGAGAACACAAGCTAGAAATGGGTGATATGTGCTGCGAGAGAGGTGGGCAGAGGGTGACAGCCCTCAGTTAGGTCTGTCAGACCTGGGGCTCTGCAGGCTGTCAGTCCCAGGATAGCGGAGAGAAAATGGAATACGCTTTATCCCTGGTCTCCTGCAGGTCAACTGTGACAGGGTTGCCCCTCAATTACAGAGTATCAGCACCTCTTCTCTCCTCCTCTCTCCCCCTTTTTCTCTCCTCTCTTCCTCCCGCTCGCTGCAGTATGTCTGTGTGTGCTCTGCAAGAAGCGTGCAGAGAAGAAAAATAGAGAGGAGAGTGGGGGCAGGGAGGCAAGCACCTACAATAGGCTGCCTGGTGATTCCATAGAACACAAGGAATTTCCAGAGGCGTTTATACCTCGGTTTATTGTCTGAAAATATCCCCTCACCTACACCGAGGATGTGTTTGCTATCACACAGCATAACGAAAGACAGTATGTTTTATTGATTACACCATGAATACTGAGCATCCGTTTAGATATCGCGGCCACATTCAGCGCCGACTATCATCCCTTTAAGTGAATCGCATATATCTAATGATCCTAAACTTCATGTTTTATGTATCCACCTTAACTAATAAGGTCAACTAGCAGTGAAATGGCTGACAGGAATCTATGCATTTTAATGCAGCTGCAGAACAATAGACACGCGCCAAACACAATAGGGTGGATGCGGAATCAGTCAATGAGGAGGTAGTGTGACCAGCTGGAGCCCTCTACCCCCTGACCCCGAGGTCACCAACCGCTACCCTTCTTTCATCCACCTCTCCAGGTCGACTCATGAAAATGCATAGACTAGGAAAGTTGCTTTGTCATACAGATATCCCCGACGCGTGGAGGTCTGATAGGGCACCATTATGAAATCACTTCTCTTTATTTGGACGGGGTGATTGCTCAGACGCCCCCTTGACGTGTCATCTTCCGCCTGTTTGTGATGGAAAGCGAGGTCTGACCTGCAGCAGATGGGCCGGCTCGTGTCTGGATGTTGAGCAGTATAACTGGACACCCTTGCTTAACCTTGACCCGGTATAAACCCAGACGGTGCTGCCTTAAGGTCACTCGGGTTCTAATTTCTTTCGAGGAAGCATTAGAAACACGAGGGCGACTCCCGTTGAGCCGACCAGTCTTCCAGCAGCTACACTCCTTTCTTTAATCCAGGCTTCAGAAAAGCTGCAGGCCAAACAGAAAAGGGGCTCTAACTGGCTTCAGTGTGTCCCGGTCCCTTTCAGAGCAGTGACTCACGCTTTGTGTTGGGAGACTAAAGAGCTCTGTCCTGCTCCTCTGTCCTCTTTAGTGGCATGGCGAACAGACCTCGCCGCCTCCAGCTCTCAGCTTGCTCACCGCTGAGGCTCAGACACAGCAAGAAACCAAACAGTGAAACAATCCAACCTGCAGAGCAACTGATCTGCCACTCTTGTCCCCCTGCACTTTAACGGCTGTGTGACCCATTAGCAGGAGATGGGCCTGTCGAGGAGATTGGGCCTTGAAGCTTTTGATCACCGGGGCACACTGTCAGCCTGGAAAAATTCGGCAAGTTTTAGCACAGCAGAGCCAAAGGCTCGCACCTCCATTTAGGCTTCACTTAGAGGAGGCTCTTGACAGGTGTATTTTCTTTTGACTTTATTTGTTTCTAGAGCATTGATCAGACATTCATTGACATGAAAAGCTTTTGAATGTAAGTTAAACCATCAGTTTCGACAGTCAAGTCGGTTTAGACTTTGTTGGCTTTGCATTTGATTGTACTGGCATCAGTGGATACAATAGAAATATTGAATTTTCCCAGTGCTGGATTCAAGGTCTGTCTTTTCAATCTAGTATCATGTCTATAAAGCTCAGCCTCGGTGTTAGCCGAGTATTGTCAGACAATTGAGTGAGCGTTGGTTTGCTCACGCTCTCAGGAAAGAAGGCAGAGACAAGGGAGAGAGGCGCAGATAACCAACCCAAAGATCCATGGATATCGCTGTGCCCGACTTCCCTGGTCTTATATTTCCAGGGTTAAAAATCAATAGGGCTACTGCTGATGAAATTTGACGCATGAGTGCGCGTCCGAGTCTGCAAAGTAGACCTGAACCGAGGCATTTCTCTTCACCCGCCTTTATTCACTTTTGTTCCATTCTGTTTTTAAATGCAAAGGGGATTTCATTTCATTCTCCTTTTGCCATTTTACCTCTCTTTTTTTGCTCTAAATCCAGCCTTTGGAAGGCCCAGGGGCTGAGTAAATGTGATCGATTTCTAGAGAGTGTGTCATCTAGGCCGCCCTTTTTAGGAGTGGTTTTGTAACAGAGGCACAAAGGCGCGTGGAGCCATCATTCAGCCGGCTCTTCCATTGTTCACTTAATTCATGCTGAAGGATCCAGGTCAGGCCAGCAAGCACCCTTCACAGGTTAGAAGTCAGGACTCCTCTCCTATAAACCACGGACAAGAACAAAACCACTTAAGTCCAGAGGCGTGATGTATCATTATCCACTAGAAATATATTTCCACAGCTGTTTCTCCTCTATTTGTAATATGACTGTGGAACTAATGAGAACAGAATGTCTCTGAAATTATATTTGCTCAACAGGGTTTGCAGAACAGGGAGCTGATATGAGATGGGATAAGAACATCAAGCGTGGTTATTAGTTGGACTGTGTTCGCTGGAGGAGCAGGTTTGAGATGATTTTGAGTCCACACTTTGCTATTTTGTCTAACACGGTTGTCTTTTGTGGGATGAGGATAATACCAAGTTGAGTCGGGCTGAATTAACCATAGCAACATGCCATTACTGTATATCAGATTGGGATATAGCGAGTTTATTTAGCTTTTATCTCTTTCACAAAGTGTCCTCCGGCCTGGCTAAGTCCGTAACAATGAGCTCCTGCGGTCGAAGCTATCTTTTCCCCGTCACTGAGGGAAGAATGCACACGGCAGCCGTGCAGCCGGGCTCTCCTGTGAAGGAGAATTAATCTGCTCCAAACAACCTTTTATTTTCTCTACACAACTACTTGTCAACCGCCACTAAAAGCAATTTGTTTTTGGCCCGCTTCTTCAGGCTCATGTAGCAGGACTGAGAGAGCAGTGTGGCATGTTGTTTCAAAAAGGAGAAGAGGGGGGAAAAACAGTGCTTTAATCTGATTAGACCTGGCTAAAATCCCAAACCGGGGCTGAAGTGCAGTGCTTGTGGTTTCTGAACGGCTTACGCTAAGTCTGTACCATGGAAATAATCTACTCTTAAAACCCAGGAAACAAATCAACTATGGTAAGGACATAAGTCGCTGTCATTACGGAGTCATTAGGAGAAACATTTCCATACAGCGTGCAGGCCAGTAGTCCTGGCAGAAGGGGGCAGTGTGTGTGTGTGTGCATGTGCGTGTGCACTTCTGTGATCATGTCTTTATCTTTAAGTGTATCTGTTCATGTTTTAAACGTACAGCAGAAGCATTAATGTCTTTTTATTCTCATATATCTGAGTATTTCTACGTTTAATATACAGAAGATTGGTGTGTTTGCGTGCATTTTCTGTGTGTGTGTGTGTGCTTGTCTATCTTCAGTGTGCATGTCTATATGCGTGTTTCTCTTTGCTGCTGTGGGATTGCAGGACGACTTCTCGGGTGCTGAATAATGAATCAAAGCATGGGAGAGGAGCAAAGTCACACTGCAGCAGCTTGTCTCTCTGCACTGCTTTTACTTTAGCTGAGCCAGATGAATGGAGCCGGGAAAAAGCTTGTTCTAATAGGGCCAAGACCCTGCAATCACCTTCACAACCACACAGCAGTAAACCACCAAATTCTCTTTGATATGTGGTTAAACATGAGCCGGACCTCTGAGAGAAAAAAAAAAACCCTCATCAATGAATATTTATTATAGAAATATTAGCATTTATTGTGCAAGTGGAATTTGTCGATTGGAAGTACATCCAGTAAGACAAGAGGAAGAAGCCATTTAAGAAGATCAATAGAAAACCCTCATAAACATGCACTCCAACAGATGGGTTCAGCCATCAATAAAAAGTAGAAAAGAAACCAGTTGGGGATCAATATTCAATCCATATTGGGAAAAGGACTAAGAGGAGCAATAAGGCGGAGGAAGCTCAGAGGAGAGGAGGAAATATTAGCTTTCACTGCCACCTTGTAGGCTCGGAGCAAGAACACAAGGCAAGATCTTCCTAATGACACTATTAAAGTGTTTTACCACAGCATACCATGTTGTCAGCCACAGTGTTTCATTGTCTCATTAATAGCCTCCCAACTCGGTGCAGATTTCAATATCAGTTTGCTCTCATTATCTCTCTTCTCTGATACTGTTTCATTTTGCGCGGGCTAAATTAAATGTAAAAACCGTAATGCAATTTTGCTGGAGGAGAACATGGCGGCTAATTGCATTAGGCTGAACTGTCGGTGGCGTCTGCAGCGTCTAGGCCCCCATCACTCTCCCACAATTAGCGCTGGCTACTCCCCTCAGCAGCAGGTGTTGTTCTGCCCGTGCCAGCACTCCAGCTGATTACCTTAGCCGAGCGCTGCGAGCTGCTCTCCATCCATCTAGGTTACCGCACCACCACAGCCCGGTGCAGATACTCTGAGAGCCGCAATTACATTACTGTACAGCCCATAGATACAGATGGCGGGCTATATGTGCCGCTGTCACTCTGAAAGCAGGACGAGGCTGCCGAGTTGCAGAAAGGACTGGTATGATGCTGTCATGTTGCAGGCAGAGGGGACCGGCGGGCTGCAACCTTGGGCTTGAAGGTTGTGGTGTATTGATGTGAGAAGCCAGGAGGATGAGGAGGAGAGGGCTGTGAGTGAGCTTAGAGCAGCAGTAACAGCACACACACACACACATGCACACACACTCACACTCAGCATGAGGTTGGCAGCATTCCAACAGTCTCTGAGAGCAGTTGGGCTAACCAAATTATAAATTTACAAGGACTAAATTACATAGCTAGTGTACACACATACTGTCACATCAGAGACACAGCCACAGGCACACACACACACACACACACACCCTTCTTCTCTAGCTGTCTGTCCTCTCTCACACAGACACAGACAAATGCACACACACACACCAGGGACACAGAAGCAGCCGACATCAAACAACTGAACTTGAACTTTGGACAGGTTCTGTGCATGATATGAATAAAAAAAACTCCCAGGCCCAAAGAAAAAGCTCAAAGTCCACTGCTTTTTGATACCATTTATTCATTACTGACCCTTTCTTCCTTCCTCCCACGTCAGGATTTCCATGTATCTGAAATGCAACGCAATGAAAAACAATCTGAAATCTAAAATTGCAATCTGGCAATATGAAAGAAGCCAACGAGCCTTGATCAGGATACAAGAAAAGGTGGAGGATTATCTTGTACATTTTTTCCCCGTACATGTGGATGAACTTGTTTGCAGCTTGTTATGGAGCTTTTTCTTGTACATTTCATCCATATCTGACTGTGAAGTGAATTGTGAAGTGGTTCATATGCCTCACAGTCTTGCTGGGGATCACCACATGACCACTAAAGCTAATTCTGAACGCCATAGGTTTGGAATTAGTTGTATTTTTATTTCAGCGTGGGATTAAAATAACCACTGCAACACTAGATGGATTTATTGTACATTAACAGAGCAAATTGTGCTCTGATTGTTGTGCATTCCACTCAGAAATGAGAGAAGTTTACATTCTCCTCCATTACTAAACATGCAGACTGTTACGGGCGTTGCTCTACTTTTATGTTCCTCCGTTTAGTGTGATAGAGAGCGCTGATCGGAGCGAGCAGAAGGTTTGCAGTGCAGATGGCTTTGCTTTCTGGGAAAAATGGGAATCACCATGTGGTATCTTAACAGCTGCTGGAGCTAAGGGTCTCTTTATATATATAAATTCACCCGCTATAAAATCTGTCTAATTATTCCATAGATGTCTCTTTAAACGTTTTCTGCCACTAGGGGTCTCTCAGTCAAAACAAAAACAAAATACGTAGTTTGGTTTGATGTTGTGAAGTAGCAAGGGATCATGGGAGTTGTTTTCTCCAGCACCATTGCCTGATTGCATTTAGCTTCTCCCGGTTAATATTCATTCAGTGTTCATAAATCAGGAGGTTTTTAACAGAAGCCTAATTAAAAGAAACAGACCTGATTATTAGAACACGGATTAAAGCAGCTTTACGTTAAAAATACGTTTCTGTTACATTTGGTGGACACATGATGCTGCTAGCCAAACTGCAGCTAACATTTACTCTGCTTTTTTCTGTGATAACTTGGCATCCAGCTGTCTGATGACTGAAATGCATCATTCAGTTAAAATATGTAGATCAAAACTAACAAGATCTAAAAAAAAGAGCTTATTGTAAAAAATATGGCTTAAAACTGCTCCAATTAAAATGGGCAATTTAGATTTCTATGTTGAACTTTGAAAATTGTTGGAAACATTTGGGATAATGTGAGTGCACGCTTCAACTAAATATATAAGTCCAGCCATTTTTTTTTTACAATATCATGTAGAAAACTTGCATAATATGCCTTTAAATCTTGAATGAATTTCCTGAAATTCTTGCCTTCAGATTCAAAACAAATTCCCACTAAAAAATGAAATGCATAAGTGTATTTTGGGCCGTGTGTTTGTCTGACCCTCATCGCTCGCCATCCAGAAAGGTGTTGGTGCTTTATTGACTGGCTCGGTGGTCCTGCTGTGCCATTGCTCTCAGCCTTCAGGATTAAAGAGACACTGCACTCTAGACATGACTCACTCATTG
>CAFUXE010000675.1:633498-647406 GCA_903364295.1 Serranus cabrilla
TTTTTTTTTTTTCCATTTCTTTCTCTGCTGTATTAACGGTTAGCACAAAGAGCCAATGGACTCCCCCAAGTCCATTAAGTCTGCAGCCTGTTTGTAAACATCTCAGCTTTAAGTTGTGAATGTGAAGTCTGAACTTGTTGATTCTGAATGAGATACTCTGACTACATTATCCGAGCATATATGCATGTGAGTCGTGTAATTTGTAAGACAACCGGTAATTTTAGCCGTCGACAGAACTGTCTTGTTTTTTTGACTCTGTCACTATTGCAAGCAAATAGTACGTCTGTATCAGGCTCAGAGTGATATGGGATTTCTTTTATAATACTATTTTTCCACTATGTATTTCAACTCCAACATGTGCAGATAAAAGCCACAGTGGTCATAGTCCAGACTCTCCCTGATCATGTTTTTGAGTGTATTTTGATGAAAATGTTGTGGTTGGCGGAGCAGCTCGAGCTCACATCCATGGAGACAATGCACACTCGTCTCTCCCATGGTTAATTGCTGTTCATGTTACTCCAAGTGAGGCACCCCTCCCCTATATCAGCCCCAGCCAATTTACATCTTATTATGTCTATCTGTGCTGAGACCTAGTATCTCAAATAGAGAAGAAAATTACTCTCCATTTCTGGGGGAAATAGTGACTCGTTCTAGTCGCCCCAACATTGATGCATTCTGTCACTGTGTCAGAGGTGCATATGAAGATATTGTATAAATTCTGGCCATGCAGTGTGGACATTGTTCCATATCCTTACTCCATTATTAAAACCCTGATGTCATTAGCTGCACAAATAACTGGCTAGTCTGCCAAATAACCGAATGATGGACGGTGAATATGGCTCCTGCATTCAAAAACATACAGCATATGTAGGTATGTTTTACTTTAAACCACTTGCTTTATCTGATTTGTGCGAATGACGCTGAGATCGCACATATTTCCCACATCTTTTTTATCATTAACACATCTTGCAGTGTTAAGTGACGTCTAGAAAAATGTATTAATTAAATTATTGTTTGACATTTACACATCCTTGTGTAGCATGTACTGGAAACCAGTAAACGGTCTCCTCTTTGACGATTATTGCTTAAATTTTGTAACACATTGAACATGTAACCCTGAATGATGGACAGTGGAGCGTTAGATATCTGTTGATTAGTTAGATCTTGCAGGCCTCTGTGTTTAAGTCATGCTTTTGTGATGAAGTGCTGTATTCATAAACTTGACTGAGAGAGGAAAAGCCCTCTGATAGGACAATTATTTTTGTTTTAAGCAGCCTGCATGTGGGAGGACAGCTCCGCTCCCTAGGTTTCCACTTACCAGCAGTGAGTGACAAAGCCTATCTATTAAGGCAGCTCGAATTTTACCAGCATTCACAATCGATCCTCTGCCCCGCGCGGCCTATAAAATAATGCATCGTAATGAGGGGTGGGGGCCTTTGATGAATGACAGAAAACAATGTCTAAGTGACATCCCAAAGTTGTAGGCTGTTTCCATTTTATCCTCAATTTCAGTCGCACGGTGAAGCATTCTGTTATAATTCAATTTCCATCAAACTCCCGCGTACACATGACTGTCAGTGACATCGCAATCAGTGTTGCTGACATTATTTCAGATGAATGTCATAAAAACGAGCATGGGTGTTGAAGACGCTGTAATAGTTTCTGATAACATAATCAAACCATAAACATTAGCACATAAAAGGGGGTGCAGATAGTAAAGTGTGGCGTACACTTTTGATGGCCTCGTGTCATTAATTATGAACTATTAATCATGTTTATTGATGAATGTACTTATAGCTACACTGCGCTCATTAATGTTTATTTACTTGCATGTGCTGACTTGGTTTCGCAAACCAGAGGCTACCTCTTGATTTCTGGAAATATCTCTTGTGGGAAAAGAAACGTAGCTCTATAGGGCTTGCAGGCGACCATTAGATTGCATGTGTTTGCTCTGTCTCTCTCTCATCTACATGTTCACACGCACAGTGGTGGCGAGATGGGATCCTCTGATTCAGCAAATCAAAGGCCTCTCCTCCTGTCCATATTATCGATGCTGCTGGAGGGCCGTAGAGGATGCCGGGGCACAAGGCAGGGTGGGGGTGGGAAGAGCTGGCGGATCTGTGGGGGGCAGGGCAGGCAGGGCTGGAGCTGCAGATTATTCTGGAAATTGCCAGCTGCAGTGTCTGCAATCAGGATCAAACCGGTTCCGGGTGGGGGAGGAGGAAGTCACTGTCGATTTTTGTCAAGCCAGCCTGTGCCTGTGTGTCTCCCGGCTGAGTGGGATGACATTCGCGAGGGCGACGGTGGAAATGTCCCACCACCTCATCCTCTCCTTAATAATTCATCCGCCTGCCCGGGCTCTCTGCAGGTCTGTGGCTGTAGCCGTGCTGCCCGCCTTTTAATGGAGCCGGTGATTACCAACACCGACATCTTAACATTTAAATAATACACAGACACCGGGAGCGGAGCAAAATCAATATCACATAGAGAGAGCGTTATGAAGAGCGCAGCACATCCAGCAGCCATCTTGCCTGCTACAGGATATCCACAGCATGTAGATGCAAAAACACATCCAGCACTCCTTGCTCTGCACGCTACCTCCCCCACCCTATTCCCAATCATACTATGGGGTCTTCTTTTTCTTTTTTCTTTTTTCTCTCTTCCTCATCCTCTCCTCCTCCTCCTCTTTTTTTTACACTCCTCTCCTTCTTGTTTCCTGCTCTTCCTCTATCTCTGCTCCTCCTGCTCTCTGAGGATTGCAGGGCTCCTGAGGGGAGCAGCAGAGCCCTGGGACAGACCCTGATTAAAACTGCCTGTTAATGACAAAGGCCCCAACGCTGCAGCTCACGCTCTAATCCTAATCTGTATGCATTCGCAGCAGCACATATTTCCTCCCTTGCTCAGTCCTCTGACACCAGACAAACGGAAACACAGAGGCAGCCATTTTGGAAACAGCTGCATGGAGCTTCATGTAATGGAGGAGCTCTGCTCAGGACACCAACGGGGACAAAACCGCTGCAACAAATCCACTTGTACTTGTCTGACACCATGTTATGCTCTCCTCCTCCCTCTGGGTCTGTGGGTGCCAAATTTGTTGCTACATGAGGGGAAAAAAAGGGAGCACACTATCACAAGGTGCATGATGTGACCCTGCAGCTTTTAGCTAAAAACACAATGGCCTTTCGGTTGTTTTAGCCAACGCTCGAGCCACCATTTCATTTGCACTGATTTCAAATAACACACAAGGGAAGCTTGAAGCACGAGAGAAGCAGCCCGTTCACCTGAAAGCGAGACTGATGGGCTAACAATACAGGGGGAAGGTGAGCAGTTTATTTTAGCAGCGAGGGGGGTGTCTGCATGTCTCCAGTGATGCGGGGGTGATTTCTTTCGGCAGGCCTGCGAGTGCCCCGAGGCGAGAGGGATAAGGGCCGTAGAGGAGAGGGGAAGAGAAAGAATCTGGCCTAGAGAGACTTTGCAACATGAGTGCGCCGGAGCCATTAAAAATATAACACGAGATGAGTGTAACAGTGTATATTTAGCTGCGGAGAAAGAGCCCGCTATGCCGTGTTGTGTGTTACGCTGGTCGTTTGTATCTTTTGGTCACTGCAGGAGCTGAAATCAAAGCAGAGAAATGTTGAAAGATGAAAAACGGCGAAGAAGCAAACGGAGGTGTTTATCAGCTGCTGTTGTTGCTGCTGGTGTGTAAAAGAAGCACATCACATCTGTGCAGCAACCACTTTCAGAGCGATAAGAAACAATGGAGTTTTAAAATGAACAGGGGGATTGGCTCAGTGCTTAGAATTACGGATGCTGGGAAAGGATCTTGGGTGTGGGAAAGAAGAGAGAGGATTATGAATTTCAGCAAATCAGAGAAAAGCATGTGGAGAAATCTCAGCGTCCCTTTATGTTTTTTCTCTCTCTCCATTCTTTCCCTTCTTTCTCACTCTTTAATTTTCGCTCCCTCGCTCCTTTGTCTCTATCTTGAGCTCCTTCGCTCTCTTTGATATTCTGGGTTTTACATGAGTTTTTCTATTGACATCTGCCTACATTTCAGCTGTCCACCCATCCTTAATTCTCTAAACTGCTTGTACATCTAAACTGCCTGAGCAGCTCTTTTTATCTCATTATCATCGCAGAGCTGCAGTATTTATTCCCACCTCTTAATTCTCATTTAAAAAAAATCGAGAATCTGTTCTTGAAAATGGAGAACGTCACATTGTGAGACTGCTTTCATTCCCTCTTGTATCATTGGCCTTAATTGAGTGACTTTTCAATCAGAACAAATAGCTCAATTTGATTTTTTTTGCCCTTCAAACACTGAGGTTAGAAGCTCCATGATATCTGGCGTATTTCTAACAGAATAGACGAGAACCATGTTTGAAGGAATTATTTGACATATATGAAACAATATGCACAACTGAAGACTTTGACCCAGGAGATTACTGTTAGTGTCTCATTGAAAACTTTTTTACTTGTACGTGTGTAAGCAGGTATTACAAGCCTCATCTTGTTCTTTGTTGACTAAACCTAACCAAGTAGTTACAAACCAGAGAAAAAAGACATTGACCGTCATTTTGTAGGATATCACACAAACGTAAACATTAGAATACGTTTGTATATTCTCCAAGACTAAGATGAGAAGTCTCATATCTGTCAGTCAGGTTAGCCAACAATTAGCTCAGCAGAGTGTTGATTTAGTTTAACATTTGGATTAGAAATAAAGGGAATTTGGCCTGGCCAAATGTTAAAAATAAATCTGCCTACCAGCACCTTGAAAGGTCACTAATTAACACTTTTTTGCTTTATGTGTGATCTGTACAAAAAGCAAAGTGTATATGACAAATAGTGTGTTGTGGTGTTACTGAACCTCCTCTGTTTGTCTGTGATATCAACCATGTCTCTAAAATGTTACTTTACCATACAGCAAAACTGCATTCTTAATTACATTTTTATCAAAATATATATTTTTCCTAGAGAAGTTTTAGGCTCCATGCGTAATACGTTTAAAAAGCGTAACTTTTGCAACGTTTCCGGCATTTATGAACCCCTGAAACAGACAAATGACGGAGACGACGCCGGGCAGGCACCCATCAGTGTCTACATGGTCATGATGGTTTGATTTCTGATACAGTGCTAAAACACATATGTGTACAGGAATTGTTTTTGATCAAAACACTGTTAAAATGCAAATGTATCACGTGGATATAGCCTTAAACACGTGGTTAAGATTGTGAATTGAACAAAACTACTTGGTTAGGTTTAGAAGAAGGTCATGGTTAAAATAATTACGTTTGTCACAAAACTCAAGTTAGTTAATTAAATTACATACGTGACATAGTTAAGTAGTTAGTTATTAACCAAACGTTGACTTTTGATCATTTAGTCATTAAGTCGTGTTTTCTCCATCAGTCCACTCCCTATAAGGTGCAACCCCTATTTGGAACAATTGTCTCAAATGTAAATAAAAACTATACAAAGACGATTTATATTTAATATCCAAACTGAGCTAACTATGAACTATGAGAATTGTATCAATCTTATTACTAAACTCTTAGCATGAAAGCGAATAAGCGCATTTCCCAAAATGTCAAACTGGTGAATTGAAATACTGATTAAATCTCTCATGACAGGAGTGAATTTCTTTTTTAATTTATTTTGGAACAACAAATAATTTTAGTTTGACTAACCTTTTATTGGGATTTAATTTGATTGGAAAAAGAAAATCAGCACACTACTTAAAGTGCACGATCTCGCAGAATACAGAACTCCATCACACTCGCAGGCATTTTCATTCTGTCCACTGATGAATAGGAGATGCTGCTTATAATTACAGGGTGCTTTGCAGAGTGTGATTGCAGCACACCGAGGGACAGCGAGAGCAAAGTTCAAGCTCCTTGATATTTCCCTGAGAAATAAATATAACCAAGAGGTGTGCCCCGGCTCCCGCGGATCACAAAGCCGAGGTCTCCTCTGCGTAGCCACCTTTGGCTCCAGAGAGTCAAGGAAATGATTTAGAGATCTGAGGAGGCTCTGGGGTGTGAAAAAGGAAGTCACAATCATAGAAAAATTAAAGGGCAGAGCTTCTTTAATCCACACCGTCGGCAACCTCTGTGCGATAAAATGTTTGGAGAATTGAGCAGATTGGTTTGGAGCCGTTGTCTGAGCAGAGAGGTCGTGAAGAGGTTCAACATGCGAGCCAAGGTTTCTCCTCTAAACCAGCCAGGTGGGGCACAAACTGCATGTGTGGAGCATGACATGTCCTCCGCTAAAAGGAAGACTTCCTGCTCCGAGAGCTACATTATTCTCTCCACTCAAATGAAGCTAATGGCTGTTCCTTCTCATCATCGAAATGACTCGGCTGTTAGCGCCGTGCTTCCACAGATATTACCGGGGAGTTTGGCGCATACCAGAATCTTCATTTTCAAACAAAGCACAAGTGGATCTCATATCCTCCTCTTAACAGCAATAGTGGAAACATCAAATATTGAACTTGATAATTTGATGTTTAAATTGCATGAACTTCTAGATGGAGACAGAAGACAAGCTCTCATCCCGCCTCTTCACATGTGTAATTTAAATCAGTGGACGCCATTCTCCAACTCTCAATCTGCAATCAAGGCTGAGGGTTGTGAAATATTTTCAGCTCAAACCTGTCCATTTGAATATGAATAATACACAAGGTAGAGTGCATTATGATAATAGCCTTCAATTACACAAGATATCTGCATATCTATCCTTTACTTCTTGAATACGGCAGAGAGGAGTGTTAGACTTCTGAGGACACTCTGCGTATGAGAGCCGCATGAATGTGGGATCGCCATTTCTCTCCTGCCGCTCACTTGCTTAGTATGAGCATTCACAGCCCGCTTCAATCAATATCAATTAATTATCACGGCTACTTCAAAATGATAAATGCTTTTTATCTATCACTTCTCAAATCAATGACTTCACTGTTACCATGCTAACATTTCCCTCATCATCCAGCTCAATCAATCGAAAAAGTCGCAGTGGACAATTTACATTGAAGATGTATGATGAAGGGGAATCAATAATATTAGCAGTGAGAGTGAAGGGGAGTGGGACATCTGTGATGGAGAATTTAAGAAGAGGCTTTAACGTCAACGACTCTCAAATTGTTCCACAGTAGATCAAAACTAGAGTGACCCGCATTGATTACAGCCAAGTCCTTGCATGTCCGCCGTGCAGCCGTATATCTCAGATACTGTAACTCTTAGACTTTTCTCAGGTGGAACATCTGACAGGATGTTAAGTCAGAGGTTAATCTTTACACACTGGCCATGTTTTGCTGTCATGCAGAGGTTGTAGCTCATGCCTGCTATGGAGCTCCCCACAGATCTCTGCGACCATGTGACCAAGAACCCGTTGACCTGCTGTGGATGGCGTCTGACCCCCGGGGTCAGGGTGTATGGGGTGAGTGTGACAGGCGACGCCTCTTCTTGATGCTATACCGCTGACCTCTGACATTTGGTTTGAAAGCTTTCAGAGTTGCTGCATAAATCTTTAGGAGAGATGCTAACGTTCGTTCTTACATACAGTTTAGGCTTCGCTGTGATTTAAAATGAGATTGTATTGTCCCAGTTACATGAATCATTCAAACATCATTGACCTTGTGTCCCACTGCAGGAAAATCAACAAAATAAGTCAATATATTTAAAATATCACCCATATTGGCCAGCCAGTGGTGGGGAAAGTACTCAGATCCATTATTTAAAGGCGGGGTATACAACATTCAGAGCATTAATATAGAAGAAAACTAATATTTGCTTTGTGAAGATATGGTGGAGTACTGGTGTCCTGAGCAGAATGAAGTCTCTCTCCCTCTGTGTGGCGTAACCTGAGCGTCCCTGTTTTTGTTTTGTACTTCCACTAGTGCACATTATTGCATATAAGCCCCTTCCTTCTAAACTGTTGTCCTCTATTCGTGTTCATATCCCAATAGTTAGCTTAAAGCCACCCTCAAAGCTAGGAATGCACGGGAGAGTAATGTTTGTACAACAGTGACCGCTTATAAGGACATGGCTTCCGCAATGAAGCAATCCTCACCCACAGTTATGGGGGATTGTGAGCTAAATCTGGACAATGGCGCCATTTTTGCAGCCACATTCTGCTTTATGATGAATCATTCACACGATGAGGAAGCTAACAGGGTTGCATTTTACTAGAGTCGTACCTTATACAATTTAATATGACAAATAAGATTCATTAATTGATTCCGTCAGCACTGTTGCCATTGTTAGCGCTGTTAGCAGCTAGCTCTCCGCTAACACTCATTTACAAAGTTATCCCTATAAGCATAAGCATGCAAATATTAGCGCTGTTAGCACTGCTGACACATGGTGGCAGTAAGGCCTCATCAGCCAGGTTGCCCCATGAATCACTTAATCCCCATTAACACTATTAGCTATGTTAGCACACTTGCTGCTGTTAGCATCATTCAACCATCTAACTGCCTATTCAGCTCAGCTATGTCCATGTTTGCTGTGTGGAGGAGATCCAGGCTCAGACTGAGTTTCGTGTTCAGGACCTTTAAGTAAATGCAGTTATACAAAAAAATTAAAGTATAGAAGTATCATTATAAAATGTACTTACAGTAAAGTACCTATTCTGTATTAAAATGGCATCTGTGACAGATAAAGTTTCACATAGTTTGGTTGTTACTTTTGCATCAATGCAGAATTTTCATTTTAGGGTTTTAGCTGTTTGGGGTAAAACTAGTTTTGATTATTTTATATATATACAGGATTAGACCAGTGCTTCCCAACAGAGAGGTTGGACTCCCTCCAACTGGTTACAAGATGAACCCTTTTGTTTTGCTACGAACATGTATTCATTTTCCATACTTTCCTTTAATCCTCTTTAATCCCATAATCTTGGTTTTTTGAGAGATATGTTTATCCTCAAACCGGTTTTTAAATGACAAGTCAAAAAGATTGGGAACCACGTGTGCAATCTTTAACATAGCATTATGTGTGTGTGTGTGTGTGTTTTTATGTAAAATGTGGTAAAGTAGAAGAATTAAATGGCAGAAAATTGAAACAAGTAAAAACACAGACTTCTCAAATTAAGTACAGTGCTTATGTAAATGTACAAAATCACTCTCTTAGGTACTTTTTTCAGGCTGTAAAATGTGTTTTTAAAAACAGCTGTATAAAGCTCCTAAACAGGAGTCTGAACTAGAGTTTCATGCAGAACAAAAAAGAATAAGAATCATAGATAAATCTAACGTGATGGTATAGACAGGCAAATGGTGAGGAATGTTTACTATAGTAATTACACCCTCTGCTGTGTGTTCCCGCCTGCTTTAGGCTCATTAGGGACGGGGAGAGCTTCAGCTTTTCATTCTGATAAATGTCATTATGCCTGAAGTGGCCAAAAGTTTAGCTTTTTGCTTTTAATGTCAAGAACACTGTTGTTTCTACATTTCCTCCACAGAGCTTGTTTAGGTCTGTATTTGCTTAATTTGGACCGAATAGATTGTTCACAATGGTCTAATTACCATGATTATACATGTTTCTATGGAAACCCACGAGTCCAGGTTTGATTCATTATGTTTTACCTCCCAGGCAGTTTTAATTGTTGTGATGCGAGATAAGAAATGGCTGTTGGCATTTTCAACTACCGCACAATTGGCTTTTAACAGCTCCATCGGAGTTTCACTTTGTGTCGGCCGCAGTCTTGTTCAGCACACACTCACACACCCACACACCTGTCGAGGAACCAGTGCATGATTGTTCCAGCAGCAGAGAGGATGTAAACTTTACTTGATGTAATGAATCCTTTATTTCAAAACGGGGAATAAATCACTAATCTAGTAAAAGGTAAAACAAACATTGTGTTTACCTTTGCACAAATTGAAAAATAAAGGCATTTATGCATCATAAATTATACATCATTTTTTACAGAAAGATATCCCTACTTATGATGCCTGTGTCACCAAGCCTTAATATCTTCTGCAGTAATTAAATTAGAAACTGTGCTTCCAATTACAGCAGGTTTTATTGAAATAGCGAAAAAAGTAACTTAAATGGACAAATTGAAAATATATCTCACATTCTACACAATAATTGGTTGTGTTTCTCAACTTTCTGCAAAACTTTCCTTCACAGGACTTGGTGTCCACTGATCCCTCTGCCTGCAGGTCCACAGAGGACAGGACACCGAGCCGCACATCATAGGCAACAGGTCTCAATCAGTCATGGTGGCTGGAGTTTGGACCTGGACACATCCCTCGCTGTTACAAAGCTATTGATCGTTTAATTACACAATATGGGTCAAATTTCCCATGATAGATGACACTGTAAAAAAAAAAAGAGAGAGAGAACGATTTCAAACAACAAAGGAGGGAGGCAAAAAAAATTAAATGACAGGAGAAAGTTGGAGAAACCGCATACAGTGTAATAATAAGATAAGCCATTATCGATCTCCAGAGGGTAAATTCAAGAGTTGCAGCAGCAGAAAGACAGAAAAAAGTACAGATGAATAGAGAAATACCAATAATAACAAATGGAAGAAAGTAAATAAGAGATATATACAACTAGATGGAGAGTAGAAGTAAAAATATGAACTATACAAGAGCAATTAAAGACAGTTACAAGGTTAAGTGACACAGTACGATTAATAACAGCAAGTCCAGTAAATATTTACAGCACACACCAACAAAATACAATGTGTGTCTGTATTTTTAGAGCAGAATATAAAGTAGTATATGATGTGGTAGCATATTAACATAGTATAATATAATAGTTTAGTACTGTAGTATGAGATATAAGATCTAGTATAAGGCACAATGTAATTGTAATAATTTAATAACCAAACAGGTTACAGATTTATCCACACATCCTGGCAGATGATTATTAATTTAAATGTTGCATTCAATTACTGAAAAGAACCATATGTCAGAGTATTAGATTACAGTTTGGCAACCTGACAAACTTAAAAGGATTCAGCATGATTTTAATGTAATACACAAGCTATTAGTGGAGGAATGTAACTGAGTACTCTTTCAGTTCATTGTGAGGTACTTGACGTGAGTATTTGCATTTTCTGCTGTTTCATACTCCTACATTTTGAGGTGAATTAATGTCCTTTTTTACACCACTACATCTGTGTTAGGTGGGATCAAATCTGACATGCAAAACGTATGATTAGCCATTAAATATGATGAATAGCTGCAGTTTAAACTAGCAAGTTGTACATAGATTAATTCAAATTAGCTCCACCTCCACCAGCTTCAGTGTTAAAATTCAGCATTAAAACAGTGATAATAATGATACAATAATATTGTATTCATACAGTTTATTATAATATTCTAAAAGGGGTCATTGTGCCTGATGAGTACTCTTTGCTTACAGTAAGTTTGTATTTTTTGCTGAAGTAAAAATCATTGAGACACACACACAGTGCAGCATATAACACGTTATGACTTTCAAAGTTAATAGTTGCCTCGAGTGAACATTGATGTGACGCGTAACTGAATGTAACTGAGTGTAATATTGCTCTGCAACTCGTGGAAAGCTTGTTATATAAACCCCTCTCTGTTTGGAATCACTGTGGGCCGTATCAGAGCGGGCTCCAAATCCCTCATCTGGTGAAAAGCTTTCATGCAACAAACATTTGCGGTTCCTCGTCACAGTGTGCTACCTGTGAAGCAAAGGTGACTGAATAGTGAAATCTTAGCCCTGTTATTTATGTGCTCTGTCTCTCCCTGTCTCTCTGTCTCCCTCAGCTGTGCTATTTTCTGCTCTCCCTCTGCAGCACGGCCCTCGCTCAGGCAGGCTCGGGCTCCCAGCTCTAATTCTGCAGCACTCGCCGACGTCCTTCATTTGACCTTGGCGCACCACGATGCCCTCTGCCGCCATGCTGCTAGCCTCACTGTGCCCCCTGTGGCTCGCCAACGCATCATTACAGACGCACACTCACACGTATTGCCACCCCGCTAATCAATAGTGCATCGGGCTCCAATCACGTGGGGGGGGCTCTGGGGAAAAATCATTGGATTTGCAGCGCTGTGACTGGTCACATGTGCGGTGCAGCGAATGTATGCCTGTGTGTGCGTACATCTGCTCCTGTGTGTTTTCAGTAATGAGTGTGGTGCAAAGGCTAAAAGCGTTATTTCAGTGGTGACCTGTTGGTCGCTCTACAGGGTTAAGTTTGTGTATGTGGGTTGTTTGATCATATGTATGGTTAGCATTATGTAGGCTCCTACACCTCCTCTATAGAGGTTGTATCATCCAGTCCTCCCCCTCCACCTCGCTGTGCCCTGCTGCTGAACAGGGGCACTTAACACTCGTTTGTGTGTGTGTGTGTGTTTCAACCTACCTTAACTGTAGAAACAGAAAGCAGCTTTTTTTGTGACTCAAACCATTTGGAAGCTTCTTGCAATGTTGCGTTGTGGTTATTTCTGTCTTTGCAGGAATGAACCCCTGCTCAGACATGTATGTACACTCTGCACTGGCAATTAAAAAAAAGCAGAAACATTATTTCAAAGTATCAAAATGTGCATGTCGATCTGTTTTAATGTAGCCATACTGATAGATGCAGCATGTTATCCAGAGCATACAAATGCCTGTGATTAATATAAGATTATATGAGTGTACATTTGAACAGCACTCATTCTAGACCTGCATCTGTATAAAAGGCTGACCAGTGAGATAGAAGAGTGCGTGGCATTCGGCTCTATCTCTACCGCTCCATTCCACTCATCTGTCCCCAGGGCCAGAGTCAGAGCGGCGGGATCAAAAGTAAAATCAGAGCGGAGAGCTGTATCCAATCGTGTCAGTCGGAGAGGTCTCTCCCTCTACTGTAGTCTGGCAACGTCCAGGGCTGAGGGCACTGATCTCTATCAACGAGGATAAATTCAGTCAAGCCTCTAAAATGTGTGGCGGTGGACCTCAAGTGATTTAAATCATTAAAATGAGGCCAGCTGCATCATGCAGTCGGAGCACGTGGTGGGGGCATCCAGCAGCCTGGTACAGAGAGAAGAGTGCCATCATCTGGCCCCTGCTGATACATCCATCCCACTGCAGAGCGCCTGTGTGTGTGGAGAGATGCAACAGCAGATCCGTGTAGGCTTTAGTGTAGGAATTTGAACGTGCACTGGGATATAATAAGTGTTTGGTCCAATGTGACATTGTTGGCAACTTCTGTCACATATGGACCCATCTTAAAGGAACAATCTGTACCTTTCAGTAGCAGATGTCTACATGCATAATGGATGTGTACAGTGCCGCACAAGAAAAAATATATCGCTGTCGTGGAAGTGTTTGCATTTTTGTGTGAGGCCTATTCTTGGTAATCTGTGTAATAGTGCGATTATCTGTGCAGATTGAGTGTGGAACTTGTGTGTTCAGGAGAAATGACGCACTAGCCTGACAGCATCTAAAGGAGGAACCAACAGCTTTTAGCAGAGACAGACAACAATCACACATCAACCGTTCCATTTCGCAAATAATAGAGCAGCGCCTCCCGCAATCATTATATGGGCCTGCGAGAGGGAGAGTGTGTGTGCCTTGTATAATTGTAGGGTTACCGGCATATGTTTGTGTTCATTCTGCTCATTGTAAAAAAAGGTTGTGAGGTGTTGATTTACCTTTCAGCATGTAATTGAAAAAGAAAATCGCTACAAGTCCGTCGCGCCCGCAAGAAAAAAGTGCTTTTGGGGAGTGAAATGAACTGACTTGCATTAGTGCTCGACTCAGCTTTCTCTGGCTTTTGTGTTGGCACTCGACAAATGTCTGCACCGCACAGCTCACGGATCCAAACTTTCACAGTTTTATGAAATGTTAAATGATTTTCTCATTAAACATACTTCACACACAAAGATAAGCAAACCACAGTATGTTCAAAAGCAGAGCCCGCTCCAAAAAAAAAAAACACATCCTTTGGCTT
>CAFUXE010000675.1:658723-693938 GCA_903364295.1 Serranus cabrilla
TGTCGGGTTCATCCGTGCACCCAGCTGAGTAATTCATATAATAGTCACCCACGTATAATTTGTGTGCTGTACATTTTTAAGTACCTCTAAAATCCGTAATCTGTCCCACAGGTACATGTACATTATGTTACATGGACATACACAAACTTCTTCGGAGAGAGAAAATTAATTAGGGTCTTGGTACATGAGCTCAGTTTGAAGTTTTCTTAAAGGTGCACTCCACTGATTTCACACATGATGTCATCTGGGTTATCTCGGCTCAGGCTTGAGACTTTAAGGGGATTTTTGAAGTGTGTTTGTATGACGTATACTACTTATCCAGAGTCAGTGTGTTACCGACGGTAGATGCAGTTTGGAGAAGCAGGCAGGAGACCTGACAAAGAAACTAAGCAATGTATTGGTGTTTATGGAGGGGAAAAAAAGGTATTTTAGCCACCTAAAGAAATCAATGTCAGTTTAAGTGTACACCTTGCCATCAAAGCCACCAGACTCCATTGACAAAAACATTCATTTGAACTCCAAGAACACAGGAATTCTGGTCCAAGACTTCCTTGATTGATTGTTTGTTTGTGTTATTGTGTGACTTTTTTATTTTAAAGTGTTAATTGATTGTGTGACCAAAGTCACACAATAACCCAAACTTGCTAATCAAGTGAAACAGCAGTTGGCCAGCAACTCCCATGTTTTGCAAGGTAAAATTGCTGTTTTCGTCAATGGACCCTGGTGCTTTTGACAAAAGCAGGAAACGCCTTCAGTTCCCTCGACGTATACTTAACCAGGACTGTCAGACTGCAAAGTGAAGCAGTGACAATATTGTAAATATAGCATGCACTTAAACTAATAATGATCACTTTAAAAACATTATAAAGACGAACTGTGTTACAAACTGCAGGTGCAGGGTTTGGGGTCCAATGAGAAATACTATTTTGTAGCATTTTGAAAAACGTAGGATTCATTTTAACTTGACCCATATTATAAAAGTCAAGATATCATGACCTTTGCTGCTTTGTTTATGATATATATTTTTCTAATGTTTAGAGAAGTGAATTGATACGTTACTGGATTGCTCCTTTAATTTTATATTTTGTCTTCTGATTATTTTTCGTATTGGTTTCTGTTTTAAAAGGCTGTGCATAATGTGCAAAAGTGTAACATAAATGTTAAAGTAAACATGGAGAATTTTATACTTTATTACCAACTAGTTGAGGACTTAAGAGGAGAAAATTATGCCAAAAGCCAAGTCTAAGTTGTTATAAAACAAGCAGAAGATAAATTTGACAATATCAAAAGATGAAGTGAGACTTATTATACTCCTGTATTTATGTGCATGTATGTGAAAAAAACTGCTCTGTAGAAGTAGGTTTAAGCCTGTGTCTCTGTTACGCATGGCGCCTCCCTGTGGCCATCAGAGACAATAACAGCTCTAACATCAAAATGTGCAGCATAACTGCTCCCTGAACCTTTATTCTTTGCTGTAAAGCCAGCCACAATTATAACATAAATATATAAAACACCATACGAGGTAAAATCATGCTAATATATTAAAATCAGAATGTCATTTATGTGTTAATTATTTGCCCTATTCAGGACCTGCATTAACAGAATTACAAAAAATATTGAGAAAATATTAGATTTCCAATCTTTCATTTCGCTTTCATTGTATGCAGAACAATCACGCCTTTCAAGCATAGATCTACATCATATCATTGTGTTCGGCAAAACGCTCAGCCTCTACTTTCAGTTCACAGATAATGATATAACCATGGCAACAGAGACACCTTGGAAAAGGGCAGGAGGAAAACTTCGACATTACTGTCAGTCAAAACCCGTTTTTTTTTCAAATGGAAAATAAAAGTCTGCTGATTATTTCACCTGACTTGCTGAGTAACACCTTGAAACTTCAATATAGCTTTGAATATAAGAGCCAGCTGTGAGTCCTATTACATTAATCACTGTTGATGCTCTTATATTTTTCACTTACCCCTCCTTACACTGGCAGCTTTAAGCTACACATGTAGGCGCTTTCCTACAATATACAAACAATGCTAATCGGTAAAGCAGACATGCATAATCAAAATAATTTCAGGTTCCTCTGATCAGCCATGTCAGTTAACATAGTCATCAATAGGACTAATGTTCTGCGAGGACTTATTGAGTGACACGCCATGGCCCAGAGTGTGAAAACCTTCAAAACATCGAAGAAGTGCCAACCCTGAGACTTGCCCTAACCTTGCCTTGAGCCGTGTGTTGATGAGTCTTCAGTGTGACTGAAACTTCAAAGGCATTTCAGCTCACTAAGCAGAGGATGCTCCTTCTCTCTCATCTTCACTCAGCTGAATCCCTCTGCAGAAGGACATTTTGATGGTTTGGGAAAAAAAGGAATAAAAGTTTGCTTGGCACTTTCTTGGCACAGCTCTGACCACTGTGGATGGGGGCACATTGAATGCTGCTGACATTAAAGTCATTAACCAGTTAGCTTGATCCTAAAATGGTAAAAAAGAAAAAAAAAACAAGATGACAAAGTTAAATGAAAAAAGAGCTTACGGTGTGTGTATATTTGTTCCTGATTAATTCTAACAATTCAAAAACTACAGCACCGTTTACCAATTATGAAACAGCAAGGAGACCTGAGAATGAATGTTATCCTGCCATCAATTCAGAGAACGAAAATGAAATCAGCATCACATCGGAGGTCTCTAATTAAATCAGTGTTTTGCATATTTGAGAATTGGTACATCTCGGCACACAGCTAGCAATAGTGAGGGCGTTGTGAGGCGAATAAATAGCAAGTCCCTGCTTAGTTTTGTGCTCGCAGACAAATGGAGGCAGGAAAAGTGTGTTCTTTTCAAAGGCCGCCTGCAAAAACCTGATGGATGCACAAATTAACACACAGAGGAGAGAGGTTGCAATCCAAAGCCTCCAATGTTATAATTACAGCTCTTTCTTCCTCCTTGACAAACACAAAGAGGGATTTTTCTCACTCCCCGCTCACATCCTCTTTCTCCCTCTCTTCTCCACCTCTCACAGCACAGCTTGGCGAGCTGGCATTAATTGCTCCAAAAAGCTGTGGAAGCACAACAAGTACTTCTCATCCTGGTATAATTGTGTCTGTAGGAGTTGGAGGGCTTGAGAAGAAAGAGGGCTTTGCTGCTTACAGGAAAGGCTTTGTAATACGTCTTGGGAGCTGAGGAGGTTTGAAGGAAGCATGAGATGGTGGCGCACTCTGGTGGGCAGACGGGGGAAAGGAGAGTTACTCAATCTAGGCTGAAGTAAATACTGTATTAGACTCAGGAATAGTGTCCTTAATGTTTGTTAGGATCACATCAGCAACACTGAGGACACTAAGGAAAGAGTTATTTTAGTTAATTTCCTGTGAAGTAAGAAAGCATAATAATTACATTTCTTTTTTATTCCATTTGTACAAATCTTTATGTACTTAAGGCTTGCAGTTGTATTTTATATTATTGTATATTTAGTGCATCATGCTTTTTAACCTTAACTTTATTTACAGAATTACTTTCTATTCTATTCTTATACAGCAGCAACTGTAACAAAGCAATTTCCCCCCAGGGATCAATTAAGTATTTCTGATTCTGATTGTAGTGGTTAGCTCATATCTTACAGGTGCTTTATTCTATCATTCCCATATTTCATGATCTTGTCAATTAGTGCATAATGACTTCATATCAGTGTTTTCCATTTCTGTTCTAATTTGTGCTTTTTTTTTTAAAAAATCTGATAAAGCGAGGTCCTGGGAGACCAAAGTCAAAAGCATCCAATTCTGCCTAAGCAGTTTTAATAGATAGAAATATTTTTTTCAGTTTATGTTTCCATTGTCATTTAAAGTATCAGGATGTAGAAACACACTTTAAAGGAGACATTCCTCAATCTAGTGCTCTTCATGAGCTAAGATAAAGGTTCAAAGTCAGAAATACAAAACAAAATTTCTTATCAGCATAGCATGAGCCGGATCATGTGCTTTAACTGTCTGTATCACGGGGTGTTCATAGTTTTATGTAAACACCATTCATTTTGCATTATGTAGAAATAGAAAAAAATCTGAATTTGAAAGAAATTGATTTAACCTTTAAACTCTAAATGTTTAATATTTATTTGACTTACCATACATTTTTTTGAAGTACTAATGTAGATTGTCTTTGATTAAAGCTGCAATTTGTTTTAAGGAAAAATATCAAATTTTACTCAATTCTCACAACTTCCCTCCCTTCAGATGATATTAATTGAATACCTAAACAATATTTTGAGAAGAAATAAATTACAATTGTGTAAATGGTTGTTTCTTACAATAGTTTATTCTTCATAGATCTTATTTGCAGTCTCAGTATGTTAAGAACAAATAAATTGGCAGGCTGTTGTACATAATAGCATGAAGGGAAAACCAGAAATTGACCACTTGAGTGTGTAAACTGTGCAAAACCCACAAAGAGAATCAATCTGAATAACAATTTCATAATTATGTCTTCTCTTTAGGATCTATCATAACTCAGAGTCTTCCTAATGACACGCTGTATACCTTTACCTGCCCTGCAAACAGGAAATTCCACATATTCTGTCGTCACATTATATAAAACACGCCGCTCCCTCTCTGCTCCTTTCTTCCCCTGCGCTGTGCAGGAGAACAAGCGTGGCTGTTGCTGTTTGGCTGAAACGGTGTTGTGCGGCTCTGTATGTGCAGTTTGTTTGTTTCCCATTCACAGAGCCAGGGTTTGGTGTGAACACTGGGATTTTAATTCAGCGCCTTGTGGCTATATTTTGTAAATTTGACAAAAACTGAATCGGGTTGAGAATGATGATGGTTATAGATTCTTATTCTACCATCATGTTTGTGAAGTTTATGCTGGAATTCAGTAGGTTGTATATGTTTATTCCTGTTAATGCTTCTAAATGTCCTCATTAGGCAGATTGGCCCCTATAATATGTGGCATTATCAGATTTATTAGTATTGAGTATTGCATTCAATGGGTGCTAACAAAATAAGAACAAATTGTGGATATGAACAGAAATAGGAGGTTAAATATTAATGTATCACTTCCTGTATGAGGCCTGTTGTGTTTGTTTTATACATTTATTGTTTGTATTTCAGATTCTTATGTTATATCCTAACCTGCAAAGTAACAGTAAATGGTTCAACATATTTGACTAGTATATAAAGTGGCATTAAAAGGAAATACTCGTGCACTTTAGTTACCTTCCACTTGAGCCTGTGTTGGTGTTGGTGGTTAACCCTGCAGTTGTCCTGTGATGTTAACTAACCCACTTCAGGCTGGCAGCGCTTCCTCCCACATAGCAAGCATGCTGATGTGGTGTCAACTTCAAGTCTATTTATTGTACACCTTTGATATTTTACGGCCAAACCGACCCGCCTGGCACCAACGCACGCATTGTCAGTAACAGGCTGCAATGCAAAGCAGATGTGGAAACGGAACTGCTACTGTGTCTGCATGGGTTTATTTAGAGGCAAATACGCAAATAAAAAAAGGAATTAGGCTTGTTAAGCTTGTTCTGTGGAATAATTTTATGTTTGAGTGTGTGTGATACTGTGGTGTGAAGCATGGAAGTAATGGTGGAATATAACTAAATACATTTACTCAAGTGCTGTGCTTTAGTGCTTATGTTTGAGTATTTCCACGTGTTTCTTTCTACTTCTACTTCACTACATTTTATAGGCAAATATTGTACTTTTTACTCCACTACATTTAGCATTTTTCAGGTCAAGATTTAACATGAAAAATACAATAAATTTAAAATGATTATGCATTTTTTTTTAATTAAACCACTCAAAAGTATATAATGTATTTAAATTTTGCCCTGCCTTGATGACAGTAAAATGCTGCTTACATAAATTCATTAAAAATAATAATACAATGTTATATTTGGAATGTATAGTGGGCTATTCTGCATTCACTTTAAGTACATTTTGAAGCTAATACTTTTGTACTTCTAGTAAAGTAATTCTGCAGTGCAGTATTAGTACTTCTACTTCTTCCACCGCTGGCAGTAATGCGTACATTTCAGAGGCAAATCAGTAAAAACACAAAGGCACAGTTTGCGCTAAACATGGATAATTTTTATTTAGCTAGTGAGTTACCTAGAGGAGAAAACTGTCACATCCTTGCAGTTGATGTCTTGCCATTTTGGGGGAATCCCAGTCAAGCCAAGCAGGAGAGGTGATGTGGGGATTCTCCCAAAAGTGCTTGGAGTTGTTGAGGACAGACAGCCTGATTGAGCCTGAGGTACGGTACAGTACATCAACATCAGAGCAAAGACAGTCACCCACAGGGCCCAAGGAGGCCAGCGCTAGTTCTACCAGAGCAGCAGGTTTCTCCTCAGACAAATGCACTTCAGAATGACAGAATCACAAGAGAGAAAAAAACAAAGATGTGCACTGGCCGCTGTTTGCCAGCCCGCTGCATAATCGTAATCTTTTGGTACACAGAAACAGATGCAGAAAGGAAGGGAACAGGTAGAGGGAGGATACATCCTATGATTGGCATGATTGTGGCTGTTTCCCAATTATTTCATCCCACCTGTCAATCACCCAAACCTCTGTCTGAGGAGGATCAGACGGCTGAATACAGATTCAAGTAAAAGATTAATTCATACAGATCATCTTTAATTCTCTTGAGGAGCTGATGAGGCTCGCCGATATCCCAAACATTTGAGGCATTAAAAAAATTACAAATAAGCCCGGTGAAATCTTCTGACTACTTTGGTTAGTCAGTTAGTTGCTCACAAACAAAATCAAAGAAGAAGAACACAGAGTTAGAGAGTTAAGGGTACTGGTAGAGGCTGTTTAGGAGGACTGAAAGTGCTTTAAAGACAGTTTTCAAAGTGGGTTACGTTCTTTTTCTGGTGAGACAGGAACACGGGGTTTGATGCACCAGTCAACGGATACAGATGAGTCCATCTATTGTCATGTTCAAGTGTTCAGATACATTGTCGTCTTCAGCGGAAAGAGTTGTGAGAGCCTTTCCTCCTTGTGGTTAGGCAAATTTTATTTAAGGTCCTACGTCATTAGTGTTGCAGTTCTAGCAGAGAGCTTGCTTGCTTGAAGGTTACTGTTTATTTCTATTGCGCTCCTGGCGAGGAAAACAGAAAGACATGATCAGTGGATGGTATCAGAACAAACAAGGCGCACAAACAAACATAAGCAGCGGCTGAAAGTGCGACATCAGAGCTGCCAGCTTTCACTCACAGCACTTCTGTTTAATACTGTCAGATACAGATTTAATTAAATGTCTGAGCATTAAATGTCTGAGGTGAAATTGGGAATAACTCAAAGCAAGGAAATCTGGGATCACACTTTAAATTCTACACTGAAAATTGATCCAAAAGCTTTAAATTTTAATTATTTAAAAAGCAGGATCATCAAAACTAAAAATATAACCGTATGTCCTGTAGTAGTATATTTCAAAAAATATGGCAACAATATCATATAGCAATGCAGCCTATTTGAAGATGTAAATGGCAGTTTACAGGGACGAAGTCTAGTCTAAAAAAGAAATTGTTTTAATCAAAAGTTTAATTGAATCATGACCTTAAAATCAAAAGTCTAATCGAATTGTCGATTTGGAGAATTGCACCACTCCTTGGAGTAACTGAAAATGTGATATCCTTAAAAATTCACATCTGTCACATCTTGTGAGGGCTGAAGGTTTAATCCAGTGAGAGATCCTGATCATTCTACTGTCAGAAAGTATCAGGAGCAAAGGGCGAGATTGCCCCCAAATTAAAGGTATTAGCCCCATTTAACACAAACACTGGAAAAAAAGAGGAATAGTGTATATAAAGGTCTCCAAATTTCAAGTATTAGGTGTAAAAAAATTGCTCAAAACTCCCCCAAGTTTTTTTTTTTTTTATTTCTACCTTGGTCAGAGATGATCAAATCATTTTTAAATGCAATTGATATTGATTTTAACTTCTTAGAAGAGATGTATCAAATGGATGCCTTTATTATATCCAGCTGCACTTGTGCCATTCTGCAAATGTCATTAATTACTCAGGATTTATATCTCTGAGTACATTAATACATGATCTTAAAATTCTACATTATTCGTAGGAACTTCTTTTTAATATAGAACAACTCAAAGATGAGTAATAAGTTGACAGCATGAGTCATTTGGGGACTGAAGTTGCTAAAAATATTTTTTTTCCAAATCAGTTCTGACAATTTTAGAGCAGCTATCTCTTCAGAGATGTAAAACCAGAACTGTGTCCAGTTTGACTTCCTGTTCTCGATGGAAAGTACTGTTGTTTTGAACATTATATTCCTGTACGAGCACAGTTGAACTGAAAGACATCAGAAACAATCATGCACGAATATAAATCATGGTTAGTTATTTACGAAAAAAACAAAAATAAAAGATATTTAAAGGAACCAACCCCTAAGATGGCAACTTATCTTATGTATTGAATAAACAGTAAATTGCATGTATGTGCTGGGGGTTTTCTACCTGGAAGTTATTGACTAATGAATCACTAAATTAAGGTTTAGTGTTAAAGTGGGTGAGACACAGAGCTGGAGTATGTGCAGTTTACAAAACAAAATGTTCAGCTATGTTTACACTTCAGCCGCTACACTAAGCTTTTAGTAATGCCGGTCTTGTAGATAAACACAACATAATATCACTACTGTAGGGTGTGTTACGGATAACAAAAAATTCAGTGTCTTCTTTGAGGAGTGGGCGTTTGTGTCAGTGGTCTGGGAAAAGCCCTGTGTAACCAGGGTAACTCTATCCCCAGTACGGCTGCTCAGACTGGGCTGTGGCTCCGGGGACAGCAGACTGGTATTCACCCCGACACAGTGTGAACTTCCTTATTACAGTATATCCGGAAGACGGAAGGAGATAACCTCTAATTGCCGAATTAGTTATGCTAATAAAATCCTGCAACAACATTTAGATCCAAAGTTATCTTTGAAAAAACACTTTGGAAAAGTGTTATAGTGCAGGTAGCTGTGCTGGTTTGACACCTCTCAAAGTTCGGGAAGGACAGGCCAAACAATGGAGAACAATTAACCTTGTCAGGCGAAGGAGGGTGAGGCCTCAGCTGGGCCGATCCTGTCATGTAGGAGGTCAGGGCTACAAAAGCAGCACAGCGCAACGCCTGCACAACGCAGGATGAAACAGGCTTTCTACTGACAGGTTGTTTTCAGAAGCCTGAAAACATTGACTTGAAATATTTATGAGAAAGTAACCCGGCGCATATTAACAAGGTCAGCAGAGAGGAGTCAATACAGCATCAATGGAGCACCAGCAGTGGGGGAGTGGGAGAAAAGGAGAGAGCTGGTCAGGGGGGGTTTCTAAACGCAATTAGATTAGCATACTGGTGAATCTAAGAATGGATGCAGCAGAATACTAGCGGTGATAACAAGTTATTCTCTCCCTGGCTGCTGTTTTTCTACAGCAGTAGCATCCCACTGAGTTTTTACCACTTAGTCTAACATTTGCGGTACACCACTGTTATTACCACTGTCTGAAACATATTTTAGTTTCCCCTCAGAGGGCACAGGCGTACACTGTGTAAGCTTTTCAGATCTATGTGCACACACAAATGTAATCACGCATTTTTATCATGTATTTCGCTGGGAAACATTTCCTTTTAAATCAACCGTTTAGAACATCTGAGGCAAACTGTACCAACTCTGAGGCACGCTGCGGCCAGTCTGCAGGCCGAGGGCTTATGTTGTTAAAGACTAATAAAGCATGAGGAGCCTGTGGAGAGCACAGAGGCTTGGCGTTCAAAGGGAGATCAGAGCCTACATCTGCCTTTGTCTGAAGGCAGGAATGCCAGGAATGTGGGCTATTTCAGGAAACCTTTATGCATTTAACTCCACTTGGGCAGATCATCGCAATCTCAACAGCACAAGATGGCTGATGAGGAATCAGGGTTTCCTGAACCTGCCTATGAGTAATGGTGGCCTGTCAATCTGCTGACAGGCCTCTGGGAACTTCCATTTACACCAGACTGTTCATTCAGCCACAGGATGTTACAACCGCTGTCTAAGAGCAGGTGGAACAAGATCAGCTGATTACAGTCTGGCAACAGCCTGTAGCAGTGACTCAGGGAAAGTAACCTCCTTTTAAACTAAAGGGTAACCAAACTGAACTGTGTCATGCATACAAACAAGCTATTTACAGAGAACAGGGCTATTTATGTGTATCTCACCTTCCTCAGAGCCTCCTCCTCTTCCTGACGTTTCTCATAATGTGCAAAGTCATCAAAGATTGAGGTGGTATGCTTGTAAGTGGCGATAATTTTAAGCACTTGTTTGGCCTTCTCCAGAGGCACTTCCTGAGTGTCCCTGGAGTTGGTCACTGGCTTGTTGTCATTGTTCTCCAGCCGGATGTGCCGCAGCTGGTTGTTGGGCACGTCTTTGATGAACGCCCACTTTACCTCAAACTTGCCCTTCCACTTGTCCTGAGACCAGACGCCTGCATAGGCATTGTAGTCCACCGGTGAGCGCATCTCAGCCACGCCACAGAAGTGCCCACTGCCGTTGACGCTAAACAACAGGTACAAGGGCCCCTTGTTGCCCAGAGAGCGGTAGGCACCATCCAGACGCTTGTTGCCGTGTTCTGTACTGCACCAGATAGAGTACTTGATTGAGCGGTGGATGTCATCTTCAGAATAGCTCTTGATAATGAAAACACGTCCATTTTTCAAGTTCCAGTCAAAGTCTTTGGGGTTGTAGTTGTTGAGGGCACGGAGTTTCTCCAGCACGGGATGCACTTCCCCGGAGCAAGGGGAGGCACTCAGTGGGACTCCCCCACCCAGACCAAAGCCCTCACCTCGGTTCCTGGGAGCCACCCAGCGGTTCGGGGGCGGACCGGGCTGCTGGGGTTGCTGATGATGATGAAGGGGCTGTGGGGGGCCAGGTTGAGAGGACAGGTGCATGTGTGGAGGGCCAGGGGGCATAGGCTGGGGGTGTTGGGGGGACTGGAGAGAATGGAGCTGGAAGGGCTGGTGTTGGTGTTGGTGCTGGGGTTGGTGTTGGTGTTGGTGTTGGTGCTGAGGCTGAGGGGGCAATGGGTTCTGCAGTAAGGGCTGGGGCTGAGCTAGGAGAGGCTGCTGCACCATAGGCTGCGGGGGCATCATAGTCTGAGCTAACGGGGGCTTGTTCAAAGAGCCCTTATCGTCCCAAGTACCAATGTTCATATTGTGCTTTATGGGGGGTGGGGGAATGGCGCCTCCCCCCATCCCCATGTTGGCTTTGGGTTTGACCTTGGGCTGTGGCTTGGCCGGCTTCTTGGCAATGGCTGCCCAGGAGGCAGGTTTAGGTGCGGACGAGCTAACAGACGGGGGGAGGCTATTGGCTGCCATGCTGCTCATACCCGCTGTGCCTCCAAGGGGTGAGCCCACGGTTTTGGTGACAGCTGCCACCATGTCCGTACCCAGTTTTAAGCCCGCCATACCTTGCTCAATGCTGTTCAGCACTGGGACTTTACTCAGCTGGGTGTCGCTTCCAAAGCCCGCCTGTCCGTCCGTGATGGCCCGACCCAGCGAGCTGGGGGCGTACCCATAGCTGTTACTGTACACTGAGCTCTGTGTAGACTGACCCTGAGAGACACTGGTACCCCAGGTGGAAAAGTCTGCATTACCAGGGAAGAAGTTGAAGCCATGCTGTCCCAGGAAGGGAGGGGTGTTCCCCAGGGCACCCGGCTGGCTGAAAACACCATCAGGGATGAAGTGCGGCTCACCATTGCTCATCTGTCCATAAGTAGTTAGGTAGGGCATCGGAGGGTCTCCTGCTGTGGACCAAGCCGCCTCTCCCAGAGAGTAAGGGAAACCAATGGAGGGAGCATAGTAGCTGGGCATGTAGGGGTCAGACATTGGCGGATAGCTGTTACTCTGTGTGGCACAGGGAGACAGACCGTTAATGTATCATACATGATGACGAGCAAAAACAAATCAGAAAATAATTAAACATGATGACATCATTTTTTACCAGTAAATATAGATTATGAGTCAATTTATAGGAATATACAGTATGTCATCTATGTAGCAAACAATTACTCACAATTTAACTGTATTACTGTATTATTATGGTTCATGGCTGTCACCTTAAAAGTAAAACTAATCTGTCCATAGCATGTGGCTATAGGCCTTGTTAAGTGGCACATTATCAGTCTGGGCAAACCGTATTGTGATTTATTTAATTTTAGGACATTACCTGATTTGTCTGGCCGCTTAGATAAGGCTCAAAATCATCATCATTCACACCATCCTTTTGATGCATTGATCCGTTTTGCACTAAGGATGGAAAGAGAGGACAAAAAATTATCATATGTACTGTACTGTGTACTGTATGTGTTTCATATGTACTGTATTGTGTACTGTATGTGTTTCATATGTACTGTATTGAGTCACAAATACTCAAGGCTTGGTAGATAGTAGTCAAATCTAAAAAATGCCAGGATCTCAGTGTTGGGGATAACATTATCAAAACAAATGCAGAATTAGGGACAGTTACGAATAAATAAGCTGCAGTTTAAAGCACAATCACTTAGCAGTTACCCCGATAGCATGTTAGCTCATTTTTACTCAAAACAGCTTGTGTTAAAAGCCTTACCTTTATTGCCTTGTCCTTTAGGTCTCTGAAATAATGGATAGCAGAGGAACAAGAGATGTTGTCAGATCACGACAGGAAACAAGAAGCACACACACACACAGAGCAGGCTGTATCCTACGTAAATAAATATAACAGTCGATTGTAGTAACCTCAGGCTAAAGCCATCAGCCCGGATGTTAACATTTGGGTTGCTTCGTGTTATTGACCGGATGTCAAACGCTCTGACATCCAGTAACTAAACGGTGCCGCATTGGCAACCGGCTACAGCTAGAGTTGGTTTGCAATACAGTCGGCCTACATTACAGCTAATAGCTACCATATATCAAAGACTTTTTGAGCCTGTTTGATCTGGCTTGCCGAACCGGATCAAACTGTTGTCGACAAAGTTTCATTTCGCCGCACGGCTAATTTATATAGCAGCATTTCTGCTGTCAATACACGAACCTGATCGACTGTGGTCGCAGACATCCTCCAGGAACCGAAACTGATAGCTGTTTGTGAGACTGTCCACGGCTTCCCCCTGCCTCTCTCTGCTCTCCGGTGCTTTCCTGGCTCGTCTCTCGGGTTGTCCAATCACTCTGTAGCGGTTACAAGGCGGCGTTTTCCTCCCGTGGTCAGACCTGACGACAATCTGCTTCTGCTTGTTACAAACGGCGACTTTGTGTCTGTGGAGAAGGCGTCAGTTATTATCTGCGATCCTGCCACAGATGGTCTCTCGCAGTCAATCTGAAACTGACTAGTGTCTTACTGGAATATCCCTTACCATTTTCCACAATGGCGGATAGGCTTTTTACTCCCGCTTCCGTTCCGTTCTGCTGCTCCGTGACCTTCCGCCTGTGACGCTCTGAGTCATGTTACAAACTGACACTTCACATGACAGTCACAAACACACAACAAGTCCCCCGCTACTTACATTATATTCTCTATCTAGAGCAATGTTTAGCCTTTGTACCGACCTGCTATTATCCTGTAAGATTTCAAAATAACAGTCACCTCTGCATTGGATAGGAGAGCCTCTTTTAGCTTAGCCACTACATGCCAAACACAGCAATGCACGGACGCCCGAATTCCCATGGGAATAAACTAAAAATAGGCTAATTCAAAATGAAATGCATTAAAAAATAATAATGATTAAAAAAACACTACTGTACTGTGCTGCAGTACACTTTGAGGTACTTATATTTTCTGCTACTTTCCACTATTTCTAAGAGTGAATTATTTTACTTTTTATTTGTTTACACGTTTGCACAAAATACAAGTTAATATATATGCAAACACAAACAGAAAATATGATGGAGAGACACAAAGAAGAGGGGATTTGTATACTTAGAAAGGGAGAAAACTATTTTAAAAAGTAATGATAATTAATATTAAATGACCAATATTGTCCTAGATATTTAAATGAATGTCGATTAATCTATAAAAGATTGTGTATTTCTATATATTAAATTACCCAATAGCATGGATCCATGAAATCAGCCCCATCTCAGTCATTTACATTAATAAGACCACTATACATGGATGCATCATTATTCTAATAATATCACATTGGCCTACAACAAAACACTCACAGGTGCCATTTTGAATGCAAGGCTCACACTTGTAACATATATTCTTTTAACTTTGTTGTGTTGCTGCTCTTGCTTAAATAAAATATATGAATATGTATTTCAACAATGCCTATAAAATGTGTGTTTAAAAAAGTGTATTCTATACTATACTATTGGACTATACTGAAGATGTCAAATATAGTTTTAACTTTAAGTTAATATTAATAAATACTATAACAACAGGCTTTTGGCTGCCATTTAAAGATGAAATATTACATGTTATTGAAGGGCCTTTCTGGTATAATGAGTAGGACTACTTTTTTGTTACTTTAAGTACATGTTTATATAATACCTCTGTACTGTTGCGTTGAATGAAAAAGTTTGAATGTAGGACTGGAGTAGGTTATTTTTACACTGTAACATTGTTATTTTTTTACTCCACAGAGCTAAGCTGTAGTTGAAATGTAATGGACTACAACTGATGTGTTCTCTGAGTAAACGAGAATCACATGTGCTGCTCTCGCGATACTTCCTCAGTGGGTCGCGGAGCAGTATGGCAGCCGTCACGCTGAGGTCCTGCCGCAGAGGACTTTCACAGATTTTAAGTAATGGAGGACTCGCAGCTTTGTCTTCACAGCGTCTGGAAGGTCTGTTCACGTGTCCACTTTTGCCGCAGTTAATTGAACAGCGTTCGAGTTTCATATAATGGTATTTAAAGGCAAGCAAGGGGGTGTGGCTCACAGACTGTGTCGTCTTAAAAAATTAGGGCATGTAAACGGTGCGGCATTTGCGCTTGTGGATGTTTTGCGCCGTCTGTGTTGATTATCGTTGTATTTGAAATTGCGCCGACTTTAATTGGCCTCAATTGATTATATAACTGTACCTACATTTACCGCATCTTAAGTCGATATGGGGGGAGAAAATGACCACGCCGTTTCCCTATTATCCATGTGCGGGTTTCTGGTTTGCGTCAAGAGAAGCGTTATCTCATCCAAAGGGGTATGGCATTGTACTAAGCGACGTTGATTTTCTAATATAGCTATTGTGCCGTAGGCTACTCTGACTTATTTACATAGCAGTAGCCTAGCTGTACTTGTTTTGCATGGCATTAATACTTTGCACTGTGTCCACCAGGAGCCAGGAGACACAAGTCCACAGTTCAGTATGCTTCACGACCAGACCTCCCAAAGCTGGCCTACAGAAGGGTGAAGGGGAAGAGTCCAGGTGTGGTTTTCCTCCCAGGATATGCCTCCAGCATGAATGGGCAGAAAGCTGAGGCACTGGAGGAGTTCTGTAGGTCACTAGGGCACTCATGCCTTAGGTAAGAAATCCAAACACACCACCATGTTCATAATGTTGTATCAAACGCAGAATATATAAGATTAAACCTCCTATATACAATCTTGGTTTCCATTTTATAGAAACACCTGAAATAACGTCAAAATTATTTAACTTTTAAGTAAGTCACAGCTAGGGAAGGAGCCTAAATATAATTCATGAACTACACAGCCATATTTTGGGCATTTTCACATGTGCAATTGTAGGTGAGTGACCATTTCCTTGCCAGATGATATATGTGCTGAATGTGGGCAGTGCATTATGTGAGGCATAAGGAAAGCACTTTATTCATTTATAGTGTATTGGTTGAGGCTGAAACTTGATACAAAGGTATACATTTGCTTTGCCACTGGAAGCAAATGTTTATTGGCCCCTTCGCTGTATGAAATGGAAGTTAATAGGAGACGAATATTCACCATGTAAATTTTGCATGTGTAACTGTGCTGCACTTCTACGTCCTTGATTGGAAAAACGAGGAGAGGCACAGCTAGACAATAAATAATAGGGCATTGATGTGAACATTTTTTATGAATATTTGCCTCACATTCACTTAATTTCTATGAGAGCAATGTGACACTTGCTTCCTTTGCTAGCAATGTGTGGAGTTCAACCTTGACTGGGGAAGTTCAATCCTCAACCAATAGTAAAGAAGTATGTGTGGTTGACCCCACTTGGCAATTCCCACTTTCAGCACAAATATTGCCTCGGCAGGCCATGGTCACTCACCTGCAAGTGCATTTTGTACCATAACCAAACAGTTTTTTAATTCATTCATTGAAACAGCAGAAAATGTGACTAACTGAATGAAGTCTGACTTTGTTTCCCAGTGGCTAAACCACAAGGTATTAGAGAATATACAACATACATTTTAGTGCATTTGGTTATGGAGTCTAGATTTGCTTAAATTGTATCAAGTAGGGATTTTTTTTTCACTTGGATCCTGATTTTGACCAAAAAGCCCTCAAAATTGAAGATTTTAAATGATGCAACAACTTGTAACATGAAAGGCAGCAGTAAGACATATATCATCCCATGTTCAGTGTAGTATATACATTATACATACATTAACCTTGTCTTTGGCCTCTCATGTCTTGCCTTTGTTTTACCCTCTGATAGCCATGACCATGGACTGTTCTATTTATGTTTTTCAGGTTTGACTATACAGGACATGGGGCCTCCGAGGGGGTCCTATCAGAAGGAACTGTTGGTATCTGGAAAAAAGACGTCCTTTACGTGCTGGATGAGTTAGTAGAGGGGCCACAGGTAAATATTTCCTGGGGTCATGTCCCTTTGCAAGTTACTGGTGGTTTAGTAATCAGTGAAACAGCTGGATAAGAAGGGCACATGTATGACTCGGAAAACATTGATTCAAGAAAGAGTTACAATACAGGGTTATAGTTGCTCAATATACGTACATTCAATTACAAGAATATCTCATGCTTCCTCCCTGTGTGATACAAGTGTGTCATTCTTTGGTCTCATCAGAAGTGTCCCGCTGCTCGTACATAGACAGAGACTCAAAATGTGTGTGCTGCAAACACAATAAAAATATTCAAATTGTAATCCCAATCCACTGTTTGATTAGGTAATTTGACAAATATTAGTTTAAGTGGATCATTGCTTGTTTTTCTTGTTTGTTTGTTTTTGTTTGAATATCCCCTCAAAACATTTAACGCTCGCAACCCCAAGCAGGTTCTGTGCGTTTTTCGCTTCTTTGACATTTTTCTCAACATTGCCTTTTAAATGCAATATATAAGTCCTGCACCGATATGGAAACAGCACAACTGTGGTTAGAAGAAAATTATTTCTGTGCTGCATGACTAAATCTTAATTTATTTGCCATTATATAAAACATTCTTCCGGATGCCCACTGTTGGTCTAACCTGAGTCATTCATGGCGTTCCAGTTACGCTAAGGAGCAAAGAATTTCATGCTTTTACAGGACATGGTAAAAGCAGAATTTTGAATTAGACACATAGAACTAAGTGTTTATGATTAAATATCACCATATTCATTATATATCCTGAGGGAAGCATTCATCCAGCATGATTCATTAAAGCATAATTTTAAACGTGGAACATTTCTGACAATAGTATCAGACGATAATTCCTATTTGCACAGTTTCTGGTTATGATATATTTTGTAATTTGGGCAATTTATTTTCTAGAAAACATACTTTTCATACCTGCTGCCAGAGGGTTAAGATAAATGTGCTGCATTGAATAATAATTGTCTGATCTGAAAAAGTTAAATTACATTGTTTAAAAACTACTGAAATGACTCTACTTAATCTCCCAATAGAAAAAACAAACATATTTTATGGATACAGTTTGCAAATACACATATATAAATGACACAATTAGTCAATTCTCCTGTCCAGTGTTAATATACTGATGGCTCAACATCATATCTGTATTAGTTACATGCTGAATCACGTTTGGCTCCAAACTAGTTGTGATGTCACAAAATCCAGCTGGTTTGTGAACGTGTTAAGAATACTTTCAGAAAGTTCAGCAGAGGAATGTGGAAAAGGATTTCTAGTATCAAACAGAAGTAACAATTAGAAAAACACATTTTTGAGCGAAGAGGAACTTTAAGTGTTTCTATGATATGCTCATCGTCAATCGATAATATAAACACTATAAAACCTGGATTTAAAATCTGATTTTGTATTTGAGAAATTACCAAAAAGGGCAACAGCAGAATAATAATTGGATTGGAATTAATTAAATCCTTTAAACCTCCATCCCAGTTATTCATTGTATGTTCCACCTTATCAACAGAAGATGGCGCTGTGTTCCCACATTTGTGGGAACATAAGTCTTCATCTGCCATGATAGTACTGCATGAATCCTTTAGAGGGGGTTTTCTTAAGGCTTATACCTTGTTTTGTTAATGATGTGTTTTTGTTCACTTTTAGATATTGGTGGGTTCCAGTATAGGTGGTTGGTTAATGCTGCTGGCAGCCATTGCAAGACCAGAAAAGACTGCAGCGCTTGTGGGCATCTCAACTGCCGCTGATCACATTGTCACAGCGTTCAATTCTCTTCCTCTGGAGGTACTAACTATAATGTTATCACACATGTAAAATACTTTGGTCATTCTGTTTAAGTTTTGCAGGTAATTTCATCTCAGCTTTTTTCTAAGTTTCTTTTATCGTTGTTTGAATGTGCAGACACGCAAGGAGTTTGAGGAGAAGGGGGAGTGGATGGTGCCCACCAAACACTCAGAGGAAGGTCATTACAAGTTCAGCATCGACTTTCTGCGAGAGGCAGAAAATCACTGCGTGCTCCAGAGTCCCATCCCCATCACCTGTCCGGTACGACTCATTCATGGGCTCAAGGATGAGGATGTCCCCTGGCACATCTCCATGCAGGTCGCAGAACGCGTCCTCAGCCCTGATGTGGATGTCATCCTCCGACGACACGGCCAGCACCGCATGTCCGATAGGGACGACATCAAGCTCATGGTCTACACTATCGATGATCTCATAGACAAGCTGACCACTCTGGTCTGAGTAAAGGGATGGGCGAGCGAGCTTGAGAGGTTGCTGAGATAAGGAGAGAAGGACTGTTTACTGGGAAGTCAACCCTCAAGAAATTTACCAAACAATGGCATGTTTGTCTGCCAAATATGACCTTTTATCCATCTCTGTTATTCTCCCCGTACTTCATCTGTCATTTCAACATGCCGTTACATTGCAAACTATATTTAAAGGGAGCTTCCCTGCTAGCTGTTCCCTTATATCTTCAGGTTGCATTTGTATGTGTTCCAGGTTATTATACGGAGTGTTATGTTGGCCTTTGTTAGGTCCGCTGTTTGCTGCTGTCCCAGCCGCCGTTCTTACTGTTTGACTGTTTTTCCCCTCCCTCATTGCGTAGACACATAGTTTTCCTGTGCCTTTTTTAATCACTTTTCACCCATTTTGGCCAATAAAACCTCTGCACACTAGAGTGCAGGTCTCAGTCTGTTACCTCAACCTACACAACATCATCAGCTGATGAACAAATACTCATCATAAATAAGTTAGTGCTGTTGATTTCCAAGTGCGCACATATAAAGTAAAGTTCTAAAAGTGTTTACAATTGTAGGACATTGAGAGCTGAAATACAGTTAAATACTCCAGCCAACTCACCGTCATTACTAAACTGATAGAGATTAGCACAATTCTTTAATGCAAGGTAGAGTAAACGGAAAAGGTACAAATGTATATCAACACAATGAATCACAGTTCTAATTAGTGAGTCAAAGCCACCATAGACCACGGCCATGTGAGGTTTATTTTTGTTAACAGAACATTCTGTTACATGACTCCCATACCTGCTGGCCTTTAGCCATAGAAAGCCTGCTGAATGGAGCCAGTGGACTGTTGATTATTAACATGTAATTGGCAACCAGATGCACTATGCTCAATGGGGCGAACCCAACCACTTAACTCTCTCTGGTCTGCTTAACTGCAGCAGTGACCTTTAACTCATGGGTGAGCTATGTAGTCAGTCATTTTTTGTGTCGAAACTAAAATAAAAAATCAATTTATGGGAGCAGACAGCTGTAATGCAAGCAGGAAAGATTTGGTGGTGTTTTAATATGGACTCCCATTGCCATAGCTTTTATATAAAGAATATTTTTGCACCATAGATCATTGTTTACCAGCAAATGCTTTGTAAGTAGTTGTTTAGCTGTGTAAAATCAGTCAGCGTACTTTACATATTGAGCCACAGCACTCTGCAAACAGCATTTCCCATGTTCCCAAACATTTATCCACCACATAAAAGCCGAAGAAAATGGCTCTCATCACATAAACTCAAAGACAGATGCTTTAACAAGCAATAAGCCTCAGTGTTTGCCTTGTGTAAAAGCCAAACAAACAATAAGTCAGGAGGGAGACCAACCGGTTAAAACAACTATTCGAACAAGATAACATATTCAAACATCCACTCTGCTCAGCTGCCATTGTGCACGTCACTGAATCTAGCAGTAACGATAAAGTTAAAGAGGGTTTAGTGTATTTCACTCACAGGCAAGTATTTAAAAAGATAATTTAATGAATTTGGACCCATCATGTGCCTTGGTGTGCTGACCGTCCCTCCATGCTGGCTGAAGCTGAGCATGCACTACAGTGACCACTGTCCGGAAGCGGTGTCATGTCGCATTCTGTGTTGAGAGTCTCGAGGGACCCCTCCTTGGGAGCTGGCATATAAAACGAGTGACCCGCCCCTCCCGGACAAATGAGATCCAGCCCGGCCCCACGCGCCTGTGCTGCGCTTCATGGATGCTTCAGCACTTCAGCATCCTCAGCCCTGCCCAGCTCAGCGGAATTAACACCGTGACTCGGACAAATCTGACCGCTCTCTGCTCTTCAGTAAGTCCACTCATTTATTGAATGAAAACTGTTTTGAGTGCATGACATAGTGGGCATCATGTTTATGCAGCCCATTCAGTGTCGCAGCCAGTGTGTGAGCTTTGCGCAGTTTGCCTTGGTTTAATGTTATGTTTAAAAAGCTGCAGCATGCGTAGCAATGTGATGTCGTGACATGGATGGCGGGACTTTCTTTGAATTTCTGAATGTAACTGACAGAATTGCGACTTTCTTTGAATTTACTGACAGAACTGCGATCAATAACAGATGCAGTGATGACAATAAACTAAAGAGTTTGACCCAAACGTTTAAATGCGGCACAAGAGGGCTGACGTAATTTAATTAAACTGCCGCGCATGCTAAAAATAGAACTGTTGTACATTGTATGAATGCATGTTTTGTAAGAGGGGAAACTTTCTGAAAACGCATTTGATTATTTCATTCCCGTCATGGCGACTGAGTACTCGAGGTCATACCTGAGGCATCGTCTCGTGCAGCGCATCACTGCACACAGCGTGCCGGAAACTGGCTTGATTGTTACCATAGCAATGAGAGGGCTTGTCCCTGTTCGGGACAGCAGCCATGGACCACACCCTTTCTGCTTCAGCCTCCAGAGATATACGCCAGGGTAGACTGCTGAGCTGCAAAAGCAGAGATTAAAACCTGGCGTTTAGGCTTTTTCTTTCAATATTGAGATGGTTTTAAAATAGTGATATTATGCTATATGTTTTCATTGTTGTAAGGGGAAAATATTTAAACTTTAGAAGAATTGTGGTTATTCTGTAGCCATTTAATCAGGGAACAACCATCACTGAAATTCACCACAGAGGGTATATTATAGGAACATTTTGATGTTCTCATTTAATTTTTTGTCAGAATATTTTAGCAGTTTGTAACTACAGCTGCAACAATAGTTGACTAGTCTATAAGTCAATTGACAGAAAATAAGTGCCTACTATTATGTTGATTGATTAATCTTTAAGGTAATTTTTCATGCTAAAGCTGCAGGAAATGTTGTTTTCAGCCTCTGAAATATTGATTTCCCACATTTCTTTGTTTTATATTATGTCAGACTTAAACTTTGTGCTTTGTATGATCAAAACAAGACATTTAAAGACTATTTTCTGACATTTTATAGACCAAATGAATTGGCAGAGAAGTGATAATGAAAATAATAATTCATTACAGTCCTATTTGTAACATAGTAATATTCTTTTTCAGACTCATGTTTACTGTTGTTTCTCTTCAGGGCTATTTTACATTACATCTATTTGACTGTTGCGAGAGCTGCCATGGCGAACAGGGGGCCCAGCTACGGACTGAGCCGAGAGGTGCAGGAGAAGATCGAGCAGAAGTACGACCCGGACCTGGAGCAGCGGTTGGTGGACTGGATAGTTGCACAGTGTGGAGGAAACCTGGAGAGGCCGCAGGCGGGCAGAGAGAACTTCCAGAAATGGCTGATGGATGGAACAGTGAGTGGCTGCAGTACCTGGACTTAAAATAGAAGTTTCCATTTAATTATTAAAACGACAACATAATGGAGCTCTGTCAGATTTGCAGAGCCCATGGAGCCAAAGGGGCTAAAATAAACAACCAATAAACCATGTGCCGAGTTATTTGTGAAAGCTTTACTAAATCATATTAGACTGCATTTACACAATTAAGATACTGTATTTGGTAAGTGGAATAATGGACCATTATAATTATTCCTGTCTAAAAGAGGGGGACAGCTAATAGTGTGGAAGGAGGATTGTGTTCTCTCTTACTAAAAAATATTTTATTAGCAAAGTGAATTATAATTTGCTAAGTATCGTGGTGCTTCCTTTGCAAATGCAGTATTTTGTATGGAGTCATTCTGTGAGGCTTTGCTGGAAAACTCCTCTGACTCCACCCTGAAGACCTTCAGTACTATAAGATTTAATTACAAACTAATTATAAAATTCACCCTGCATGAAGCTGCTGTGTCTTCTTAACACTCCAGCTGATAGAAAAATAATTCAGAGAAAGGCAGAGACGTCGATTTCTGCACCAGCAAGTTTCATTGTTGTCATTGCACATTGCACAACAAAAATGGCTGTGCAGCTCCTGAAACAATATATTAACATATATACATGCATGCACACTCCACTCACGTGTGCCCTGCCATACTGATAATAATATAAAGATAAACATTTCAAAAAGATAATATTGATAAAAAGATAGTATAATAATGAAGATTAAACAAGGGCAGTAATAAAAAGAAGTGGCATATCAGAAACATTTTAACTTTGTGCTAAATTGTATTGCACTATTTTATTGCCCATTATGAATAGTTATTGCACATTTTATATTGTTATTGCAAAGATTAAAAATAAAGTAGTAATAAAAATAAGTCATGCATCAGAAACTACTGTTTGTACAAGATATTGCGTGTTATATACAGTTATTGCACATTATATATAGTTTTTGTACAGTTTATAGGGAAAATCCTATTTCACATTTAGTCTTGTAGTTTTGTGATGATGTTGGGTTTTTATGGGCTCTGTCATCACTGAGTTTTAATATGATCATGTCCCATTTCTGACCTCCTCTCTCCCAGATCCTCTGCAGGCTTATCAACAGCCTCTATCCGAGGGGGAAGGAGCCCATCAAGAAGATTCCAGAGACGCAGATGGCCTTTAAACAAATGGAAAAGATCTCTCAGTTCCTGCAAGCAGCTGAAGCTTATGGAGTCACAACCACTGACATATTTCAAACTGTGGACCTGTGGGAAGGTGATTTTACCTCTGAATACTAACATACCATTTACCACTACACTGATATATTGTCATGCATGATACAATGATTATCAGTTTTCATTATCATTATAAAATAGTCATTATGTTCTGGCTACAGGAAAGGACATGGCAGCAGTGCAAAGAACTCTTATGGCTCTGGGGAGCGTTGCTGTCACCAAGGACGATGGTCATTACAGGGGAGACCGAGACTGGTTCCACAAGTAAAGAGAATCCTCACTGTAACAGAGAAACTTAACATTTTCATAACGACATGCCAAATTACTCTTCATGTGTGTCTATCTGCTCCTGTGCCTGTATAGGAAAGCTCAGGGGTATCGACGAGAGTTCAGTCAAGAGCAGCTCCGCCAAGGTCAGAGTTTGATCGGCCTGCAGATGGGCAGCAACCGCGGCGCCTCTCAAGCTGGTATGACGGGCTACGGTATGCATCGTCAGATCATGTAGACCACTTACTAACTAACCTGCTCCCCTGCTTCCAGACCTTGTTTTCTACTAATACCACAAAACCTCCATATCCTTTCTAGCACCCGCCATGTTAACCTCAATTTCCCTGGAATTGCTGCTTTCCCGAACACAGTGTTCAAACCTAAAAGATGATGTCAAATTCTGTAGATCTTCTTTCATCTCTCTTCCTGTTCCTCTCTTCCCTTTAGCCCTGTGCTGTTCCACCTCTAGCTATCTTTACTTTCCATGTCCGAATGATTACTTAATGTGGAACTCCTAGTCATTCAACATCGATTTATTCTTGTAGAGAATTAAGATTAAGTCTCGATACAAAAGAAGCCGTCAGTGTTATTCACATTTTGAATCTGAAATACTGTAAGCCACTGATACAGCATGCTTAACACTATTTATTTGTAATTATGTATACGTTTATTTATGTGTATCATTGTTTTAGGATGATCTGTTACTATGTAATTATTTTTGCCTTAAACCTAATGGAACTCAATGACTTTCACTGTCTCTGCTGTCTGCTGTCTAGACTTGTTGCAGTATCCTCTGTAACCAAATCAACCTCACGTTGTGCCTGGTTATGGGACTAAAGAGACGAGTTCCTGATATACTGGCCTCAAATTATAAATGAGTTTCATTCATTCTGAGCCATGCCCTTGTTCTTTGTTTGTTAGATTACATCTCTGTACATGATGTGTCCATTTTGTGTCCATGCAAGTAAATGTGCAGCAGCCAACATGTATGACAGTGACGTGTCCATTTCTGGTGCCAGGTAAAGACATCGCTTGAATGTGCACTTTTATGTATTGTCATGTTTATATTTTTTGAATATATTTATATCTGGAGGCTCGTGAGAAGAAGTATTGAAAAAATAAAGTATGTGAACATGTTTATGTGTCGGGCTATGTAACTCACAAGCTGGGAATTATGATAACTGGGGAGTCAGGGGTGTAAGCTGAGTGTTGTGGGTGGTTTTCTTATCTTGGTTTTATGTTGCAGCCCCGCCCTTGGGCCCATCCCGCCGGTCTCTACTCCCTGTACAGGAGAAGGGGAAGCAGCGCGGCATAATGATTAGGTTGACAGCTCCTCTACTAGAAAGTCCTGATTCAATCCTTTGTGCCAGAAAATCTTTGCCTTGCTGTGTGACCTCGAGTAACATATTAAACCCCTTGCTGGTTCAGTAATGCTGTTAAATAGCTGCGTTACCTTTGTGGAGAGTGTAGCAAAAACACAAGAGCTACAAAAACTGCTAAACAAACGGTTCTCTTTTTCTTTTGTTTACAATGTTATGTAAACACAGTGACCAAATATCAACTCTAAACATGGTTAACATTAAAATCAGTCGAGCATCTAGATAACATCTGAAGGACACTGCCATTAAGATAAGCACAAACCTTTGTCTAAGGCAGTGAGCTTGGGCTTTGGAAAAAAAGGTCACATTTTATGTCAGTGATTCAGTTTATGAGGTCAATTGTTCCTGACTGTTGACATTTTAAAAAGCACATATGAGAAACGCATGTGTGAATTAACATTTCAGCTTCTCATTAGCATCCAGTGCTTAAACACAGCCTATTACAGTACTGTCCTTTAAATGTTAGACAAAAGCAACTGCTAATATTATTCTAAGACGTCCATTCCTAATGTCGCTTTTTTATTGCTCAATTAAAAGTACGATATTCAGCCATGCAGACAGCACGAGAGCATTTGTTTAAGCTTAATAACCTGTTGGTTTAACTGCATAGGGAGGCTGCAAATGTGCAACTATGTGGCCTTTTGCATGTCTGGCCCTGACACACTGTACACTCTATGCTTATTATTAGCCTCAACTAGACTGGAGAAGAATCTAAAGGGGCACAGGTGATGGGTAACTGACATGCTGAATAAGTAAGCCACAAACACCGTTGGACCAATGAAATGGCTTTGAGGACTGAGGTCACCCTTTGTACAAAGTTCTTGCCCAGCTTATGTTTTCTTTGGTTGGCATCTTCGTAGCCTTTTGTTCCACTTTGGCTGTTTGAAGACCGTTTGACACCGTGTTTGCATATGAGTAGGGCATAGAGGAAAACTATGCACTGGCTTTAACGTCTTTTAGTCTAAACGTTTTTGCATAGTTGGATATTAGGTTTTTGTTGCATCAGGTACAATGTTACAGATGAAGTTTCGAGTCACGCTCTTGCTCCTTCTATTGGCGGTCAGATGTGTTGCACAGGAAACTGAAAATAAGGGCTGTGTTTGTGGACACCCTGGAATACCAGGGGACCCTGGACACAATGGCACACCTGGCAGAGACGGCCGAGATGGACTCAGAGGTGACAAAGGAGATACAGGTAGGAGAGAGAACTTTAGAACATGATTACATGCACTTTTTTCATAATTGTCTTAAGGTTTAATTTCACAATTTGTTTTAACAACCATTTATGAATCTCCCACTAAAAGGTCAAGTAGGCCCTGTTGGACCAGCAGGCAACAATGGCCACAAGGGAGACAAAGGGGAACTTGGTATGTATCTTCAGAATTAACTACACAACTGTAAATAGATCTGTAGAGTGACCTGTGCTGAAACATTTATCTAGTTTTACCAGCTGTATTCGTATAGTTGTTTTCCCTTATCAGGATTTCTAGATTATGTATGTACTGAATAGTGAACACTGAGCATAAAACGTAAAAGAGTTTGAATTTATAGTGTTCTTGTCATTTACAGGTGCAGTCGGGCCGGCAGGGCTTAAAGGAAAAAGGGGTGACAATGGAGAACGGGGGCCTCCTGGGAAAATGGGGCCCCAAGGAGTCCAAGGCCCAATTGGCCTGAAAGGAAATAAGGGAGAGCTCGGGTTGCCTGGACCCCAAGGCCCTAAAGGAGATTTGGGGCCTATTGGACCAGAGGGTCTCAAAGGGGAAATTGGCCTCAGAGGTGACAGAGGCATTCAGGGACCATTGGGACCGCCTGGCAGGCCAGGGCCTAAGGGGGAACTTGGTGTTCCTGGTCACAAAGGAAACATTGGTTATCGTGGTGACAGAGGGTCTCGAGGAGAGAGAGGTGATAAGGGTGAGAAGGGAGATGCACTTGTTATCTCTAAAAGTGCATTCTCTGTGGGACTCACAGCACAGAGCAAACTCCCAGCAGCGAATGCACCGATCCGGTTTGAAAAGATCATTTACAACAAACAGGATCACTACGATCCTCAAACAGGAAGATTCACATGCGCAGCAGCGGGGGCTTATTTCTTCACCTACCACATCACTGTCTTCTCCAGAAACGTGAAGGTGGCTCTAGTGAAGAATGGTTTAAAGATGATACACACCACAGATAACTACCAGAGCAGCGAGGATCAGGCAGCAGGGGGCGCTGTGCTGCACCTGGATGTGGGGGACAAGGTGTGGCTGCAGGTGGTTGGAGGAGAGCTGTTCAATGGGCTCTTTGCAGATGAAGATGATGACACTACCTTTTCTGGGTTCTTTATCTTTGAGGCTTAAATGAGGCATAATTTCTTTATATTTACTGGAAAATGTTTTTCAAGAATAGAAATCAGGAGAATCAGGGCTTTATTGACCCAATAATGCACTGCGCAATGTAACAAAGTACATTTACTCAACTACTGTACTTGAGCACAACTTTGACTTTACTTCAGTATTTCCATTTTATGCTACTTTAATAGTTTTACTACACTATATATTTAGAGGGAACACCATACCTTTTACTCCACGGAGTACTGATAACCTAGCTAATTAAGATTGTAAATGCTAAACATATGGCAGGCTTATGAAATACAGTTAATTGCTATAAAAGTACTGAATGCATACTGAAAGTATGAATTTAAACACTCACAGGGACAATTAATCTGCATTAAGAGTTTGTTTCCTTTTGGCACAATCTGCTGATAATACTTCCATATTTTACCTTAATATAATCTAAGTGCAAGACTTTCAATGTTATAATAAAACTTTAAAATCACACACTGGCACTGTATGTGCATAATGTGATTAAATTAGTTTTCTCTTGTCGTCTTGAATGTAATTCTGTTGACAGACAGAGCATCTGACTGCATTAAAAAACACACAGTTGAAATGGAGGTGTGGTGTCTTCTTTTTTGTCACAAGTAAGAGTCACACGCTGGTTGTTTTGTGACAATGCAACATTCACTAAGCCATTCTTCCTGTGGTATTTGGGGATGGGCATGCACAACAGAAATACCCGAGACAATAATTGTCTTGGCATGATAAGGTGACATGACACGAAGAAGACGGTGCAACACCAACTGGAAGGTCCAGTCTTTTTTTGTCTTCAAAGAAACAGCCGCAGGAAGTGAGGTGCAGCATTTTGTTTTTTTTTCCTCAATGAAGAACGTTCCACAGTGGGCGTGGCTTCGCGGTCACGGATTCATCTTTGATTATGATTGGCTGTGAGTGGAATGGCCACGCTGTGGTCAGCCAGTAACCTCGAGCGTAACCTCTCGAAGCCCCGCCCCCTGGAAACACTGCAACAAGTGCATTAATGATGCTCGCCTGCTCAAACCTCCAAGAAAGACCTCTTTGAACTGGAATCACTAGCGAAGTTTTGAGCTTTTCTTGAGCAACTTCGGGAGATATCGTATGACTCAGTATTTATTTTGTACACTTACTTGACTACCATCAGGTTTTGCCGGTCGGTGAAAGTGAAATTAAGAACCGCAAAGGGTTGCGCAATTAAGAAGAAGTTTATCAGTTAGCTAGCTCAAGTTGCTAGCCCCGTGTGTTTGAAGAAGTCAGCCAGCCATTTGTCTCAATATGTTGCGGGGTGACTAGTGAGCAGGTCCGCCGCACTTGTCGTGGTTCTTGTACCCGACATGTTTTTGCGGGACGACCACAAGTGCGAGGCAGCAAGCCGTCGGAGCTCAGAGAAACCCAGGCTTCTTCACTATGGCTAAACAACGAAAACAGCTGCTCTGTTGATGTGACAAAAAAGGTCAGGAGGACAACATCAGCGACTATGAGCTGGGTGAGCAAACGTTTCATTCTTTGCTAACTGCGCAGTGACTGCCTGTTGAATTTACAGATAAAAATAATGGATAATAACCCCTTTTAATTATTTATACTGTTCGTGTATCACATTACAGTTGCGGTGATTTTCCCTCTTGTGTTCTTGTTTGAAATGGGACCAGTGGGGGTTATTGTAGTGCATTACAGCCATGGTTGTTATAGTGATGTGGGAGATGCCAGGCTGTGCAGGGAGTTGGTGAAGGAGGGGTTGGGGGGCCACCTACTACAAAGAGCTTTATGGCCAAAGAAAGTTAATTAATGCAGAAATAAATAAGCAGTTTGGCCCCGAGTTCTTTATGGGCTTAGAAAACTACTCAGTGTAATCCTCTTCCATAGTTCCTTGTTTTCTGATTCTGCTTCATTCTTAGCATACTAACTGAAGTGCAACCATACAGTTTACTCACAAGTGAATATATCACTCCCATGGCTCCCCAGATGGACTTTTATTCTAGAGATAAGCTGTGGTAGAGGTGTTAAATATATCCTGCACAGGTCAGAGTCCTCTGCTGTATAAGAGATGTATAAAACAATACTTTACAACAATACTGAACCACAACATAATTACAGACTAGGCTACTTTCTATTTTATACACGGTTGTAATTCTGCCTCAAAATACAGCTCTGTGTCTCTAGTTTATAAACGTATTCTACATTTGTTTCCTTGTTTCTACATTTCAGTCCATTGAGCAAGGAAGTAACATTAACCAGCCACTTTCAGTGCTGTGACTCACTTCAGTTTCTGCCAGGGAAATGTTTTGCTCATTATCGACTCGGAGCATAAACCATTTCAAGCTCACAAACCAATGTTTAAGATTTTCTGAGATCCCTATGTAATATCGGTGGATTTGTGCTCCTGAGGAGCTTTGTGTTTCCTTGCTTTTCAAACGTTGATGGAGCACCTTTTTGGTTATTGTTGCCTTGCTGTCAGGTTACACTGTTGAATGTTGACAACGAGGCTCAGTGCTGTTTTGTCCTTTCTAAGCCTTGTGAACTGTGTGGTGTTATATTTCTGTCTGTCTGTCTCTATGACAGTCCACGGCAGATCAGGTGAGTAAGTGGCTGCCTGTGTGAGAAGTGGTGACACTCCCTGGTTGAGCCTGTACCTGTACTTCCCACGCTCTATGGAAAGGGGCGTGGTGTCTCCCAATCTCCTTGTATCTCCCAGATCAAAAAATGAGGAACTGGGTCATGGATAAATATGACACTTCACCCAGGAATCTGAACAGGTTGCACATGTGCTCACCTGATCCAGATGGGACATGTTGTCTATTTCAAAATCATGTAACCACAAAGCATTTCTTACATTTCTTATGGATACTTGTTGTGGAATTATGCCTTTATCTCTTACTTTTCACTCTTAAAATGCAGCGTGCCCGCTGCGGTCAAGCCCTGGCGGCCTGTTTACAAGCTTCGGTTGTCATTCTCAGTCAGTGCTGAATAGCCTAGTTGTCGCCCTGATTAGGCTATCATGTGTAGATGAAACCAGTCCTGAACACAGACTGGTAAAGCTCCGTTAATCAGATTATTACTGGGATGGAAGGGGAATAGGATATACACACAAAACATACACGTCCCTCTCCCACACACTGCTCCCTCACACAGTGGATTTCCTTCAAAGTTTTCTTGCTGACACTTTTAATCTGCTCTAGGAAGTAGGCTGTAAGGTCATATAACAAGCATCAAGGCTAAAACGTTTTTAATATGGATTCAGATATTTATTAATGAATATTGTCAAGTGTTTCTTAAGCTTGTCAGACACTTGTACAACTGCAAACTCATTCACTTTAAAGAAGACATACAGTGAACTTTATCTGTGGTACTGAACATATGTGCAGCTTACGTTTCACAGAACCCAAGGTGCACACACTGATTTAACTAATCAGCCAATCTGCTTTGCTTTAAACATTATGCTGTGTTGTTTGTAGAGGTATCTTAGAGGTATGTCTTCCTCACAGCCTTCATTCCTTGAGACAAATAGAGGGGCGGTGAAGTGACAGCTTACAGAGGAATGGCGGTCTTGCTCCGGGGTGGTTGTGTCTGTCTCGGAGGTAAGCCAGAGAATGGAAAATGACAGAGAAGCTTACTTTCACTCGATACTCTCTGTCTGCTGGTTTTTCAATTTAATGCTCCGTTCATTTTGGACTAATGAGTTTTATCCTAGCCTCAGGCAGAACATACCTCTGCTGAGATGAACTCTGGGTAGAAGGTCACTTATCACTATGCATTTATGACTTCTTGCATAACCGCTTGGGTTTTCTAGCCAAACAGGAAGGGAGTCAGTGATTTAAATGCCTTCCTCCCCGCTCAGCACTGTGCCCGCATGAGTGCACGTGTGCTCACATGGACGTGGTCCGTGCACTACGAGAAAGGATGCTTTAATTAATTGTGCGTGTGTTTTTGGAGCGCATGCTTTCAGCCCTTGTATACATGTTTATGTATCTGGGTGAGTGTTCATCCTTGTCTCTGGGAGTCTAATCTGAGGCTGGCTCCAGCTGGCTGCCATGTGTGGGGGGGGGGGACTCCTCCCTGAGCTCTTAATTAACTCTGGACCAGGGCCCCAGTGCACCGCTCCCATCCACAGCGCAGCAGGAGGAAGCCAGAGAGCAACAGTGATCCTGGTACGCAGGCAAAGCAAAGATGATAGAGGAGAGTTAAACATAGTTAAAGTGATCTGCATTCACAGACAGTAAGGCGTGATATAAACCTGTACGTAAGTAATATTCGTCTGGATGTTACATATTATGCATAGCTGTAGACGTGGACGTAGTAGATGCTTTTATTTTTCTGTCATTTCAGAAAGTATAGAGGAAAGATGCCAAAACTTGAAATCAAAGTTTTGATTTTGACTTTTGAGATAAATGAACAAAATGATATATGTTTTCAGAATGACATAGATTTCCTATATTGTGTCTGTATTGTGAACAGTATAAGAATACATTGGCTTTTTGTATTTTACCTGTCAGGGTGAAACTGCAGGCATTGAATTTGTTTTGGAAAATTGATAGTTCTGGATTGTCAACAGACCTGCCATTTCAGCTGTAAAACAAGTTTGTCTAGGACGCACATCAAAGCAAACATTATCATTAAGGTTGATGCATTTACTCCACACTAGACATTTAGTAAGGCTCATAAAGCCATCACCAGTTTTAAAGTGTACGGTTAAAAGTGAAATAAAATGGCATACTGTAGAGTTATTGGACTCTAAAGCATATTGCATTTAAGTTGAAGTCTGTTTTGTTTTTTGTGAAAGTCACCACCTGCGCCAGCTTGGTTCTGACTTACAGCACTGCCAAGTATTAGTAGACGCCAACTGGCCTGTGACAGTTGGCGCCGAGTTTAGGGAGAAGGCAGAAAGGTGTTGAAGGATCGCACAGTTGGTAGAATGGCTGATAGCACAAACCGAGTATTCAAAACAAAACAAGCTACTCGAGCTTTAGAAATTCCTTTCCTATCTCCTATCTTTCTGCTCGGAAAAAGAGATTGATCCCGTCTATTTTTCCAGTTGCCACTGAATGTGATTCTTCCATGGGCTGAGGAGGAGAAAGTACAAGAAGACAATTCAGCATAGCTTTGAAAGCAGCACATTGTTCGCGAGGGGTGTTTACTGTCTGTCAGCAGCGGTGCTTGGCAGCGGTGGCTCTGTGTTTACATAAGTGTTCGATGTGATGGAGCGAGCTGGTTGAAGTGACAGCAGTTTCCACAGAGAATTTGACTGAGAAAGCCCATCTGCTGCTGAACACGCAAGAGGACGGGAGGGATGGGAACGTTCCAGGATCCCTGCAACTCCCGGCATGTGTACATAGCAGACAGTGAAAGCAACACTGCCTGCAAACCTTAAAAAATGCCTTCAGTTGGGGATTAGGGCTGAGTGATGCTGACAAAATCATAACAGTTTTTTGTTGAATACCCGATAATAATGAGAATTTATTGGGGGTGACTTATTTGTGTTGTTAAGGCACTGGGTGATATGGCCACCTTTCCACCTTGTAAGAAAAAGGATATAATATAGACATTTTTTAAAATCATTTTGACAATATAAATTTGAAGTATATTCCAGGCCTAGGACGGTTAAAGTAAACTGTAATAGTGAATGTAATGATAATCCATAAAAACTTATTTAACCTTTATGTGTATCTAATATGGTAGAGTAAGTATTTTTACTATATTTTATGATCTTAATAACCAAAATTTGTCTTTTTTGACATGATGAACTGTGAATATTACAACCACATAGCATCCTAGTCTCCCAGATTGGTTAGTATTCTGTGAACTATTCTGGGAAATGGCAGGTTAGCTAAACTATTCCTACTTCTCTGGATGCATGGATATTGTGAAGGAAAATGTGCTTGTGAATTAACATGTAAGTTAAAAAAAAATGTTGTTTTAGAGCCACAATTTCTTTGTAGTGTTGGAGTATATGGGATGATGCATTTAATAGACAATCACTTATATTGTCATTTTACTGTAGTCTCTATAGCCTTGTCATTTTATAGTTACATTTTGTTATCTCATTTTTATTTAAGGAAATGTTGAAGTCACTTGGACATGTGACAACAGTTGAATTCAGTCATAAAAGAAAAGAGAAAGTGTGACGTTTTAAAGTAGACGTTGACCTTTTTTTTTTTTACTGAAGACCGTTTGACACAGCAGGAAAAGCACTTGTGTAAATAATGAAATGACTGATGCCTGGATTCCATTTAGCTGCTTCAGTTTCAGGGTCCTCCTTTTGTGCAGGCTGACTCACTGTCTCACTGTCATGGTTTACTGGGACACTTGAATAGGACCGTAGTTCAGGTCATTCTTAACACCTGTGCTTCTACAACTAAGCTAAATATACCCTGTTTAAAGTCCTGCTTTAATTAATTCATGAATCCTATCTAGACAAACATTGACGACTCTCCATTCGACTCCAAAGAGTTAAACTATGTTCACTGCTTTGAAGACCACACAACCCTCCCCCTCACCGTCACCTCATCATCTACGTAATCTGGAGAAAACTGGGCAATTTATTGCATTAATCACAATGGATTAGCAAGTTTCATTGCTTAGTCACGCTCACAAAGCCCCACTTCAAAGGCTCAGCTGCATTTACCATTGCCCTGAATTACACACACAACCACACACACACTTTCATAAAGCTGAACCTAGCACAACACCACCCCAACCTGGGCCTCAGCTCTCCTTGGACATTGAAATACAGCACCAAGGACAAATGCACGTAGTGTTCTCGGTGAAAGACGTCTTACTCCTCTGGACCCTGTGCACACTGAGGGATATTTGTCTTTCTGTTTATCTGTGTCTCTCCCTTTATTCTCTCTGTCCCTCCTCTCTCATGTACAAACACAGAGGACACTGTACTGTCAACGCACAATAGTTAATTCTCATGGTCCCATCCCTTTAAGCATACTGCATGTCCTTTTCATGCTGATGTTCTTCTCAGGAACACATTTCCACCACTTTCTCTGAAAAAATATTACACTAAAAATCCTTTTAGAGCTGCTATAATAAGTCAAATAGGTGACATCTGGACTGACAAAGCAAGACACTTAAAGACATTTCCTTAGACTTTGAAAAGCTAGGATGGATATTTCTTACCACTTTCTGACATTTCATAGGCCAAAAAATTAATACTTTTCTCTCCATCAGATAAAAGCAAATCAGACAACTGCATTTTCTACATAATAACCTTTGAAAAGGACCAATATTTATTTTATAATGCAACATGCAACCATTTCTAAAATTAATCTCTGTTTGGTTTTACAGGCAGAACAGCAGGACAGGGTCTTGTCCACAAGTGAAGAGACTCTCCCGTGTCTACACAACTCTAAAGCTGACCCCCTGATCCGAAGCCGACCCCTCAGTGATATATACCCATTCCACAGTCATGCTGACAAAAGCGCGGTCCCGTCTCTGCTGTCTGGGTGTGGTGCCCAAGTACAGCCGGTGACTGCAGGTCCTGAGGAAAACAGATTGAATGGCATCAACTCCTCTGCCTGGTCCAACCCTGTCATAGGTCAGCCTGAAGGAAAGCCGTACTCCTCGAGAATTATGAGGCTTTTTTCCAACTCGAGGAAGGGCCCTGTCCCTGCTAACAGTCCAACCCCTGACAGTCCCAACCTCACCCCCAGCAATGACA
>CAFUXE010000675.1:693997-713974 GCA_903364295.1 Serranus cabrilla
TAACCCCCAGCAATGACAACAACAGTGACCCCCAGCCCTGGTCAGGACTTTCAGGAATGGGTGTTGTGGACTCCTTCAAAAAGCTCCGCTCCTCTGTGCTCCAGGGTATACAGAGTAGAGGGGCAGTCACCCACGATGAAAAAAATAACCCATTAATTCACGAAATGGCTAATGGCACAGGCGTGTTCAACATTGACCCTTCTCTAGATGATGAAACAAATCATTTAAAGTTTGTAGAAGGATACAGTGTGTCTAATGGAAACTTTACTGGCCAAAAGTTGGCTGCGATGAGCCAGTATGGATCTGATATTGATGACTACGATGATGAGGAAAATGATGAAGGAGATGGTCTGACGCGCAACTCACGATTGTCAAGGAGCATCAGGAGAGCGTACGGAGTAGGGCGCATCTCTTTACTCGACCAAGGGAATAGAAGACTAGCAAGAACCAGCACAACTGGAGCTACAGACAGTCAGAAACCGGATCAGACGTCCAAGGTCAATGTCCAAACAAAGAGCATGAATGAGAACACTAATGTGAAAGTGCTGAGCAGACTGAGCAAAAGTGCAGAAAATCTTCACATATTTAAGGCACCTTTCAGACGCAAAGCCCCATCTCCAGGACCTCCTTCGCCTCAGGAGGACCACCGGAGGACCAGCACGTCAAACGGGACACGAAGCATCCAGAGGACGGCCAGCGCCTCCTCAGTGGACCTCCGGGGCCACGCTGTGAGCAACAGGAAGAGCCCTGTGATGACCAAGGGGCCGATGCTAAAGCTAGTAGGCAGCATGACTGACCTGACTGTCCGACGCAGGCAAAGTCCCTCCCCCAGCCCCACCTCTCCCTCTCCCCTGTCACCCCTGACCCGTCTTCATGACAACTACTCCCGCCGTGTGCCTTGCCTAACAACCAGTGAGCGACAGCGCCGGCCCTCGCCCGTCAGAGCCCGGGTCATGTCTGTCGAACGCACCCCTATGATTTCTCTACAGCCCGACTACGATGTGAACCCCCAGCAGCACCAGGTCCTTATCAACCAGGTGTCTGTGGAGGCCGCAGAGGGAATAGAACAGACCTCACCTGGTCTCTCTGCTCATTATGAACCTGCAAGTGAATGTGATTCATCTCCTCTCAGCCAGAAAGAGCCTGCCCAACAACAAGAACAGACTGAAGTCAGCATGCCTTCAAATGAGGTAAGGGAGGAGTATCATGTGTGTGAAGATGACAGGGGTCTGATGTGAAAGATTCAATTATTCTTGGCTTATTCTGTATATAATAATGTTTCTGTTAGCAGTCAGCATTACTCCAACTGTTTCTCCTTGGCACAGGAGATGCAGATGATACAATGCAGGACATGTGTTAAACAATAATGATGACATCAAGCCATGGTGTTATCTTTATGCAGTCGGTCTCTTTGATCAAGAAGCTCTTCACTGCTCACAGATAGATAAAATGTACAGCAGCTGGAAGAGAACAAAGCTGCAAAATGTTTTACACTATCACACATTTGCAACATCTTTATCATTGACTTTGAAACATGGGATTGCAAATCATTAGATCACTGACTCGCTGTAAAGTTTCAAAGGGGAAGGAAGTGCTGAAAGACAGAGGAAAGATTTGTGCTGCAGTGGAATAGTTCTTTTTTCTGAGGGAAGGTTGATAACTGAGGGAAGTGACCAGAAATATCTAAGTCGCTGATGATAAGAGCTGGTCGAGTTCTCTAAACACCAAGGAAAGGTGCTTCATTGCTTTCTTTTTTATCTCTTGTAGAAAAGAGGAGATAAAGTTGCCCCACAGTTCCTTGCTGTGGCAACATTTAAAGCAACCATGGATGTAGAACAAGATATGAACTGGATATGAACTAGATATGACCAGGTTATCAACGTTTATATTATAGCCTGCTTAAAACAACATAATAAGAACGTATAGGGAGAAGTATGTAACATGCTCTTTTAGATAAAAGTCAAGGAAAAGTGGTTATGAAAAAACATACACTGTATTTTTTTTTAGCATTTAACAACAGCCTTTATTTCTTTCCTTATAATCAAGACTGCAAGATCATTCATGGATGCCAGTCTTCCAGCTGAATGGCAATGACCCCTATCTTAGAAAATGAAGCGTCAGTCCAAGAAGTGATTTTTATGAAGTGATCTTTGAATCTGGCATGATTTTTACCCGCTGCGATAGCTTCACATGCCAACGTGCTGCTTGTCAGTATTGTACTCGTATGATAAAAAAAGAGCTGTGTCTGAATGTGTGAATGTCCAAAGTCCCCTTCGGTGTCAAATAAATAATGACGTAGGCATAAATCGTTCTTCACTGTCCTTTTTCCCGTCAGCTGTGTATGATATACAGACTTCTGCTGCAGCAGGGTCACATGCTGAAGCCAGCCGCTCTGTGCTACCAGGCACACTGAAGGAGCAGAGTTAATGATTAGGCTTTGTTTATGATTAGTGGCCCTTGCGCAAAACGGCTCCATAGTCCTGTTGCTGTGGGAGGGTAGGCAGCAATGAGGGAGTACAGCCCCTGCCTCACGTCTCCTCCTTCCCTCTAGCTGAAGCCAAGTGGATCAAAGTCCAGCAGCATGGACGCTGAGCTTTGGAAAGCTAGCAGCACCACCAGGTAGACAGACAGAAAAACATTTTACTGTAACGCTGCGTTTATGGTCCTAAGAGGAGAATTTTGCCCTTGAAGATGAACTGGAAAAATCTGATTTGTTTACTTTATTAAGTGGCTTTTACTGGCCTAAAAAATTAGGGACTTGGCTCTGGGGACACAGGCCAGTCTGTGTTTGTGTGTGTTTCACAATGGTGCTAGTCCACTGCGTGCCTTTCCAGTGTATATGCCGGGGACCGGACCCAGATCGAGAGAATCAAGAGGTGAGATTTGATATCGCTGGCTGACTAACAGACTTAGAACAACAATTTCCAAACAAGTAACCATTAGCCAATATTTGACTGTTGAGTATACAATACCTGCCGGTATTCATACAGAATGATAACATTTAATTGTGGAATATTTGTGGAATTTCTGTTGCAGTTCTTATTTGAACTTGATAAGCCCAGGGGGTTATTGTGTTCATTATGTGGAGCCAATCACTGTGTGAACTTGAAATCTTTCACATGATAATAAAGTTTCTCACGAGAATCCTGATGAAGTTTCACACTGACTCTTGTGGTTCTGCACTGAGATCCAACCTGGTTGAAACTTTTATGACTGCACCATTTTGCTCTGTTTCTGATTAACAGATATTCTTCACAGTAGACATTATGTCCTACATCTCTGAGCATTGCAGATCATTGCACAAGGGAAAATCAATATCATTGTCCTTATTGAGTTTTGAACTTTTTCTTTTTGACTCCCAGGCAACAACAGACCTACAAGGGCAAGAAGAACTTCTCCAAACAGAGGAAGCCTCTCCATCAACCAGCAGCACCCCTTCTGTTAGTCCAACAAGCCTCCCGGAGTCACCCACATCCCCCACAGATGGATCCACGGAAACATCGTCCGTCAAGCCCAGAAGAAGGAGCGGGCGGCCCAGACCTCGCCCCATCTCTGACTACGGGCAGCTCATTTCCAGGAAGCACTCCATTCCAGAGGAAGTGGCAGAACTGCATGCAGAGGAAAGGACAGCAAATGCATCATTGCATAAGGACTGCAGTGGGAATGATGCATGTGGGAATGGAGAGAGTCTGGAGATCTGCAGCGTGAACGGAGACGTTCAAGGAATGAAACAGCGTCCGATCTCAGTGATAGGAGTTGTGGATCTGTTATCGCCTGACGCTGAGGAGAAAGACGACCGCCTTCCTTCTGTAAGCTTTTACAGTTGCAGTCTAAACCTACCAAAAGGGAAAGGGCTCAGATTAATTCCCATCTATGTTTATAAACTGGAAATATGGTTATATACAGTAATCTTAATAATTTATGCAGAATGAAGGTTTGCTTCAGGCTAAATTTGCGCTTATAATACTTTATGTCTTCCATAATGTTTGGTAAGAAAAGCAACATTTCAAATCGCATGCTTTTCTTTTTACTTTTATTATTCCCTTACAAAGTATGTACTGTTACATGCAGTATGCATACATTTGGGATACTACTTCATCATAGTGTGGTGCCTTGAACTTTGACCCTCTGGCTCATGTATGTGCTATGCAAAGGATTGTGGGTAAGAATAGCCAGAAAAGCATGCTGGCTTGCATGCTGCAAATTGTGATTGGATGCAGTAAGACAACCTTGAGCTATTGGCGTAATGCTTTTGACATACTATGTATTGTATAAATCTTTTCTGACATACTAAATCCTGATTAAAAGGCCACCGGCACCACGGTGGCCTGTCACTCAGGATAAAGACAGAGCAGTGGTGCATGGTAATTAGGACTTGGTTTTGGTTTACTTCAAATTATGGAAGCTGACTTTGTGAGCAGCGACTTTGTCTGGCATAGCAAGGAGCCGGGTGCTGTCCGGGTTCAGGTTGCCAATGTAAGTGGGCGCACATATGTCAGATTCACCCGCTAATCCAAAATGCTTATCTTGAGGCTCTAAACTCAGTTGTGTTTTGTTTTCTGCTGCAAAAAGCATGCTGATGAGTTTAATTGTAAAAAAAAGAAGCGGAAAATGGTAGAAAAAATGCAAAGCAGCTTCTGATTATAAAGTCTCTTGAAGTAAAAGTTTCTATAACAAATGGTACTATTAAAATATATTTTCTCACTTTTTAATGTTTCAGCTAAATGTAGATGAATTCTGAATCAAATAATAATAATAAGCAATATTTTAACTGTAAAACAACAAGGAGTCTCCATTAGCTAACACCAACCATGAACCGTGAATTTGAATACTTTTTCTTTATTTCTGTGTTTCTGCTCTCTGTCATGGGACTTGGAATACCAGAAAAAATACTTACTCAGGAAAAAAAAAGACAGGCGGTCCAGTAATCATTAATCATGGTCTTGGTTATAAATGTTATCTGTCTTATTTCTGTGTGACATGGACTCAGCAGGTGAAAGCCTGAGAAAGTGAGCTCTCTCTAAATCCCAGGATGGTTCTTGTTGTCTGTCCTGTGCAGCCCCTGTCGCGGCCGCCCATCCCCTCCCACCAGGTTCCCCCCTACAGAGCGGTGTCTGCCAGGTTTCGCCCCTCCACCCTCTCCCAGAGCACCCCCATCGGACTGGATCGCGTTGGACGGCGTAAGCTCCACAGAGTGCTCAGCGGTGAGAACTGGGGTTGTTGTTGGTCACAAATTTTGCAGTCTGTGGGAAAGCTGAGACTGGGAATGTCAATAAGTGTGTTGGAGGAAAATGTTGGTGTGGAGCCAGGTGTGGGTGCGCCACCATCTGTGGCTTATTTTCTGGATTATTTACATCTTGTCAGGATGTTTTGAGCGCCATACATTCCTTTAAACCTCTGTATATGTGTTGCAGATGGTGTGTCTGAGTGCTCGGCGACACTTGATGACAGCGTGAGCGAGGAGGAGGAGGGCAGCTTTGATGAGCTCACTGATGTCACGCCCTACCTCCAGCCAGGGGTGGAGCTCTCTGTGCTCAACGAGGTGAGGAGGGAAACTTGTCATGTTGCGACACTCGCAAACATCTTCTCCAAATGATGTGTTGAATTAATGACGCAACATTCATCTTGTCGAAGGCTTGCCTCGTGAACAGCCATGTGAAGATGTTTTCCTGTGTGTGTTTTTAAGATGTTCGGCCGCAGTTACGCAAAACAGACAACCACTGCAGTGTCCACAAGTCTAGACATAATCTTATATGTTAGACACGGGCTTAGCCTGCATGTAATTGTTTCTTTATCTTATCTGTGTGTGCTACTCAGTGGATAAGCTCCGGCCACACGGTGTATGCTGAGGCTCTCTGGGACCATGTGACCATGGAGGAGCAGGAGCTGGCCTTCAAGGCTGGAGACGTTATCCGTGTCCTGGAGGCCTGTCATAAGGACTGGTGGTGGGGCAGGGGGGCTGACAGGGAGGCCTGGTTCCCTTCCAGCTTTGTGAGGGTAAGTGGACTTCCTGACCTGTGTGTCACAGCACATGTTTGCTCTCTAGCTGCACAGAAAAGACCCGCAAACTGGCTTAGCTCCAAACAAACCTCAGCAGCCCTCTTAATAGTGTGTGTGGACGGGTTCAAACCTCAGACGTTCAGCGGGTTTCTGTGGTGACCAAAGCTGATTGACAGTTAAGTCTTAATTAGGCAGCCTGTTGTTGCCATGGTGAAGTTATTTGATTGGCAGATGGCTGTCTGCTGTGTAATTGCTTGGAGCTGAATCAATGTTGCCAAACAAGAGCTATATTATCTTGCACATGTTGTTGCCAAAGTGATGTTTTTTAAATAGTTGAAGTAGTTATTGTTCTCCCTTTTGTTATAATGTTTGTTTTGCTTATGAGATGGAAAGTTTCATTCATGTCATTAAAGGAAACTTTTCTAAAATATTTTTACATATACATAATTTTTTATTGCAGTTGAGGATCACCTGTAGTTTGTGTCTGAATTTTTTTTAAATTGTTTTTATCGTTACATATTTATCATTTCCTGTTATTTTTTTCTCTCCTTTGTTTCTCTTCTTACAAACCTCAGAACTTGGAGAAACAAAATCCAAATTTCTGTGTGTCTTGTACATATGGAGTAGGCTTTAACTTTGGCTTTGATTAAATGTGAATTAAGATTCTATTACTGCTCTTCCCATTTATCACTTCACATGTTTTCAGAAAGAGAATTTAGTGAGCTGTTTAGCTGTAATATGAGAGTTTGCTCTGGCTGGTGGGTGGGGCTTGGTTTTGGCTTGGCTGCTTTCTACATGGCACACTCTCTCAATTTACATCTAAACAGTGCATTAAATCTCTTCCTGAAAACATTTGAAACAAGATATGGGCAATGCACTTCAGTATTGCAGTTTTTATTTGATCTGTGCTGCCTAGTTTGACCCTGATTCATGAGCTCTGGTTGTTGTTTTATCCTTATTTTTATCCTTTTAAGGGAGCTATGCGATCTTGAAAACAGCATTAGGAGCACTAGGAGGAGGCAGAGCAGCCTGATTTTTTCCACCGATTGTCTGTCAGGATACAGTGACAATTTCAGCAATTAGGAAGCAAAACATATTTTTATAAAAGTTACTTCATCAAGGGCCATATTTATGATTCTGTTGCTGCTCATGAGGCTCCATTTTGAGTGATGGATGTGTTTCAGGTGCGGGTGAACCAGGAGGACTCGAGTGCAGAAAGTGTGGAAAGTGTAGCGGACCAGGAAGATCCGACTCCCAGAGACACACACAGCGCTCAGCACAAGGAGCAGATGAGAACCAATGTGGTTCAGGAGATCATGAATACTGAGCGCATCTACATCAAGCACCTGAAAGACATCTGTGATGTACGGGCCTCAATATTCACATCTATATTCATTTAATCCAGACCATGCAGCACCTCCTGTTGGCCAGTCTTTGAACTGTTTTCATACCTTCCGTCAGTGTACTCAGCATCCTGGTTGTGTGTAACTTTCAGGGTTACATCCGTCAGTGCCGTAAACACCCGGACATGTTCACCGAGCTGCAGCTGAATACCATCTTCAGCAACATAGAGGACATCTACAGGTTTCAGAGGCAGTTTCTCAGAGACCTGGAGAAGAAGTACAACAAAGACCAACCACATCTCAGTGAAATAGGCTCTTGTTTTCTCTTGCAGGTAGCAGCCACACACAGAAATCCTTCCCTAATTCACGTAATCCCTGTGTAACTCCTTAATTTACCTGATTCAGCGGTTCTAAATTTAATTTCTGTCTTTTTTTTTCCCAAAGGGAGAGGGCTTCTCCATCTACTCAGACTACTGTAACACTCACCCAGCAGCCTGTGCTGAGCTGCAGCGCCTCATGAAGTCGGGCAAATACAAACATTTCTTTGAGGCCTGCCGGCTCCTCCAGCAGATGATCGACATTTCCATCGCAGGTTTCTTGCTCACGCCCGTCCAGAAGATCTGCAAGTACCCCCTGCAGCTGGGAGAACTGCTGAAGTACACCCCCAAAGACCACAGGTACTCTTCTGGAAACGCACAACTTCAGTATTTACTTGCGCTTATTGTACATTTTGTGCATCTTTATATTATAACTTCGCTAATAGCTGCAATAATACTTGACTTGGAGTATGTTTATCGTCTAACATTAACAAATTAAATATCCATCAGTTGTCAATTCACTCCCTTACCTCTTATAAAATGAATTCATGGTTTGAGAACAGAAAGGCGTTCCAGACACTCCAAGTATATGAGAAAAAGCGAGAAAGGATATTAAAAAGCCTTTAGTGGCTAAATCAATAAAGAAACATGTTTTACCGACTGTAGATCTTTATCAGGGCTTTAAAACGACTAAGATATTCAGTGGTGGGCGCCTGTTGGCTTTTTTTTTATGATTTAGCCGATATAATAAAGGCTTTTTATTATTTCTCTCATAACCAGTCTCCTCTTTTTTTCCTGGTTGGATTTTTTCTCTCCCATGATTGAGATTAAAGCAATGTGTTGCTATAAATAGAAATGTCCTTTCTAAGATGTTTTATGTGTAAGGTGAACCATATGCTCATTGTTCCTTTGCTGATTTATTGCAGCGACTACAGCGGAGTGAGCAAAGCATATGAGGCTATGAAGAATGTGGCCAGTCTGATAAATGAGAGGAAGAGACGGCTGGAGAGTGTCGACACCATCGCTCACTGGCAGGTGGCCATTCTGCACTGGGAGGTGACGACGACTAATCAATAATCTTCCTTTTTCTACTCCTGTTATTAATTTACAGCACCAGTCAAAAGTTTGGACACACCTTCTCACTCAATGGTTTTTCTTCATTTGTATTTACAACACTCAAGATTACTAAAACATCTGAAAACATCAAAACTATGAAGGAACACATGAGTTATGTAGTAAAAGGGTTGGGTGTTAAACAAGCCAGAATATGTTTTATTTTTAGATTCTTCAAAGTTTCCACCTTTTGCTTTGAGGACAGCTTTGCACTTTTCTGTTATTCTCTGTTAGTTTCATGAGGTTTTCACCTGGAATGGTTTTCATTAACAAGTACACCTTGTCAAGACTTAATTTGTGGATTTTCTTTCCTTCTTAATGTGTTTGAGACCATCAAAGCAAAATGTGGCCACTTTGAAGAATCTAAGATATAAAATGTATTCTGGTTTGTGTGTGTGTTCCATTATAGTTTTAATGTCTTTAATATTAATCTACAATATAGAAAATATTATTTAATAAAAGAAGAACCATTGAATGAGAAGGTGTCCAATCTTTTGACTGGTACTGAATGCTTTGCCAAACGTCTGTAAAGAATATTGACTATATATTGTCCACATTTTTGACTCTATGCTAACGTGTGGCTGCAGGGTCCTGACGTGCTGGAGCGCAGCTCGGAGCTGATCCACTCTGGTGAGCTGACTCGAAACGTCCGACAAGGCAAAATGCAACAGCGCAGCTTCTTCCTGTTTGACCACCAGCTGGTCTTCTGTAAGAAAGACGTCCTGCGCAGAGACCTGCTCCACTACCGTGGACGGCTGGATATGGACCAGACCGAGGTGGTGGACGTGCCCGACGGGCGGGACCTAGACCTGGGCCTGACCCTGAGGAATGCTCTGCGCCTGCGCCACGCCTCCACCTTGGAGCTTGTGTGTGTGCTGTGCTGCAGGAAGGCCCAGGACAAGCAGAGGTGGTTACAGGCTTTTGCCAAGGAGAGACACAGAGTCAAGGAAGACCAAGAGATGGGTGAGTCGAGCTGAATTCCTTTCGTTCATGACGCACAACGCCCACTGTGGGTAGATGTCAAATAAGAGGTGAAAAGGGTTAAAAGATTGTTTGGAGAAGAGGTGGTTGGAAATATTTTGACAAGAAGGTGTATTTGTGTGTGTTTCTTGGCAGGAATGGAGATCAGTGAGGAGCAAAGAAAACAGGCCATTGTTAATGCCAGAAGAGCCAAACAGAAGAAGAGCAAATGTAAGAAAATATTTTGCTTCACGTCATTTAACCACTCCTCATTTTAGGTCAATCACACAATCTTAATTTTACTTTTGTTTTGTTTTGCCTGTTCACCTTTTAGCCATTGGTTACTCTGGTTCTGTCCCACCACACCACCAAAACCTTCACCCACTTCACCAGCGTCACATCACCATACCAACCAGCGTGCCTCAGCAGCAGGTCTTTTCACTGGCCGAGCCCCCAAAACGAAAGCCTTATCACCTTTTGTACAGCATCACCCGCAACGCCTTTTTTAGGAAATGAGGCTTTGCTCCTTCATCTTTTTTTCTCCGTGTGTGAATGTTCATAAACCGTCCTGAAGACTCAAGAACACTTTATTTTTTTCCTGTATTTTTCTGCCTGTGAATGTACCGTCACGTTTTGTCTTTGTGCCTCGTGTCTCTTTCTCTGTGTGTTTTATTTTTGTTGCCTCATGAAGTTCAGTACCTGGCATGACGAGTGTTAAAATACTGACTGTCCATGTTGTTGGTGTGTTAAAGATGCTGCTCACACAAGAGACACCCACCCCTTTGTCTTATTAATTCCAACTGAAAGATTTTTTTTAAAAATGTTAATTATGACAACAATGTGTTTTCTGCTTTTAAGTTGACAAACATGGTTTTAGTTTATTTCACAGAGGCTGGACCCTTTTTTGCTGCGAGTCTGTCAACTCTGAGCACAAACCGGCCAGAGGATAAATGAACTGACACAGTCACCTTCCTTGTTAACACTGTAAATAAAACTCTTGTACAAACATACCAAACGAGGCTGTTGTCACTTTAAGATAATTCTGTTTGCTTATCCACTTGTTGTTCTTTTCACTGCAGAGCAAACACAGTAGTGGCTGTTGAATATTAGTTCATGTGAATTTAATAGAAGTTAATGAATGAAACATTACCCATAGGACTGGAGGAGGTACGTTGCCATCAGCGAGCTCCCCGTTTCTACAACACCAGGATCTGGTTTCACACACCTGTCGACTGTGCGTCCAAACACTGCACTGTTGGGCTCCACTCTGTTTCTGTGTCTGCTGCTTTTTTTTATTCTTAAAGAAAAGTAAATGGATCTTAAAAACAGGAATTCAAGGATTAGATGATAGAGGCTTGAAGGGATGTGTGTGTCATGGGCACAGAGCACGAGGCGAACGAGAAGACGAGCGGAGAAGATGATGGAGCTCAACAGGACGCTGCCAGTGTAAGTAAGACAAAACCTTAACGTGTTATTTTTATAGTCGCACCATCACTTAAACTGCAATGTTTTAAATGTGTCTGCTCATGTTTAATAGTGAATATATCGCTGTTTCTCCAGATGAAACTCTAGAGATTTGAATCGACATAAAACCAAAACCTTTACTTCACATCTTTTGTCATGTTGCTTGATGTGTAAAATATATTAAACTTTTTTTCCCGTGGGAATCCATACCCTGCTAACTTGTGATGGATTAAGTGCCGCTTGCACAGTATGGGATGACACTGAATGAATAATATATGTGCATTGGGTAACTCAATGAGAGCCGAGTGCTGCATCTGATGAACGACATTCCTCACAAGCTAAAGTGATCAGTAATGAAGCATCTTTACCTGTAGATTCAAGCTTACATCATCTGCAGATAAATGTGACTGTTTAAGTTTATAAAGCATTGATGTTCTTTCTTTCAGTCACCGTATACTGTTTAAACACTCATCACTGTGTCTGTGCATTCTGTCTTGATTGGCATATTGTTCAGCCTACTGTAATCTAAACTTGCTGACCTGGATGAGTTACAGAGATAGCAGTGAGGTTATGTCCTCTCCAGTCATTTTATGGTCCTCAGGGACAGCCAGCTTTGCTCTGTTGTGCCCTTTTGTCCTGAAGCTGAATCCTGAGAGCTCTGCTACGCTCGGTGATCCTGTGATCTACAGTATCAGGAGACTTTTGTTTGTGCTCTTCACATCATGTCAGCATCATTAACCACGTCCCCATTAGAATCCACACAGATTGAAGTGACAACTCGAAAAGGCCAAGTTATATTAACTGCTTCTGTGATGGCACTTTATTCATTACAGTGTGCGTGTGTTCCCTCCCTGGCTGTAGATTGCAGATGTGTCCGTGGAGGTGGCCACAGTCGACCACACGCTGCAGAAGCTCCGCAGGATGTACAGGAAGACCAGACGGAAGCCCAAAGGACTGAAGAGGCTGTGGGCTCGTCTGCTGAGCGTCCCGCACCTCGCGCTCATCATCGCAGCCGTGGTGTTTGTGGTGGTAGTGATCATGTGGTCGCTGCTGTGGGTCTTCATATGTAAGTGAGAGGATTTGATTAAATAACCCACTTTAGAACCCAATTATGTTGCAAAACACACAAATATTGTAATGATGGATTTCAACTCTGAAAGCACCCAGTAATAATGAGCAATTATTAGTTTAATTAAAGTGTTATTTTTAGAGCTGTCAATCAATTAAAAATCAATTAACTAATTTATTGCACAATTTGCTGTGATTAATTACTAAGTAAATTGCCTTTTTTTTTTATTCTTAAGACCACAGCTACTAATAAGTTCCCATAGAACCACATAACCTGTTTAAAGACACCTTTGAAAAAGCAGATACAGCCCATTCTGTGATCAGACATGTGCCAGTTTTTCCTCATTAAAATTTAGACCCTACTGACAAGATATTACGTCATGGCCTTATGACTACTAGTTTCATTTGACACTAGTGTCTTCACTGAAATGCTGTGCTGTTCTTATTTTCTTTTGTGTGTTAAATATGTCAAATTCATTGCAAAAATGTGCGCTTAGGTGATGTGGAACCCAGATTGGCCTAAAGATATCTGGTCAAATAAATATTTGTGCATTAAGGTAATATAAGGTCATATATAATATAAGTCTTATAAGTTATGTCCATTTGAGCTGTCCAGGGAATTAAATGGACTAAATCCTATTACAAATGCTATATCAGTATCTCTTCAGCATATAATTACAATGCTACATTACATTGAAACTGCAACCTATAGGGTGAATTTTCACATTATGTCCTTAGTTCGCAGGGAAAGCAACAGTGGAGCTTATTTTGCCGGGATGTTCCGTGTTGCCAACGTGGAGTTTATCCCCGAGTACCGACAGGAAGAGTCCCATGAGTTCGTCTCCATGGCAAACAAAATACAACACGTGGTGTGTTTGGCTTTATCCCTGTTATTAACGTGATGGTTAGTGCTGAGCGAGAGATCTGAGAGAGGCTTACTGTTAATTGCTGTTGTCTCATAGGTGAGCAACGTGTACAAGGTGTCCTCGGTGGCCAAACTCTACAAGCAGGCAGTCATTTCAGACCTCAGGTACAGTTAGTCATCAACAGCTGATGTTTAGGATTCAGCTTCAACACCCTGGTTTTAAAGTGTTAATATAAACTCCTGTTTTCCTCTCCCAGTAACAACAACAAGGGCGGGGTGCTGGTTCATTTCTGGATGGTGTTTGTGGTCCCGCGGATAAAGACCCCAGCAGTGTGTGAGGACTGTGTAGGAGCCATTTTCAGAGACTCGGTCCACACCAGCATGAAGAACAGGTCCTCTGTAGGCTACCTGCTGGGCCTCCCTGTGGACATAGACTCCATCCTCATCAATGGTGCGTCAGTGTGTTCACTAATGCCGCCTGCTCCTTTTCCTCATTACATTTAGGACTTAGTCAACAAAGATTTCTTTAGTTAATTCATTATTTTTTAAGGCTTCTTTCATGCTTAATGGTTTGAACATAACTGTGGTAAACGTGGTGCTTTTGTGGAATTATTTATGGAGATTAAATGGATTAGAGCTTCTAAAAAAAGCCTCCATCTCTTCTCTCTTTTAAAACTAGTACCTTACATGACCCAGTAACTATTTCACCTTAGGGATTTCTTATAAACATACAAATGCTGGAAGGGTTTCGAGCACTTTGCAGCTTTTAAATGGAATGAACTGCAAACAGCCCTTAAACTAAAGTCTTACCTTCCAACTGGTGATTTTAAAGCCATATTATAGGATGATTCTTGCAACTGTTTTTTAAACTTTCTTGTTTTTTGTGTTTATTGAATGTCATTGAGACTGCCTCATTAATAAACATCAAATAATTCAATGAAAATCAACTAATTGATTAGTGATATAATCATATGAATGTAAGTGGAATAGGAAGCATTAATGTTTACATGTGCATTTAAAGTGTTAATCAATGCAGAGACTGATTATTGTGTCTCCCTGCAGCTGTTCACCGATCAGATTTCACATCAAATGGAGCAGGTAGGTGATTTAAAGTTCTGTTATAGCTGCACTGTGTCATGCAGTGTTTCCATGAGTTGTTTCCTCTCCTCCCAGGCTCACAATGTGTAGATAAGCTGTATGCCAACCTTCCCGGGGCGAGCGTCCCTTTGAACGTCTTCTCATCGTGGGGGGGTCTGAACTGCTACGTGAAACTCACCTCCGTCCCCGGCTCTCTGATCCGCCTGACGGTCGGCTCGTTCCTCATTGAGCCCAGCGACTGTGTGAGCGATGCTCTGACCGTGTACGACGCTCTGCTGCCCATGAGAGGGCGCATTCTGCACAGGTGAGTCTGCAGCTGATTTCTCTCCTTGTGTGTGTTAAACAGGCCTGTTACCTACATGACACGTTTTCCACATATTACAGCATGTCCATTATTTTCTCTGAAACATAACCCGTGCATATGCTGAAGTGTCTCTGTGCTGCAGGCTGTGTGAGCCCGTGTCCGCCTCCTTCTCTCTGGTGTCGACCTCCAATGTCATGTTGCTGACCTTCAGAATGACCAGCGGCAACAAGAGCTTCAGAGGACACTTTGACGCTATTACTGATGAGGGTATGACACATTTTACCTTTTTATTTTAGTGATCAGTGACACATATTAAATATGAGCCATGAGCAGTTAGATCAAAGTGATTATTCCCTTTTCAAATGTTTTAGTCACTTTTAAAAGGCTGGACAGGATTAAACTACTCATGATTTCACAAGAAGAAGAAAGGAACACAATTTAGTATATATAAAAAAAAATATTTTTGACACTAACCCCATTATATTTATCATCATTTAACCCCTGAGATGTATCACTCAACAGTACTGGCTGGTGGAGAAGTCTAGAGGTGTAAGAAAAAATCATTCTAAAAAATTGATTTTTAATAGATATATATTACAGACTTGCAGTAGACAGGTTGCATCAAAAGTAGTGCTATGATGTTGAATAGCAACACATGCATACAAATAGTTAGTTAAATAGTTTTACTCTGACTCTATGCATATGGTTTCCAAAAAATTAGATTAGAAAAATGCAATATATCAGCTTGCTATTACTGTATCATGATACATATCACAGCTCTCTCTGTCTCTCACAGTGTGTATGTCTCAAATTGAGACCCACGTAGACCCCGGCATCACTGGTGAAATCTACAGCCCCTTCCACCCCAGTTTCCTGCCCCCACAGTGCTTCTGCAATTGGAAGTTTGAGGTAGAGACACACACACACATAATATCTGACTTTTTCTCAACCGGTGGCTTCAAATAGCTTTTACTGATTGTGTTTTCTGTTTGTGTTTTATCCCAGACCCCTAACAGAGCTCTAGGAGTTGCTCTGCAGTTTCAGAACTATGTATTGAAACCAAAGGGCATGAAGGGCTGCGAGCACGGCTGGTGGAAGATCAATGAAATCATGTATGTGGGCATAATTACATGTATATATACAAAATTTACAGAGAACTATTTCCGATATTTTTGTCAATTTTTACCATGTCTGTTGATAAATCATTCAGGAGTCATTTGTACATTGTGCTCAATTGTGCATTTCCTTCATCCCACAAAAGCTTCCTGTGGTGGTTTTTTAACAGCTGCTTTCCCTCCACAGTTTCTGTGGCAGCTACGTGGGACACCACACGGTGTTTCGGATCGCTGACCACAGCCCAGAGGTGGAGTTTCGCTGCAGCTCACGTAACTCTGCTCAGCCTTTTCAGGCGTCTTACAGCAGCTACAATATCAGCCAACGTAAGCACCGGAGGCCCTGACTCATTATAACAGCCTGGATACACTGCAGGAAATGACAGATCAGAGGTGTTTCATTGTAAATCAGTGCTGACGTGAGTTAATGACATTGTTTTTTGGATGGATTTTAAAAGAATTACAATCTACGTGACTGAGAGAACGACTGGAAAAATAAACATAAATACACTGTATGGACACTTTGCAGCTTTAAATGAAAACTAGGAGCTGTTTTGAAGCAGATAAAAGTAGATTTGCTTTATTCGTTATAGTCTTGTGCTGCCTTGTTAGTCCGTCACTGCAGTAGATATAAAGCAGGAAAATAAACTTAATTTATTTACTCTCCCTTTTGTCACTCATGCTTGTACCAGCCTGTCCAGAGAGCCACTTCCTGTGCTCCACAGGACTGTGTGTGGAGAAGAGTCGACGCTGTGACGGCCTGGACGACTGCCAGGATGAGAGTGACGAGGTCTTCTGCTGTGAGTCGTCCTACAAGTGTACTGGTAACACTGCACTGGTCTTTTAAAAGAACAAACAGCACCTGATTGGAAAATGTTGCATGTCTCCACAGCGAGGCCGACAAAGAACTGTGGCGGCAACAGTCCTCTGCATCCTCTGTATGTTTGCAATGGAGAGACAGACTGCACCAATGGAAAAGATGAGATCAACTGCACTCAGGGTGTGAATATTTACAACTGATATGTGCACCTTTATACCCTTTAATCATTAATTTACAATATTGCAATATGTTCTCCACTTTTCTCAGAGACGACCTGTTCTGCAATCAGGTATCAGTGCAGCAGTGGATCCTGCATCCTGAAGAAGAACGCAAAGTGTGATGGAGTTCATGACTGTCAGGACCGCAGCGATGAGGCCGACTGTGGTGAGCTCTGCATTACCTGCTGCATCTGCACAATTTGAAGCTGTTGCAACAAAAAAACATATTTATCACTACAGATTTCTGTCTCTCTTTGTAGTTATACTTTGTGCAAACTTTTCATTCTCAAAGATATACTATACAAGGTTTTCCTTAAAAAACAACTTATCACTTATGACCCACTAGAAGTATGTGTCAGTGCAGAGACTCTGCACACTACCTGTATTTTCTGTTTCGTCCCCGGGCGCCACTCTTTGGGCATGAAGCTATGAAACAGCAATGAAAAAATGAAAATATAGCAAGGTAAAATACCACATGGACAAAGCTTGATCAAAAACCAGAATGAATGTGGGGTTTATTTTCACTTTGGTTCAGGGAAGGAGGAAGGACCAGGATTGAATGTTGTGTTTACAACAGCAGTGCAACAATTCCTACATTAAATGCCTACATAAAAACACATATTTGCTAATATCCCACCTGAATCGTTGGCTCTTAATGAAGCAGCTGATACACAGTGATTATACTGCCACTGCACGGCCCGTTCTCTCAGATCCTTCATGTGGCTTCATGAGAAAGTTGTTATTTTATAATCTGGGCAGCAGACTCCAAACCTGCTGACCTGCAGCGCCGAGGTGAGTCCGCTGTAATGGCTCTCTCTGTTAGCTGTTATTTTATCATGATGGGGTCTCAAGGTGATGGAAACAGGCTTGTCTTTGATCACTCACTGATACTTTGCAATAGTGTACATGCACGTGTGTGCATACACACACACACACACACACAAATGTCAAAGCTCTACTTTTTAATAAAGCAGCAGCAGACCTGGCTCTCATGGTGGCGACGCAGCTTATCAGCATATAAAATACACACTCATACTGGAAAGTTGCACTGATACAGGTGCACTGTGTGCACATGTAAATCTCTAACAAATAAACTGCCCATAATAATAATATTAATAACCAGTGGTGGAGTACTAATACCACACTGTAAAATAACTAAGTCCTGCACTCAAAACTTAAGTGAAAGTACAAAAGTACCAGCACCAAAATGTACTTAAAGTATCAAAAGTACTCATTATGCAGAACGGCCTCACTCAGATTGTTTCATATATTCCAAATATATTGTTTTATTGTTATTATTGATGCATTTATGTAAGCAGCGTTTTAATTTGATCAAGGTAGAGCTCATTTTACAACTAAATTAGCCTCAAAATGCAGTGATGTAGGAGTATAAAAAATACAGAAAATTGAAATACTTGAGTAAATGTACTTAGTTACATTATACAGACTGTTTTGAGTCGCTCACTGAGGGATACTCGTTTGTTAAAGGCTTTACATGATGATATATTCTGAACTTGTCCACATATGTTCTGTGTTCCTTTACAATAAAACCAAAGTCCAGTATAATGTAACCAGTGTTCCCTCTCTGTGCCCTCAGCCTGTGGTCGTCCCTCCCTGGTGAAGAAGGTGGGATCATCTACAGGGTCCGAGCGGATCGTGGGCGGAGAAAACTCTGCGGAGGGCGAGTGGCCGTGGCAGGTCAGCCTCCACTTCTCTGGTCACCTGTACTGTGGGGCTTCAGTCCTCTCCTCTGATTGGCTCATCTCAGCAGCTCACTGCTTCAGTAAGGAAAGGTCAGTCACCCTCACCGCTGATTACCAGCATCCTGTTATTGTTACATAATCACTGTGATGTAAAAAACACAGATTTGATAGAGAGAGCAGCAGGTACTACTTGTGGTCATTTCGACCGGCTTTTGTTTAAGTCATTATTATTTTAATGAATTTTTCAGATGACTGATGATGTAAAAATGTGCAGAATCTTGTGACCCCTCAGATTTATCTTAGAAACCGCTGTTATAAAAAATTATACAAAAAATATGATTAATAAATTGCCTTCAGTAAAAAAATGAATAAAAAATTTTAGTGTTTTTATTGCCAAACAATGCTAGCATTGTATTTTATAATTTGGAAACAGATACATATAAATCACAATTGTATCTGATTTTGTAATTTTAAACAATAAATTTGTCGACTAATAGTGATCGATCAAAACATGGATCCTCATCCATTTTGATAATTTACTTATTATACTAATTACGTAAGTAATTTTTCATGCAAAAATGGCAGAAAATGCTGTTTATATACTTTTGTATATAGATTTCTTGCTTATCATTTTCCAATAAATATCTTTACATTTAAAGACATTGTGTTGAATCACTGATGAACATTTTTTTTATCAAGAAAATAAACGTCAGATTGATTAACAATAAAATACCAAAATACTGACAAAATATAACAAATCGAATTTACCTAGTTGGATAAACATCTTATTAAACTTTGACCAACAATTTCCAGGTGGCGATGAGATCTTCTCCTCATTCTTTTTTATGACATTTGAACCCATTTAAAAAAAACATTTTATCATATGTATGCTGTATTATAAATACAGAAAATTGCTACATTATCAGCTAAAAGGCTTCCGGCAAATCTGTCACTTAATGTATAAAGTACAACATGACCCCTGACCTTTGACCCCTGACTCCACCAGGCTGTCTGACCCACGTCACTGGAGCGCCCACCTCGGCATGCTGACGCAGGGCAGTGCCAAACACGTGGCGGAGATCCAGCGCATCGTGATGCACGAGTATTATAACGCGTACACGTTTGACTATGACATCGCCCTGCTGCAGCTGAAGAGGCCCTGGCCTCCTGCTCTCAGCCCGCTGGTGCAGCCGGTGTGCCTGCCGCCCCCGTCCCACACGGTCACTGACAGCCACCGCTGCCTGGTCACCGGGTGGGGATACAGATCTGAAGAGGGTGAGCAACACCTGGGACAAAACCCAATATATAACTAGTGCTAGCTTGCATATAGTGATGCAAAATCATCACAGTAAGTAATAAAAATGGAAAATGTATATCTGATATTTATATATATTCTCCTGTGCTGCTTTGTTGCAGCTCCAGCCTGTATCTAGGAAAGCATCTTTTTAGCCTAAAGCCCCAAAAAAAGTGTAAATATTTCTATCTGTCAGTAGGATGATCTATGTCCACATGTTGCTCCCTGCAGACAAAGTGCTGCCCTCAGTGCTGCAGAAAGCAGAGGTGTCCCTGCTGAGCCAGACTGACTGTAAGAA
>CAFUXE010000675.1:724762-736972 GCA_903364295.1 Serranus cabrilla
TGTTGACATGCACTAACAATCTGTACACATAATGTAATGATGTGTTCACACCAAACACAAAGCAGGTGCCAAGTTTCAGACACAGATAATCAAAAGCTGTCATGTCTGGGTTCATAATATCATGTAGAAGTGCTCACAGCTTGGAGAATTTACTGCCTTCAGATCACTGCCGCTATGAACCCCAAATAAACAGATTTTGCTGTGGTTATATTGCCACACACAGATCAAAAGTATGCAGGAATATCTACATCATGATGCTGATGTGTAAAAAGTCAGAATTCATGAGTTGACAAGATTTCCACAAGACAGACAAGCAAACGACTTTTAAAATCCTTGTTTTGTGAATGGAGTTTGGATAGATCAGAGCTGTGCAGGAGAATCTCAGCACTGACAGGCTTCGGTGAAACAGCGTCATGCAACTTTTTCTGTCGAGTTGAAACAATTTAACTTAGAAAAAAAATCACAAACGCTGCGTTGGGTGTGACCATGCCATATAAAAATTAGGTTGGATTACTTTATCTATATTACAAAATACCCAATTATATTTTTGCAAATTTGCAGGTGATTTTTGACATAAAAACACTCAAAATCAACAATTTACTGCTCAACAGTTGCTCTATAATTTTAACAGAGTCTCCTCAAGCAGATAGAGGTCAAGCCAAAGCACATCATCTCACCAGGTTATCCTGTGCATGTAAATGTAGCCAATTACTTCCTGTTTTCCTGCCCGCCCTCCGCTTCCTGTCACATCTACATTGTTCACCACCAAGCTGGTGACCAAGTCAGCTGCTGCCAACAAAACTCACTGTGGAAACTGTGGAAAGAGTTCTCTCCCCACGCTCACGTAACCGTATATTTTTGCCCTCATCTACATTCGTCCATGTACTGTATATGTGTGTATGTTTAAGAGTTGCTCTTGTACTGTATGTGTATGTATGTGCATTTGTATATCATGAGTTTATCCGAGTCGTAGCCTTTGTGTTCAATATATTCTGTAATTGTAGAGAAGTGACAATCCCTCACTAGGAGGCGATAATATATTTTGCATTTCAGTTTTACTGTGATTTAATTTATCTTTATGGTGAATCTGTTCAACTTTATGCTCCGTGAAAAGCATCACAGCTCACCTTACGACCATGATGCAGTCGATGCACGATTATCAGGAGTGAACCGTCTACTAATGTTTTCCATGCAGACACACTTGCATGTTCCCGTGCTGCCATTCAGCTCACATCACCACCCAGTGGCCTGTAGCGAGCAGTGACAGCAGGCTCCTGCATCACAGACATGCAGTGCAAGAGCGAAAACACACAGACTTTTGTTGTTGCTTTCTGTCTCTTTGTAGCTCTTATGCATCTTTCTTTGCTTTTATGTCTCATTGTGGATGTTTTTTTCCTTTTCAGTCTTGCGTCTCTTTGCAGCTTTTTCATCCCTTTCTAGTTGTTGTCTCTTTTAAGTCTTTTTGTGATTTTTTTTTTATGTTTCTTTGTCGTCATTTAGCGGTGGTGGAAAAAGTATTCAGTATCGGCATCAAAATGTACTTAAAGTATCAAAAGTAAAAGTACTCGTTATGCAGAATGACCAAACTCAGATTTTTATATTTATTTCAAACATGTTATTGAATTATTATTGTTATTGATGCATTATTGAGGCTCATTTGAGCTACTTTATAAACTGTTATGAGGTTTAATAAAAAATAAAGAAAAAGAAAAAATAACTTTTTATGTTAAATCTGGACTTAAAAAGTAACTTAAGCTGTCGGCTAAATGTAGTAAGAAGTATGAAGTTATTTAAAATTGGACAAGTAAAGTACAAGTACCTGAAAATTGTATTTAAGTACAGTACTTGAGTAAATGTACTTAGTTACATTCCACCACTGTCTTTTAGTCTCTTCCTGGTTGGTGCATGTCTCTGTGAGGTGAAGGCTGGTTGGTTTGTTTTCTGTCTCTCTTCTCTGGTTTTATGTCTCATTATGGTTGTTTTGTTCCTTTTCATAGCTGTTGTGAGTCTGTTTGCAGCTGCAGCATGTCTCTCTGAGTGTCATCTTGTAGGTGAAGGCCGGGGGACCCCCTGTTGCCGTGTAGGTCCCTTCAGTAATCCATCCATGCCATCGGCCTGAGAGAGTGAAGCACTGTCCCCCCAAGTGATTAACAAAACATGCAGTTTGCATCATTGTTTCATTCACATTAAAGACACAATTTCCAACACAGCAGGTCTCAACAAAGCTGTTTTGTATTACTATTATTACTATTATTGTATTACTTTTCTTAGTATAATACCTGAAAGTGAAATTTGGCTTTCTACTTCATTCTTAAAGTCTACACTCAATGGGATGCACCTGTACAGTGAAGCAGTTTAGTGTGAGTGTTTTTAAATTGAGGTCTTTCAGCAGTGACACTGTTCTTAATGTGTGGCATCCTTTTCCAAACAGAGAAGTTGATTACGTGTTTTTGGATGAAAGAAGCCAGTAAGAAATGCGATAAACGTGACGGTCAAGTTGTTGATGAGGACACCACGCGCTCACCCTGGTGGCTACGTGCTGATCATCCCGTGTACCGGTCCTCAGTGAGCAAGACTTAAGCACAAAGCTGCCTAAGTGCGCAGCATCCCGGTGTTCATGGTGCGTTACTCTAGCCTGCTCTGGGAATAAGATAACTCGCAGATCATTAGATTGGAAATAGTCATTTCATGTTTAAATTATTGTTGAAAGCGTGTCGGAAAATTCGGGGTTATTTTGGACCATTTGCTCGTATTAATACCTCACTGGTCGATTGTTTGACCACTAGGGAGAACTAAAAGGGGACTGCTCTTTACGCGCCCTGGGTGTGTCAATGGACGTCACGGAAGTCCGCTATCCGGTGGCTGCACTGTGGGAACTGTATAAATCCGCGCCACTATCCAAAACGATGGGAAAAAGTTGCACTGGAGTTCAAGCGTGGTGTCCTGTTGCGTGATCTCCCGCAGCTCTCCTCAGGAAACCAACCATCTCCATTCACTGAGCGCCACAGCCGCAGCGCGCTGTGCTGAGTTTTTTACTCTGGAGAGGAAAAACATCAACAGGAATAAAAAACTTGTTTCATATTTGACACTTGAAACCCGCTCGCTGCACCGGAGTCTCCAGAGATGATGAATTTTATCCTCTTCTGTCTGCTATGTGGATTGTATGGTGTTCTTGCAAAAGGTGAGTAACACGTTTACTTTTGTTAATGAAATACCACGTAAGGTTGCACAGAGCACCTGATGTAATAATTTGAACCGGTGTTAAGATATTTAGCTACTTTAATTTAAGTATTATTCATGAGATTAGATGAGGAAACGAGTTGTAACCTGTTCAAAAGTGTATTTTACGCACGCCTTTATTGTGGATGTTATCCACCGTAATTTACGGGGTCTAATGGGGTCATTAGACATCTGTGCTCTTTAAAATAAAAAGATCCATGACCAGGGCGGAACATCCCGTCTTAACTTTGGAAGAAAACAAAAGATGCGCAGATGTGCCTCTCCATTTTGGCTCAGTGTGGTGCGCCTGCTCATTTATTGGTCAATTAAGTCGCCGTTGCGGTCGTGTGTCCGAGGCTGCCGGGCTTGTAAATCTCTGTTAAGAGCGAGTGCGGTGAGGGAGATAAGCGCTATCCTGCTGGACACTTGTTTGGACAATGTGGACCTCTGTGGCCCGGCTCCTTGTGCGCTTGGCCCCAGTTGAATGGACGCACGCAGGGCGTTGTTTCCTGAGACTGATGAGTTTGTCAAATGAAAGTTCTGATTGAAAAGAACGAGGGGTCACGACCGACCGAAGGAAAAACACACCGGACAGGAACCCGGGTTAATATGTGCTTATTGCTCAAACAGTCGGCAGGTTGCTTTTATGCGCCCCGCAGGTTTCTCTCTCTTTCTCACTCTCCGGTGTTATCTGGTGCTTAGAGGCCTTTTAGATTACAAAAAAAATAACTTTGTTTTTTTTAATTCCTGCTAAATGAAATAGTGCACAATTAACATCAAGTTAAGAACTCTATATGCACAGCCTTTTTACATTGGGATTAAGTTAACACAAGCAGTATCTTAATAAACTAGCATTATTATTATTATATATGTATATACTTTAAATGTTTTTTTTAACTAAACTCATCAAAATCTCATTAATTATCTGATGCTGGTTTGCCAAATAGGCAACTAGGACAAAAGCAGTTTAATTAGTCAAGATTTTAGAAACACTAACTTTAGATATAATTTTTGATATGTTATATGTTACATTTCCCCTAAAATTCACTTCAATAAAATTCACTACCAATAAACAAATAATTTGAATCCCAAATCAGTACACATTAATACATTAATACATTAGATGCTTGAATTATTCTTAGCTTGTATCCAACCCAAAGCCATTGTTTCCATTGTAAGACACTAAAATTAACTTTATTAGCTTTGATAAAGATGATAATAACATCTGATAGAAGATCTTGGATTAAAAGAAACCTTAAATTAATGGACACCTAAATATGACATACTACAAAAAAAATGTCATTTTTAAAGATTACCTGATGGCATTAAACTGCAGACAGATTCTCTAGATGTTTTTTTTAATTTGTTATCTTCATCTTCAGATGCTGTCATTTCAGTACGAACTGTTCTTGAGTTGGATGCTTATTCAGTTTTAAATATCATTTTTGAGTGATAAACAATCGTTTTTCTTCCCTCCTTAAAAATATCTTTTTTATTTTCCTCCAAAATACCTGATAGGTCAGTTGAAGGAGGAGTGTTATCCTCATGCTGAATGTAATACGACATTTAGAAACAAAAAAAAATTATTTCGGTGAAGTGACGTAGGAGGAAAACTGCGCTGAGTTACTTGGAAATGGTGACTTAAGACATTTCGCAGCTTGTTGAAAAGGCCCCAAAAGGCCTGGAGGAGATCCCTAACTTCCCCTCTTTCATGTGTGATGTGTGTGAGATTCTGACTCACACACTGTGAAACCCAAGGAAATAGTATAGGAAGTGCTAGCAGTGTGAGTAATGCTGGATCTGCTCAATGGGGCATCCACTGGGAACAATGATGCTGACAATGAATGGTAATAATGGACTTTAGTGATAAACTAACTCGCTGCAGAACAAGTGATTTAACGTCTCACGGTTTGGAGCTGCGTGTTGCTCTCTGAGTGAGGAGCAGTCACAGTGAAGGACGGACTTCCCTGAATGATGTTTCCGCTGTTGTTGGGAGGAAGGAAGGGCGGACAGACAGTCGTCTTTATCTCTCATTAATAAACCTCAGCGATGGAGTGGAGAAATGCCTTTATTTGATAAACAAGAGGGACACTGCTTACGCATTTCCACACAAGTTGTCAAGTGGCCTGAGCGAGGAGATGTGCGGAGGGTCACAGATACTGCGGCCTGGATGGAGTACGTGCTCAGGACCCACCGAGACCGGTTCTACAATCTGTCGAGAGTCCGGTTTGAAATGGACTGAGCTTACAGGAACTGTCTAAAATATTTATTGGTACTAAAGTGTTTTGTCTTCCAGGATTTCCTCGGAAAGTGGTAGAGCAGATCTGGGTCAACATAAAGACACTTGGACTGTGCCAACGACTCCCAGTCATATTATCAGAACTCCATGTTAGTTTATTAATACACAAGACATTCAGGGGTGTCCCAGGACTCGACTTCAGAAAATAAACATCCTGCCCAGATGTCCCTAAAGAATACTCCACAATGAAGTCTGACTAGCTGATCTTGACCTCTGACCTCTCTTGAGAGGTCCATATCTGCTGGAATAAATGACCTTATAATTGCTTTTATCATAACCATAATACTGTTTTTGTGATGGAGTTCTGGGATGTTTCTGATTCTCATCTTCTCTCCTCTGCAGACAAAGTTCAGAAGGGGAAGTACAGCGTCCCAATTCTGGATGTGAAAGCCAAACAGCTGGTCTATGACACCAACCAGACGCTACTGCTCAGCTGCAGGTGAGTTTCAGGTAGATGGATCCAGGCCGGAAAAACAAAATTTGGACTTTGAAGTGGCAGCTACCATCATTTATACATGTAAATCAAAGAACACATCCCCACAAAAATATCCATCTTTTTATTATTATTATTTATTTATTTTTATTATATAATTTATTGCAAGAATTAATAGACAGTTTCTAACATTTGTAGCATTCCTGTAAATGTATATGTTTTACAGTGAGTAACTAACAACCGCACACTTAGAATTAACAATAAAGTAAATAAAATAGTAATAAAGTTGGAAAAAGAAGAAAGAGAAGAAAAAAGGGAAAGAACCCATCTTAAATTAAACTGAATCATAAAAATGATCAAAATTTCCTCCAACATGCTCATTAGAATGTAACTGAATCAATTATTGGGAAACCACTTAAGTGGTCATTAGAAGAACTTCATCCCAAGGTAATTAAACATCAATCATGTAGGTGTAGTGACAGTATGTAGAGTTAAAAGCAATGATTTCAATCTGCAACACAACAGGAAGAAGATGAAACGACTATTCACGTTTGAAGCAGGAAGCACTATGACATTTCCAACATAAAGTGATGCAGAAAAGGCACAAAAAAAATTCACCTGAATGCAGGAAATTAAGTGTTTGACACTCAATATTCCTCCTAAATGTTGGAAAAAACAATGCACTTTAAAAATACAGCAACAAAAACAAATGAAAATTGTGTCCATCATTCATGCAGCCTTGATGAAGGATTAATATGTGTATCAGTCAATTTTTCCTATTTGTCTTTTTGCTTCTTGAACACAGCAATATTTAAAGCTTTAAAGATTTCTGTGGCTTGCATACTTGTTATTGATGGCAGCTCTTTTAGCCCAAAAGTCTGTTGCTTCCCATCACACTTTTCACAAGTTTTATCAGGAAAATCCAAGTTGTGTTCTAAGCAGTTTGCTCTAATTTTCAATACTAAAAACATAACTGAATCAGAAGAAAGTGAAACGAGTCATTAACATGTGGCTGATTGTGAATACATAGAAAGACAGCCAAGTGTTTTCTAAGCAGACTTTCCTGTTCCAGGGGTCGCTGGGAGCTGACATGGGCGTTCCCAGCAGGTTTGTCCAGAGATCAGGTGCAGGTGAGGGAGTCTCGCTGCGGGAAGACGAGCCAGCAGTACTGCAGCAGCCTGACGGTGAGCAGCACCGCGACCCAACACACCGGCCTGTTCCGCTGCAGATACCAGCACCGAGCACGCAAACAGACCTCCATCTATGTTTATGTCACAGGTAAGACACCGGAGTCTGTCTCTGTAGCTGCCTCACTCCCCTCATGCTTATTGTTTATATCTTCATGTTAAACAGGATGCGGTGGGTGCTAAATACAGACCAATGCCAGAGAGCCAATTATATCTAAACACTGTTTGTCCCAACAACACATCCTTTTAGATGACTCTGGCACAGTTTCACCCCCCTCCTCCCCTGCGTCTTTTTTCTCCCCTACCTCCCCGCCGTCTATATATAAATCCTTTTTTACTTTCGTTTACGTGCTACCTCGAGGCCAGGAATAGCCCAGCTGCTGAAAGGCTCAGGCCCGGGCAGAGTTTCCCAGGGCATCAGCCTTATCTGCTCGGCTCAGCCTCGCCTGAAGCATCCTGTGCTTGGGGGAGGAGGGGAAGGGCTCGGAGGGGCTGTGCTGGGAGGGGATGTGTCTCTACGAGGTGGCGGCGGGGAGGTGTGAGGAGCTGAGAAGGATGAGATGAAGGCCAGTGGCTCAGTGGTATCAAGGGGCAGAGGAGGCACCATGTCTGGCACCTCCCTGTCCTGGAAGGTGACGCTGGTGCGGCTGGGCCGGGCACGGAGCTGGGCTGGAGGCCAGGGTCACAGGGCACGCTACTGTTTGGCCAACAGGACCCTCGGGGGCCATCAATCGCTCAGGTCACCATGTCCATTAAACGTCAGACTTGGCCTGCGGCTCTGCTCAGACGCTGCCTCCCTCCCCGAGTCCTCTATTAGGAATCAAAGCAAGAGAAGGAAGCCCTCGGTCCGCTGGTCCTCTGGGTACTTTTGTTCAAATGTTCAGAGATTTGCTTTCCTTGAATAACACCCTACGGTAACAAACAATACAGCGAGCAACACCCACACTTTTCAATGGCACAGAGCTGTTACAGTAGTCGAGCTGGGAGGAGAAGCTCAGAGAGGCCGTTTGATTGCTTCTAAACAATCTGTGTGTTTATTGTTGACTACAGGCAGTCATTTGCTGAATGGGTATTCAATGAATGGGTGTGGAGGACAGAGTATGTTTAGGAGTGTGTGTCTGTTTGTTTTTGTTTGTTGCTGAGATTGATACTTAGAAGTGTGTGTGTGTTTGTTTGGTTGTTTGTGCATAGAGGCAGTTGATTGTTTTCTTTCCTTTCTGTGTGTGCATGAAATTAAAGGGTCAGTTCACAGAAAAAGATGGAATTTTTTTTTATCGCTCGGTCATGGAGGTTATTTCCGGCCCCCCATTTTTTTCTTAAATCACATTTTTGTTCCCACTCCTGTTGATTGTCTGGAGCGAGCGGTGCATCAAGCACTCTTTCACCAGAGCTGAGCAAGAGAAAAAAAGACTGAAAAGACAGTAAAGTACCACAGCATGTAAGGGCAATGTAAGTTTAAAAAAAAATCCCAAATTAAAGTAAATTGCATGAAAAAAAATCAACTCAAAGTCACAAATTTACAAGAAAAAAGGATCTGGAATTTGGACCATCAATGCTGAAGACGCTGCACTCTGCAAAGCTTCACATCCTGAGGATCGATTAACTCGATGATCTATTGTCCTGCTGAACCACAAAGCCCATTTAAAAAATGCCCAACCAGCGATATTGTTGCATCTGTCCATTGTGTTGCAGTTCCTGATGCACAATAGTTACCACGTACCCACATCAGCCTGTAGTTTTCCTCTGAAGAGGCTCACAGCAATGTGCAGATGCTGGTCCTCATAATATGATGATATGACGAAAATCACAAGTATTTCTTTATTTCTGAATTTGATTGCAAAGTATAATTTCATATATACCTGTTGAATATCATCCCTCCCCCAGCTCCATATTTTAACTCTCCTTTTTTAAAACCTGCCCATACACTGTTGTAGTTAAGCACAGTGCTCCTCATCTATAACCATCAGTCTTATGTAACCATGTTGACTGATTGTATCAATTTTCTAAGTCCATGTTTTGTGATGTTTGTCTCTAAAATATCTGCCTCCAATCCAACACAATGGAGCAGCATTACAGCATTACAGCATTACAGCATTTAGAAAATAAATCTTTTTCCTGAAACTGTGTCCTTGTAAAAAAGAGTTTAAAGGGACTTATTTTGGAGTTTCCGGAAAAAGATGTTCAAGTTGAATTTATAAATGGTCAGTTTTTCAAGGCTGTGAACAACTTAAACCTAATTAAATTCACCTGCTTGTATGGAGGCAAAGATATTTCACATAAAAACAGGGGGAAAAAATAGTTGATTTATTGATAAGTTCATCTACAGGAAGTTTATTTGCAATAATTCTGAAAATGAAATAGTAATTTCTGTTGTTTTTCCTCCAAAAAACTCAAATTATTATAGATAAATCTACTAACCTTTGGGTTTTAAACTTAAACTAAATCTGTGAATGGACCCTTTTAAACTGTACAAAGTTGTATCCTGTCATTGATGTGACATTGGAGTGTAAGAGAAATGCTTTTCTTTGACATGCTTATTATCCGTACCATATGTGTCCCTGACCGCAGTGTTTGGGTTTCAGACAGACAGCGGCCATTTGTGGAACATCCGGGTACGAGCCCAGATGTGTTGTACATGAGGGAGAAGCAGCCGCTGGTGATCCCCTGCAGGGTCACACACCCCAACATCACCGCCACGCTGGTCAAGGTCAGTGCAGGAAACACGACGTGCTTTTACTTCATGTTTGGGTTCAGAGATCTGCTCTGCATCGTGGTCTCTACATGTGGCTGTTTGCCTGAAACACACCACTCGTTCTCTCTGTACATCATCACTTCCCAGTGTTTTCCATCAGGACTCACACATGCACACAATGCACCGTCCCGTTGTTTCCCCCTCTCCAGATCATTCGCCACATTGTTCTTATCTTGGCAGCCATTTCTCCGTGGCGTGTGTGTCCGTTTGTTTGTGTGTGTCTGCGGATATGTGTGAAAGTGTGTGCGGATGCGGTTGTGAGTGTTGGTGCTCGAGTGCTGATTGAGGAGGCGAGCGGACACTTGTTACTGAGTGCAAAGAAGAGCGTTTCGAGTGTCTGCTGTCTGTTTTTGTATGCTGCTGTTATTTACCTCTGAGTGAAACAAACAGGAACGTGTCTTCTTAAATCTGCAAGAAAAGCTTCCAGTCAAAGACGCATCTTTCTTTACGGCCTTTTTCCGATGGAGCGGCGCCCACGGCGTCCTGTTGGCACGGTTTCTACCTCTGGAGACAGGACATGGGGTCTGGAGTGCCCCTTTGGCCTCTGGCCAGCACCACTTCCCACATCTCACCCTCCACCTCTTGTAGTAGGAGCCCTGGCTGCCAACTTCCCCCAACTGATGCTTTAAACAGCTGGTTTGTGGAGGAAGCAGAGGTAGCTACTGTTGACCCCGACACATCAAAGTACAGTAAAGTCTCTTTAATCACGAACGCTGATCATTAATATGATGGCTTGTGCGTCACTGTAGGAAGCTTATTGTGGCACAACGACAATACAGTAGTTGTAAAACGGGAGAAGGAGTCTGTGGACAAGACTGACTAACAGAAAAGGAAAGAATAAAGGTGTGTTACAGGGACACAAAAAAAATGTTGAAGTTAGAGAAGATTGCATGAGAGATGAAAACAAAATGGTAAAAACTGCTGCAGCAGCTGCAGAGATTTACAGAGTTTCAGGCTACGTTTAGACCAAAGATCTTTGAGAGAAGCTGTTACCTGCGAGCAGTCAGAGCAGAATATTGTGTCCAGACATCACCAACCTATCTGCATGGTTTCTGTTGTAATGTCATAGACATCAGTTGCTTCGCAGCTACAGCTACCCAACGTGGAAGCATGAGCAAGCAAGCAAACACGCAAGCATTAGATCATTTAACACTCAGTGCTTCATCCCATTTATGTATTTTAACTATCCCATCCAATGAGAACTGTTATAATACAGTTATAGTAATAATGCTCCCCTGAAGTTTCCAAGCTTCCGGCTTTTTCTCTGTTATGCAGCAATGTGAACGTGCACAGTGTGCACATGCATGTGAGTTCTTACTCAGTCACTGATATCACAGATTTTTAAGATGTTTTTTTTAGTTCCAGTTACAAATTTTTAACAAATTTAACAAATACAAAAAAAATGATGGATAAAAAAGAAGAATCTTGAGACATTGCTTGCTGTTCAAGGTGTCCTGTCAACAGTTTTTTTTATAAATCTCTATAAGTCCCAGTTTGTACTACATGCTTTTAAAGAAATGGCTAGATGAAAAGAATACAGATCACCAAAGTTATTACAATTAATTCTAAGGTGAACATGGATGACGTAACTTAAACATCATGGGAACCTATTTACAGTAATAATTGTTGAGATATTTCTGTCTTGACCAAAGTAATGAACACAAGAGGAAGGCTGCAACAAGAGGACGTGTGTGAAACTTGAGAATTTGGGATTCAGGAAATGCAAAAAAACATCAATCGGACAAACCTGAGCATGCCTGACATGTTCTCCAAAACATGATCTGATCCTGTGCTGAACATCAACACACACACATGTTTTTGTCCTGCTTCCATCTCCTCGCAAATGCCTGCAACCTCAAAGGTAATTATTCTAAAAATAGCTCCCCTCCTCTTCCTTCATCTCCCTCCTCTAACCTTTCGCTGGCTGATCCAAGAATCCGCTCACTGTCACAGCCTCTGGAGTGTTTTTTTCCTGGAGGGATTTTGCACTTTGCCTGGATCTTTAATATGACCCTTTCCGAGCGGGAACAATACCCAGGAGGCTCTGTGAAAGTGACCAGGAGGTCCAGGAGGTCCCGGAGGTCCGGGATGACGGGGTCGACCTGGCGTTCCAGTCAAAATGTCTATATCCTGTAGTAACAGGATGCGAGGAGATGGACTGGAGTCACGTTTCTCATATCCTGACTCCTCTGACTCCTTCGCTCCTCCTCCTACTTCTCCACCTTCGCATGCTCTCCATGAAGGTTTGGAGGGTGGGGGTAAGAGGGGGCAAAGAGGGCACGGGGGGCGCTCAGAGGTGGCGTCAGTGAGATTGGATGTA
>CAFUXE010000675.1:737125-762936 GCA_903364295.1 Serranus cabrilla
AAAAAAAAAAAACCTCTATATTTAGCATCATCTAAATCTGTAAAGTACCTGCAACTTTTCTTACCATTAAAAAAAAAGTAACCCAACTGGAGCCAAGAGGAGCTGGAATTAAGTTCAAACCTGCACAAATTTAAACCCAATCCTCCCAATTTTCAACCAGCTTTGTATTATCGCCGAGTGGGCAGTTTATGCAGATGATTGGTGTTTGTTGTTGGGAAAATGGAGGGAAGTCAAACACCGTAAAGCTTCATATACTACGCATGCTGCAACAGCACAAAGTTTCCCTTCATGTGAAAACATTTTACATGTTTGGGTCCAAGAGTTTGAAGTTTTAAGAAAAAAAAAAAAAAAAGTAAATAAAAAAATTAAAATGAGTGATCATAATTTTTGGTACAACTGTTTTTTGGAGTTGGGATACATTTATATTTTCTGGTATATTTATGCCCCTAAAATACATCCCAAGATAAGAGGAAGGAACGTGTCAACTTACATGGTTATTCATGCATAAGCGCTTTTTGAACTGCACTTACTCATGTGTTGTACTCTGACTCGATCTTTGCTTGTGTTGGATGAACTCTCTAATATGAGTCGCTTTTGATAAAAGAAATTGTAACATTGTAACGTAAAAATGTGTGTCTGATAAACACAATGCAGCCTATTTCTACAGTGGTCATCCATGCATGGGGGCGAACTCAATGCACGTTATGCACCTTATGTTGTCTTTTGAATGAACTGAAGTGTAGTTATGGTATTTTTTTGCATGTAGGCAGTTGCACCCCTGAGAAAAGGGCCCCCCTCAAAAGCCAGAGTGAAATCCTGAGTTTCATTGCTGTGTTGCACATCACATGTTCCCATGTTATTCCTTATTTGCAATGATTTAAACATCATCCTTTTGATGGGGTTCTGCAGCTGTTCCATCATTTCACCACTAAAGTTTTTGAATGCATCTGCTGCAATGGTTTTGATATTTGACGAGTGATGTCTCCCACAGTTCCCCAGCGACAGCCTGAGTCCAGACCAGAGGAGCATAGTTTGGAACAGCAAGCAAGGTTTCACCATCCGAACTCCCACCTTCTATTACATCGGGCTCTTCTTCTGCCAGACCATCACTGACGGCGTCACGCACCAGTCACGCAGATACTTCGTCCACAGACCAGGTCAGCACTGCATGAAATCCTCTTAGATACAAATCAAACATCTTCAGTATTTGTGGGTCCTATAACTGCTTCCCTCTGGTCACAGTAAGTAACATCATGGAGGTGTATCTGAACACCAGTGGACCTGTGCAGGCCCTGCGGGGAGAGAGGCTGGTGTTGAACTGCACCGCCACCGGGGAGCTGAACACCAGAGTCAACATCACCTGGGACTACCCCGGAAAGGTCAGACCTGCACCGAAGTCTGTGACAGAGACAGAGCCGGAGTTTATCCTTCTGTTAGCCTCCAGTTTCTACTCAAGCACACAGACTCGTTACCTCCACCATGATCTTTATATTTGCAGAATCTGTCTGCAATGGGACAAGATTCTGCTATCTGAAGCATTCTGGTTTCTGGAGTTTGTAGTCCAAGTAGTGACCAATCAAGTTTGAGCAGTCTTTGGTTGGCTGCAGGTAAACAGAAATGCAAAAGAGGAAGAGGAATTTTCCTGAAAGACTCTCTCAGCTACCAAAATGTAGCTTTTCATTCATTAAAGAACTGTATCTGTATTATAAGCATAGAAAAAATCCGGGCACAGACTTCGTCTCTCAAATCTAACTCCAAAATTGCATCTGTAGTTGTTAATTGGACTTTAAACAATGTGGTAAAAAAAATATCCGACCAATATTTGATGGGTTCTTTGGCAAGTAGGTTTTGTTTTTCAGCTGGTTTGTGTGTTTGTATTAGCAGGATTATAGAAAAACTACCAGCCTGATTTTTACCCTGTGAAAGGATGTTGCTAAGGAAGAACCTGTTACATTTTGAAGCGGGCCAGGATCACAGGGCGGATACATATTATTATTTTTCACTTTTCCTAAAAATGCCTACTAAGGTTTTTGGCTTTAGCTGAGGTCTGCACTCTCTGGTTGATGTTTAATTGATCAGTAAATGTAGATTTGTTTGAGCAAAAGTAAAAAAAATCACTCCTTGAAAATAAACTTTTAAAAAAATATTCAAATATTCCACCAAAAGTGCACAAGTTAAAGAAAGAAGGTGTCTTCTTGTTCTTCTATCAGTCCCTTCACTCTTAATTTTCTGATATTTGCAGAGACGTGACTTTAGCTGAACTACGAGTATTGTACCACCTCCTAACAAGGCTGAAGTCTCTATGACTTTATCATTACAAAGTAAATATCAAAGCTTTATATTACTGAATAACCATTTGAAAAGACAACTTTTTGGTTTTCTACTTGTAAAAACTACAAAAGCACAGTTCAACAACAAGCTGCTGAGCACGTCGATTATTAACAACATCAAGTCCAGACGTGATCATTGCAATGACAGAAACCTGTTTCAATGATTGACCCATTCACAGACCATTAAGTACCTTAACACCAAAGCCCTGTGGGTTTCTCACTATTAATATCAAGTGTGGTTCTTTTTTCTCTTCTCTGATAGCTTAAAGTAGAGACAGACAGGAAGTGTGTGGGCAGAGTGACCTGCAACAAAGATCATCAAGTGGAATGAATCCAAGGATGTGGATAAAATAAACAATTTCAGTTTGCTGGGTGAAGATACACTCCATTGATGCCATATTTGTATAAAGAATGAATGAAACACTAATACAGATTTTAATTACAACTTTTATTAAAATCAGTCTTATTAGATACAGTGTTTAAACATAAAAGTTAATGTGAGAACTCTTTTTAAATGTAAATGTCAGGTGACAAGGTTGAAGGAAGCAGCAGCTCTTTCAGATTAAATTTTAAAGACACACAGAGTTAATTCTTCCTCCTCCTCCACCTTCAGATCAACAACACCGGCTCCACCTCCAAGAGGCTCCTGAAACACAGAACACACATGTTGTTCTACAACATTCTGACCATCCCGAAGCTCCAGCGCTCAGACCGAGGCCTGTACACATGCCGCGTGACCAGCGGGGAAAAAACCAAACAACAGAAAGTCACTGTTACTGTGTACGGTGAGTGACTCCCTCATATTTAGATGATTCAGCCACAGACAGATGGACACATTACTCACGTATATTTCTGAAGCGAGTTTGACATTTTTCACCGACTGAATGTTGTTGGATACGTTTCACAACGATGATCAAACTTTTTCCATTCAATCCAACACAAATCTGTGCATATTTCTTCCATTGTAGACCGTCCTTTTATCCGCCTGAAGCCCAGACATGGATCTGTGATGGAGGCACAGGCGGGACAGAAATCTTACAGAATCTCTCCCAAACTACGAGCGTTCCCCGTCCCTGAAGTCATCTGGTAAGAGACCAACGTGTTTCCTGAAAAGACCAATGATGGAAAAGTATTCAGATGTGAAAATGTGAAATGACTCTACTAGTAAAAGTCCTGCATTCAAAACTTGTTTAAGTAAAAGTACAAAAGTACGAGCATCAAAACGTATTTAAAGTATCAAAGGTGAAATAAATTGTTTGTTTTATATATTATGAATATATTATTAGATTATTTGTTTTGGTCATTATTTAAGCAGCATTTTAATTGCTTAATATACTGTTATATGTTTAAAAAAAATGTTCTTAAGTCTAATCATTTCAAATTGATCCTGTTTTTCATGTTAAATGTTCACCTGAAAAGTAACTAAAGCTGGCAGCTAAATGTATTGAATTAAAAGTATAAAGTTGCATCAAATGGAAATACTCAAGTAAAGTACACATACCACACGTACAAGTACAGTAATTGAGTAAATGTACTCAGTGACTGGCTTTAGTTTTTTGTCTGAAAGCGACTACATGTAGCTAATCTAAGTTCCTCCTAGTTGCTTTAATGAGGAAATAGAGTTTGTGCTTCTATTTTAATCTCTCATCACTTTCTCAACACCATTTCCTCTGAAATTCTTGGGAAGGATATTTTGTTTTAGAAACCAAACATTACTCATCAAATGATTGCAATACTTGGTTCCTCAATTTTTATAATTTTAGAATTCCAGAAGATTTTCCTTTAAGGATGTGGTTTCATTTTGACAATTACTCATTCCCTGAAGATTGGCTCACATGTGTGTTTTTCTTTCCGTGACAGGTTAAAGGATGGCAAGGTGGCAGCAGAGCAATGCTCCAGATACCACATGGAGGGGAGTTCCCTGGTGATCCGGGATGTAGCAGTGGAGGATGCTGGGAAGTACACCATCCTGGTACGAATCCAGGAACACGGACTCTTCCAGAATCTCACGCTCTCTCTTGTGGTCAATGGTGAGAAATTAAATCCAGCACCCAGCAAACACCTTCAGCTCTGTGTTGGACTTCTGTGATTAATGGTTTGTGTTCTTCTTGTGTGACAGTGAGTCCTCAGATAGGGGAGAAGGCCGTGTCGTTGCAGGACCCGGGATCGGTGCCACGAGGGAGCAGACAAGCTCTTCACTGCACATCCCAGGGAGTCCCTCCTCCACACATCCAGTGGCTGTGGCACCTCTGCCCGTCCAAAGGCCTGTAAGTAGCTCGGAAGACCGAACGCTTTAAAACCACAACTACATCCAGAACGAGCATTCAGATGCAAACCGCTGGAATAGGTTAGCTTCATTACTGAATAGTGTAAAAACCTTCGAAAATATATTTAACTTAATCAACCAATACGCTTAAAAATCAAGTAAAAAAATAGTCCAAATAGTCAAATCCATCTAATTAGTTAGTCTGATTATAATTATTTAGAATATTTAGGGGTGTCACAATATACCAGTACTGATGATAACTCTGATATTTAAATAAATACATAAATAAATATTAATAATACACATATAACAGTACAGTTTGAATAATCCACTGCCCCTTTAATCATTTTTATTTCTTCACTTTATCTTAGATTTTTTTTGGCTTTCAATTGCCAAAAAAGAGACAAAAGGCAAAATAAACAAAGCTACAGATGAATATGACTGATAGCATTATTATTATTATTATTATTATTTATGTCATGGATTATTTTATATGGAGAAAATGTGATACTGTGACAGCCCCTTTATCAGTTCATACTTTTAACATATTTTGGCTGCAAAGGCTAAAAATAATATAAATGTCGTAATGTTACAAACACATACGCCACAAAAATGATGTCTTGTTTGTTTTATATGGTGGCGGTGTGTGTGTGTGTGTGTGTGATTCTAAAAAACGAGACATGTTTTGTCTATTTCAGCGTGTGTTCAGACAGCGTTTCCTCCTTGTAACCAGAACAGATGCCTTTGGGGGCCTTTCATGTGCGGGAATGTGTGAAAATGTGTGTGTGTTTATTTGTGTGTATGCACCCGCATATATGTGCATGTGTGTGTCTCATCATGTCTGTGTTTATGTGTTTGTTTGCTTGCGCGACTCTTTCCCCCATATATTTGTTCTCTTACTGTCTGTGTTTCCTTTTTCATATGTTTGTTTAAGTGTATACAAACGCATAGCCTGTGTCTGTGTGTGTGTGTGTGTGTGTGTGTGTGTGTGTGTGCCTGGTACATTCACAAACACAGTACACAGTGTATCTCAGACTTGAAAGGACAGAGAGAAAAAAAAACACACTTCAATAGAGGCCAGTTCCGTGCTCTCAGTCACGGTTTGTTGGTTTCCAAATCAAACGCTATGATTTAATGAATTTCCTGTCCAGGGCGCAGGGTAAGAGGCCTGTTTATTATTGTGATTGCACACGGCATCCTGTGATGCATTTTCTTATATCTGACACACACACTATATATAAAGTTCTCATGAGAAATGGCCCAGCCCAGCGATGCAGAGGGACACTCATTTAGTCCACACACACGAGCACATGAGCAGCCGCTTGGCAGAAACATTGATTGAGTCGTTCTTGGAGGTCAGACACTTATTGTGTTGCTTCTGACCAAGTCAGAGAGGTTAAGTATTACCTGAGAGCGCCGCAGCAGCCGCCCAAGCTCTATCCCCCCTCTGAGACACACTGACATCATCGCTGTACTTGACCCTTAACACCGGCACTCTCACATGGCGCCACGCCGAGGTGCCTCCAGCGCGGTTTCACCCGTCCATCTCTGCCAAACGTAATCTACATGATGCACATGAACATCTCTCAGACCAGCTGGTGACGATAAAGTATCAGACTTTTAATGTTAGACTGAGTGATGCAAACTCTTCATCCTGCAGAAATGCCAATCAAGCTCTGTGCATATTCAGAATATATATTTAGATTATCAGGGGAAACTATTCATGATTTTTTTTTCTTCTGTTGAACCTCATTTTTGTATTATAGTGTGAAACATGAGTATGAGAGCAGACTGTCTCTTGTTTTGTTCCAATAAGAGTCAAATGCAATCTGCACATCATTTTTTTTTTCTTTTTTTTGCTCAATCAGTGCTTGTTAATTAGATGAAATATGATTCTGAGTGGGTTGCATGTAAATCTTCAATGTGAAATATGTAAATCTGTATAAAACATGTCTGCAAATTACACAATTTGGCATAAAAAAAACAAGCCTGCAGTAAAAGCAATAACTCAGTAGAAAACAGTGGTGGAGAAGGTATTCAGATCCTTTACTTAAGTAGAAGTACAAATACTGAACTGTTAATATACTCTGTTATAAGTAAAAATCCTGTTATTTAAGTTTAAGTTTAAAATTAATTTAATAAATTGCAAAAAGTAAAATAATTAAAAGGAAAAAACCTGCAAATCCTTACATTTAAGAAGTTGTAAAATTGACTCACTGATGATCAAACAAATTAATTTTGGATTAATTGGTTAAAATAAACAAATCTTTTCACTTGTCCATATTAAATGTTTTATGTGCAACAATCTTTATTTATAAAGCAATACTAGTAAAGTTATGAACTAATTACAATGGTGTAAAAATGCATAATATTTCCTTTTGAAGTGGAGTATAAAGTAGAAACTTGCAGTTGATCCAGTAAAGTACCTCAGATGTGTACTTAAGTAAAGGACCTGAGTAATAGATTACATTCCACCACTGAATAATACAACATAAAGATTGAATTGAGACACTGAAGCTGCATGAAGAAATAAAATTGCACATTAATGTTTCAGCAGATTGCATTTGGTCTCTTCACTGGCTGATTCATGGTCCTCTGTAAAGCTCTGTTCTGGTTCTGGTTCTGGTTCTGGTTCTGGTTCTGCATTAAGTGTGTTTCTTTAGTTAGTTTTTGGCTGGATCCTCACTCGGCCCTTGTTCTTTGCAGCCCGGCTGCATCACGAGCCTGACGCCGCGCTGGAGGAGGCCCAGGGACAGTGGATCAGGCTGGGCCAGGCTGATGGGGGGCCTCGCGCCTGGGTCCTGGGCCCACTCCTGGGTCTGGCCCTGGGAACCGCAGCGCTCTTATCTGGCCCGGGCAGGAGGCGCACTGGGCTTCCTGTGCGAAAATCAGAGCGCTTTTCCTCTCGTTGTTTGGCTTCCTCTCCGACGCGAGACGCTTCCCAGCAGCGTGATTGTCCCTTCGTCTTCAAACGTGGCACAGTCCGCTTCCTCAAGAGCTTGATCTATTCTTGAGATCCCCCTCACCCCCTCCCTCCACACACACCCCTCTTCCCCCAACTCTGCTGCCCCCCACACATACCTCTCCAGCCCCTTCCCTCGCCAGCTCTGCCCTCCACCCCGAACCAAGCATCAACTCCCCATCGCCTCCCGCCCTGGAGCCCATCCCCTCCACCGCCACCTCCACCTCCACACACTCATCAGCGCTTCTCCACCGCAGCCAGAACCCTCAGTGACATGACCAGTGATCCCATGTGATGATCCTGTGCTCGCCAAACGGGTGTGGAAAGTGAGGAAAGTGACCTGGAACGCTGCTGAGCAGTGAAGACCAGGAGACACAGGAACCAAGGAGGGAAATAAGCCACATTATCAAGGATATAAGGACACCTGCTTTACTGATTATTTATTTATTTCCATATTTTAAGTCCTCCCCTCGCACCAGGCCATCCTGTAGTTCTATGCTTTTTACATTTCACAGACATTTTGAGCCAGAAGAAGTGCAATTCCATTCATCCACCAGCCACATTTCTGGAGCTGCTTTGCTTGTTTTTTGTGTCCTAGAGTGGTACTATAATGGGTGCATGCACCGTGCCTGTCCCAAGCCCTAATCTGATTCTGACATCCACAAAAGCTGTGAGTTTCTGTTCCGATTTTTTAGCCGCTGGTAGAAGGTCAAATGTGCTCACTTTGGACGGGCAAAACAGGAGAGAGGACGAGCTTTGTGTTGTTCACTATGGGATGCCTACAGTTCTCTTTATTAAAAAGACTGACGGTCAGCAGACGCCTACCATGTAGGAAGTCTCCACAGACCAGAGACTTTGACTGCCTTCTGTCATGTTATGTGTCCAGTGTCACCCCATGTCAAAATGTCTTGTTTGTCAAACGATGTCAGTATAACAGCCCTGTTGTCTTTGTATTGAAAGTTAATTAAAATCTAAATGTATGGGTGGCGTAAGTGTTTTAGTAAAGTCTGTTTCTGTGTGTGTGTCTGTGTAAAGTGTGTGAGAGTGTATGTGCAGGAATGTCTGTGTGTGCCATTCTACGGGTGTCTCCCATTGTGATTTATTCCTTGTATACAGATGTTCTATGAGTAATATATGAATCTAATATTTAATAATTTTATACAACTAACTTACATATGACAAATGACAATATTTGCCAGCTTTGTATGAATCTGTATTGAAGTGTTATATCTGTTGTTTGTGTTTTTGCATTAAACTTTGCTTATATTTGTGTAAACCGCTCTGGTGGTTATTTTGGGGTTGAGGCAGGAACACACACACACACACTGAGACAGCGGTAAAAGTGTATTTTAGGCAAGACAGGAAGAAAAGGCAGGAGATGACCCCACTGATACACATCTCATTCATATTTCCAGGCTCACCCTGCTCGCAGGCACACACTGTGTGAATGTGAATGTGACTGTTCGTTTTCTGTTTCTAACCTCGTGTACGTCCTCACATCCATCCCACTAATCATATTTGTGTGTGTATGTGAGTGCAACTTTGATTGAGAAAGTTTTTCCTGGGAAGCGTGGGAGTGTTCGCTGGTGTAATCTGTGCCTCTGTGTGTGTGTGTGTCAGGCCCGTGGTGTCATGCACAGGGTGGGTCATTTGTGCAGTCACACACTTAAATGCCAAGAGGAAGAGCAATCAGGGAGCAGAGAGGAACCCACCTCAGGGAGGAGCTCAGGACAGACAGAAAAGGATGCAGACAGAGACAGGGAGGAGAGGGCAGTGACACATCCATAAACAGGATCAATGGGCAGAGTTTACAATGAGGATGATGCTCAATGTCTAAATAAGGCAGCTGCATTCTTTTGATTGTGAAATCTGTCTGCACAGTAATGTCAGATTTTACTTCAGGCAGGACACTGAGCTTATCTCAGCTGAAAAGAATAACATGTTAAACTATTTGCTTTTTCTGGAGAGAGTTACAGGACAGAAGATGATTGATACAACTCAGATAATGTCCATTTATGAAATATAGATAGATAGATAGATAGATAGACAGATAGATAGATAGATAGATAGATAGACACATAGATATTACGATCATTAATGAAAGTAGAAAGTAAAAAAAAAACGCTGTATTCACAGTCATTTACATCATTATCATCATGAAACCAAGAGACAGAAGTTGATTCATATAACTTAAATAATGTCAGTTTATGTGAGGCTACAGATTGGAGGCTGCTGTCTTACCATCAAGGGTGTAGCACAAAATCCTGCACCCTGTATGTATGCTTTCTCTATGGGACCCACCCATGTACATGCATGTACAGCTAATTATTATAGTATCTTTAAAGGCTCTCGCATCCTGACAGTACAGTTGTAACCAATAGATCAATACTTTGACACCAGAGACAGTAGTTTATGGTTTAGTTACATGCTGAGCTACAAAAACACGTGATTACAATATACAATTATACATTTTATATAAGTAGGATTATGTGCAGGGCTATTTTTCACACTGATGGAAGAATTAGTTTTTAAAAGATCCTTGTTTTAAGCAAAAGTCATGCATTTAACTCGACAACTCAGCAAAATATGCTCTTAAATTGTTAAATTATTATAAGATTATGTTATTATATACATTTTGTATATATTATAGCAAAAGTTTTTGGAGGATACTCACACACAGCCAGGGGCACATTTCCTATTAGAGGGAAACAACCTGATGGAAAGTTCTTAAATTGTATTTTGAGGTTTTAGAACGTTGATTGGACTTTAAATAATAATAATAATAATAATAATAATACAAAATAATTAAAAGCAACAGTTTGGGCCTTGGGAAATTATAATGTTCTTTTTTTATTTACTAACTTCAATGAGCTATCAATCAATTGAAAAAAGAAACCATACATTTATAATAAAACAACAACAATAACAACTAATTGTTGGTTGCAGCCCTAATTTCAACTTAAAATAAACAGTGAATACATTTGAAAAAAAGTAAATTGAGAATTGTGAAACATTAAAAAAGAAATAATATATAATAAATATGAAAAATATATATTTCAGGCAGGAGAAAATATGTGCATACTGAAAACATGTTTTACTATTAAATACTGAAAATAGAAATGTTTTTGATGCTTGTTCATAAGATTGAATCAGCAAAGGCTTTACTCCACTTTTATTTTATACAATATATCACATCAAACTGATGCTTCCTGCACTATTTTCCATGTGTGGTGCTCATTAAACCCTTTATTGATGAGCATATTTACTTGCACCTGGTTGTAGATGTTACTTTTCATGACATTTATCATCAATAACTGTTATGAAACTTGGAAAATTTGATGACATAAACTCCTTCTCCTAAATTCTGAAACTAATTGATGAAGCATTGTGTGGTGACGGCCCCTCCCCAGCTCCTGTATGACTGCAGAGTTTATCATCATCAGGTGTTGTGCATAAATAAACCACAAAGCAACCTGCATGAGCTCCAGTTCCCACAGCTCCTCTGGTGTGTAATCTATGGATTTAGACTTGTGAGACGGACAGGAACTCTTGTCCTGGAAATGTGGGATGATTTGTTAAGAATGGAAGGAAGTTGATGCACAGGATTACAATACCACCTCTGCATCCTCCGTGGATGAACAATCCAGCATTACATAGCTCTCCAAAGATCCACTATTGTCAGCCTGCAGGACAGGGTATGAGGACGTGATGCTTTTGATAAAAATGGTTTGATGATGATGATGATGTGAATGAGGGCGAAGATAACATCAAGCAGCGATGATCAAGACGTTTCCCTGATGTTCTGGTCTTCCTCCTGCTGAGCACAGCTGAGAAAAACACACACCCACACCTGGAGGCAGCAGAAAATGACTTGTGTCAACACAGCTGAGTCTCTGTCCCTATACTCTCCTCCTCCTCCTTCTCTTCCTTCTTCAAGGTGTGTGTGTCCAACATCCTCCTCGCTATGGAGTCCTGTGACGGAGAGAGTCCCCGCCACGTCCACAAGCAACCACATCCTGAGTATTACGCACAGACAGGAAGTGCTTCAGGGGAAGCAAAAGGTTGGTGAAGGACTGAAATACACACTGTGACTGACAGAAGAGTGTCACTGTGTCAGGAGCAGCATTTTTACTTACTGTTGAAAGTACAAAAATATAGATTGTTTTGGAAAACTATTTTAATTGCAGTTGCAGATTCCTTGATGACGATTGACCAAAAAATTCCCCTGGATTAGTTCATATGATAAAACTTTCATAATAAAAGACATCTGTAATGCTAAAAAAAACAAGCCATTTTACTCTGTGTTATCTCCACTTTCCCAAATTCCTTTCTCACTTCTCCCACGCTCACCCACACATTCACAGACGCACTTAATTAAAGGTCAAATTCTCCACGATTTGTGTGGATGTCCAGTCAGTGCTGAGGGTAAATGTAGTCAGTTGATGTCAGTACGTGCTACATTTGCCAAGAAAGTTGAGTTCTCCTGCACATCACCTCCTCAGTCTCCTCCTGCAGCCGGCAGTGCCTACATGTACCAGGATGCATTGCTCAACCTGCAGGTCTTGAGTTCTGCCTTTGCAAGTAATAAGATAAAATACAAGCTCCTTAGCCCAAAAATGACCTTTCACAATAAAAGCCCTCTGAATTTAATTTAACCCGGCATTTCACTAAGAGGCAACTCAACAAATAGATTTCAGCACTGTTAAGTGATAAAAGTATTCATCATCTTCCCTCTTGGCCCTACTTGTCTTGGTGGTCTCTTCTAGTTTACCATTTCGATCCTGAAGGAGTAAAACTTTCATGCCATGTAACACACAAAGGAATTATTTAGTTTCTGCTGGTATTGGGGGCACTCTGAGCTAAAGGCACAACCTGTTGATGTTAACTGTTTTGTGTTTTGAGTATACTTCAGAGTGGTTGGTGATTTGCATACTTTATTGTCAGCGGTGGAAAAAGTTTCAATTCAGATCCTTTACTTAAGTAAAACTACTAATACCACAGTGTAAAAGTAAAAATCCTGCATTCAAAGCTAACTTTGGTAAAAGTACAAAAGTATAATCAAAATGTACTTAAAGTATCAAAAGTAAAAGTACTCATTATGTAGAATGGTCCCGTGACATTTCTCCTGCTTTGTCCAAAACCAGCCTCTTTTTGTATCAGTACGCCGGTTAAGCTAATAGCCTAGCTTATGACTGTTAACAAGATCAGAAGCAGCACTGTAAACATTTTGTTTTATTTATTGGCCTACAGTTACAGTTTATTATTTAACTGTAAAAGAGCTGTGCATTTTTGAGTTGCCATATTTTGTGGCATAGTTGTAAAATCTTGTTGCATTTTTGTGTGTTGACACTACAATAAATTAATATTTTTTAAAAGTAGTTTGATTTTTGATTATTATTATTATTATTATTATTATATTAAGGTATTTCCTCAATAGTTTCAGAGTTTATATCATTGTTGATATTGCTGGTTGAACATAGAAAAATCAGTATACAGGTAGAACATGGACTAATGCAGAACAATGCTTTAACTATTATTACAATTGCAACATTGAAGTTGTGTTTCTGAGCATGTAGAGCAGGCCCCCCTGTCTGCACCCCTGGATGCTGCAAGAAGATGCATCCAGATTTTGCACTCGGCTTTCTCGGTCAATGTGGCACTTCTGAAAGTATTGCTTTAATCAACTACATTTCCTATCAACACTGATTGGACATCCACATAAAAGAGGGGGGGAGTTTCCCTTTTTATTCATATTGCCAGCTTGCATGTTGAGCTGTCCACTGGGTTGAAAGTGGGTAGGAGGTCCGGCTCAGAGACCCCTATTGTTTGCTCAGTCTCCTCTGGAAATTATGAGTCCTGCCAGCAGTGGTAGAGGTAATAAACCGGAACTTTATATGTGTGCATAACTGTGTGTGTGCGCCTGTTTTTCAGTGCAGAGTTTTTTCATGAGGATGTTTGTGCTTTCCACAGACAGTGGGGGTCCTGACTGTGACAGAGGCCTCCGTGTCTGGAGTGTATCGCTGCATTGCCTCCAACTCTGCAGGCACAGATCAGCTGGACGTCCACTTCTACGTCACAGGTGAGGAAACGTCCCCTCAGATATCATGGGAGTTGTTTTTTTCTTGCCCACATATGGAGACTTACTTAAAGCGGAAATGATGAATTACAGCGGATATAAAACATCTATTTTCCAAGTAAAAATCCTCCCTCATTTGACTTCCCAGAATCTTCTTAATTTAGTTTCCGTCTTCCGTCATCTACGTGCTTTTCTCACTTGACTCACTCTTCAGTTCGAATGAAAATCAAACTATGTCAGCTGATAAACTGAACTAAACATTTAGTAAGGATAAGATATGATAATATAATCTAATAAAATTTTCATTAGTTTGTTTCATTGATGATTCTGTAAAGAACATATATCAGAATGCATTTTTTATGTCAAACTGAAGTTATTTAATCAGACATAAAACCCAAGTGACTCAGAAGTTCTGACAAAAAGAGAAACTGAGAGGTTTGTTAAATATGACGTCAATAGACATTGACATTCATCGTTTATCTTGTGATTTACTGTCATGTGCACAATCACAACACACACACACACACACACTCCTACACACACATACACACAGATTACATATATTTCTTGGTAAGTTAGACTTTGGCAGTGGATGCAAGTTATTCAGCCTCATAATGTGTCCGTGATGTGAGTGAGGGTGAGAACAGAAGGCAGACAGGTATCCCATGATGAGTTTCCAGGTTGCAGAAGATTACTGTACATGGAGTTGTTCGGGCTGTGTAGAGGTCATTTCAACATAATGAGGCAGGTCACGATCAAAGGGTCAAAGATCTAAGATGAAAACAGAGACAACACTCAAAAACTGGTTCATGGTCAAAGTGTATCCTACTTTATCGTCTATTTTACTCTAAGTGAGACCATATTTTCCTAAATAAACACCATGCTGTATTAAAGAAGACTTGAAACTGGTGATAGAGACCATAAACTCATTAGGAAAATATTTACTAAGGTAATAAGTGAGAAATTGGGTCATTCTTCCTTTGAATTTTAAACAATTGAATATCCGTTTTGCAACAAGTGGAGTCGCCCCCTGCTGCCCGTTAAAAAGAATACAGGTTTAAGGTCGTTTCCTTTTTTACTGGCTTCACTTTTCAGCCCCTTTGTGTCAGAGAAACAGTTACCCACATGGTAATGTAGGTTAAGTCCTTGGCACGACAAAGAAGCGTACGTGCATCGGGCACATGCTGCAGTTTGGGTGTGATGTGAGCTCAGATTTGTTACTAGGCGTACAGGTAAAGGTTTTTGTTGTGCATGAGTGTGTGTCTGTGCAAAAGGCTGAGCTGAGCTGTGTGTGAGCAAGAGCGAAACAGGAACCTGGTGCTCTTATCGTTCCACTTCCCTGTGCAGCGCACTTCCTTGGACTGGCAGGTCCGCTTTATTTCGGGAGGCCTTGGGGTGTTCGGGAAAGATAAACACTATCTGCCATCAGGAAACTCTCGAGCGGTTTCCACGGGAAGTTTCAAATAGCTAAAGTAAATAAAAAGCCTTTTCACTGTATTCCACTAGCTGCTTTTACCCACAATAGCCATTCAACATTGTTGGTAAAGAAATGGGGGATCGGTTGAATCAGCTCTCCTGGTTTCAAGCACCAGACAGGATCTCCACACACTTGTCGGGAAACTGAGACGGCTTATTCATCAAACAGGAGATCAGTGAAGGTTTATAGTGTGTTCATGTTCCCTTTCCCTCACCTCCTCTTCCACATCTTTCCTCCTCCGCTTCCCTCAGACGTCCCAGGAGGCTTCAGTGTGAGCCAGAGGGAGGAGCCTAGAGAGGGCGGCGACCTCCATCTCACCTGTGTGGCCAATAAGTACCTGTACACAGCGTTGGCATGGCAGCGGGGGAACGACACAGGTGATGGCCAAACCAGCAGCCCGGCCCTGAGCAGCCAGCGGCTCAAGTCTGGAGAGTTTTCCAACTCTCTGGTCCTGTTGTTGAGCAACCTGACAGCCGGAGACTCTGGGGCTTACAGATGCTCCGCCCGCCACCTGGTCACCGGACAGGAGACTCACCTGGACACACAGGTGGAGGTCACGAGTGAGTAGCTGCGACCCTATGATCCTCTTCATCATTGACTTTAAAAGAAATAAATCATTTCACTTTGTTCCTTTTATGAACAATAAGAATAATCATCTTATTTCTATCATTTGCTTCTCTCGTAAATATGCAAAAGTTTCAATATGTAGCAAAACAAAAGTTGCAAAAAAGTAACAAAATTGATGAAAACAACAAGAAAATAACAAAGAAACAAGGAAAAAAAAACTACAGAAGCCATAGCCATAATAAACATAATATTACATGTAAATAAACTGCAACTGCAGTATGTACTTTTACTTTCATTTAAGTGTTTTCTTCCTTTTTTTAATGTTATGGGTTTTATAATGTGTGGTTTAATTTCCCTCTGAATTTCAATTCGCAGTTACTCATCTTGAATTTTGGCATCTGAATTCATCAATCCAGTTTAAGATACTTTCTTTTTAAGATAGTTTAAGATAGTTTCTTAAACTGAACTGAACCAATCTAAGAATATAAATGGAATTTATTGAGTCTATCTGACGTCAGAGTAGAATATTTCAATGCTATCGTCTCTACTCTGCTATTTTATTTTGCTTCCACACAAATCAGACTTTGAAAGAATTAGCAACAGTCCTCCATGGCTGAATTAGAGAGAGCTGAACAAGGGTCCTTGAACACACCAGAGATTATTATTTATTGTCTCAGAGCCCAAAGTGAGTGGTGAGGGCCTTGAATGTGTTGCTGAAAATCATTCTTGTAATTCCTAATAATGAAAATGAGGAGGATTTGTCTAGCTCTCCTTATTTTAGCTATCTAATGTTTATGTCAAGAAAGGATCATTTAGTGGAGCTTCCCGAGTTTCCGTAACCAAACTGATTACAGTGTTAGTGGGAGAGGAGAGGAGAGGCTGAGGAGTGACAGCTGGAGGCTGAGAAACGCCCAGAAACATCTAGAACACAGCAAAGTGAAAAGAAAAGAGAACATACAGGCAGAGGACACAGACAGAGACACACACTGCCAGAGGGCCATAAGTGATGATTGAGAGGAATTATTTTGTACTAGTCTATACGTTGTTTTTTTAAGGAAAATCCTACTCATTGTGCCTTTAATAACAACATGTCAGATTCAGGTTTTGTTCTCTCTCCCTATTTAAAGCTCACAGCCTCCATGTTTTCTGTGCACATATGTTGCACATACATGCATACATACAAACAAACAAACACCCACACTCTCTCACAGAGTTTAGCTGCTTGGGAATTGGGTCCCCTCAGCTTCCTGGGGCCCCACCCTGCCTTTGCTCTTGCGCTCCAGCTCAGCACCTCTTTCACGTGGGAATGAGCTCTTGTCTGGAGGAAGAGCACACAATGGCACTTCCCACAATGCCACATTTACAGGCCCCCACACAGGGCCGGAGGAACAATCAGCCAATCAGACACTGTCAGGCCCCAGCCCCCGCGGACAATCATCAATTGTTGTCCAGGAGGAAGATAGGGGAAACAACAATCAGTCGCCTTGGTTAAGTGACTTTTCTTCATGTCTTTTACTGCTGTTCTCTATACAATCAGGCCTCAACACGTCAACTTCCTCCCCTGGGACCCCCACAAGGGAATTACTAGAGAGAGGGTGATCAGAAAGAGAGGAGTTGGGGAGCCAAAAAGTCAAAAAGAAGAAGGAGAAAATCTTAAAACACAAGGTTAAAGAGACCCAGGGAGCTATCTAGTCTAATTATAGTGTGTGCGCATTGTGTTGTAATTATAGTGCATGAGAAGGAAACTAAAAAACTGCTCATTGTGCAACTCATAGGCCAATAACATGATGAAATACTACATTGTTGTTGCTTGTTAGAAATGGGTTTGTGCTGCGGGGTATTTCAGGGTGAGTGAGGGGCCCAAGAGAGCCCAAAAGTCAGCTGACTCACAGGTTGAAGCCAAGGCCACTCTTGTGGAAAAATGTGTCACTACCAGCGCATGATTATTGTCTGAAAGTGGCACTGGTCCAGAAAACTCTGGGAAAAAATAGCACTGCTTTCACTTCATCACAATCCTATTTCAGACTATAAATAACTGCAGGTTTAAGGTATCAAAAGGTCTTATCATGCAGAATTATATTAATGTACAGTAGTTACATTTTAGTTTTAGTGGAACTAGTTTGAACAACTTTATATAATTTTGTAGTTAGATTAAATGCATTGTCTTGTTCAAACAGATTAGATATTTTTTATAAAACTAATTCTTAATCTACAAAGTAACTGTAACTGTCAGATAAATGTAATGGAGTAAAAATATATGTTTTATGTAGCCTATATTCCAAATATACTTTGGATTATTATTCGTGATGCATTTATCAAAAAGCAGCATTTTACTGTTGATGTGGTTGAATTTATAAACACCATTTAAATTGATCATGTTTTTCATGTTAGATCTTGACCTGTAAAGTAACTAAAGCTGGCAGCTAAATGTGGTGGAATAAAAGTACAATATTTGCCTCTAAAATGTAGTGAAGTAAAAGTTACATATGTGGAAATACTCAAGTAGTTCAAGTACCTCAAAACTGTACTTATGTACTGTACTTCACTTATTCCACCACTCTGTACTTTGACCATTTGGCTGAATGGTGCATGTTGGTAATTCAGACTGTATGAAGACTTTTAAATAAAATGGCTTTAGTATCTATCTGCAAAAGCTTGTTAGAACCTGAAAAAATTAGACACAGGACATTTGGCACATATTGTTAATAAATAAATTTGCACACATATTCATTAATGTATGTGTCTGTTTGTCCTTTCAGTTCTGGAGCCTCCGGTGCTGCTTGATAATCTGACAGATTGTTCTGTCAACGTCAGCAGCTCAGTGATCCTCAGCTGCCCCTCTGAAGGCGTCCCGCCCCCGACCCTCACGTGGTACAAGGACGAGCGTGCGCTCTCTCAGGGATCAGGTAAAAAAAAACTAGAAAAGCACTCGGAGAGGCAATAGGGTCAATTATGCAATACCAAATTGCACACTTGAAGGACTATATTGAAAGCATGTATTTTTGGAGCACACTGGCATTGAAATATTTTATCCACTAGATGGCGGCAGTTAGTGAAGGCAATATGGTCACTGACGCAATAATATAAATTTGCAATATAAATTCCAGATGGCGTTCTGGATCACCGATCACCACCAAAATCTAATCACTTGTTCCTTTTCCCAATACACACGTTCTTCAAAAATTTCATCCAAATCTGTGCGGAACTTTTTGAGTTATTTTGTACACAAACAAACAAACAGACACACATCTGCGAAAACATAACCTCCTTGGCGGAGGTAATAACTACAGTTATTGTGCCAACTCTAGCTGAATTCAGGTGTATAAGTGTTTGTGCCACCACCTGCAGGTATCGTGATATCACCAGAAGATGGGACCCTCCATATTGACCGCATCACCGCGGAGGATCAGGGCCTGTATACGTGCCAGGCCACCAACGAGAGGGGATCTGCAGAGAGCTCTGCCTATATATGGGTCACCGGTAAGTGTCTGTCAAGCAGGAGTATATTTCAAACATCTCTGTCTTTGACTGTTTACTTCTGCTCAAAGATAGGACTCCTCCATATATGGGTATGTCTGACTGTCCATTGTTCCCAGTTCTGTAAATAGATGTAAAGTCTGGATGTACAGACATATAATACAGAATATCACATTGTTTTTATGGATGCAGTATTTATACACGGAGGTGCGGTGTGTCAGTTCTATTAGTGGGAGATTATATGTCTGTTTATCAATTCCTGAGTAAACACTGATCAAAGAAAATAATCCTAATGTGGGACGCTCTCGGCCTTTTGTTCAGTTCACACACACACACACACTGAGTCATCCACCCAGACGTCCGGTGGTGGTAGGATAGGCAGGCCCCGTGTGGTTCTGCAGCATCGTCCCCTGGCAGAAGTGGTCGACGCACTTCCCAGTGAGGGTCTGCAGGGAGGAGTGGCTCTGTGTGTTGTTGTGTTCTGATCAGGCAGGAAGGAAGCTGTCTCCCGTTTTTATTTCCTCCAGAAGGGCCCAGCCCGCATCTCGGACAGGCCCCGCACTGCACCGACTTCTTCTGTTTCTTCACATTGTAATAGATAAATAAGTTGGGATTTAATGAGCTGGATGGATGATTTTATAGTGAAAACACAGTGCCCCCCATTGGTAACACTTTAATAACAAAAAGATAAACATGAAGATTATGATTCTCATTCAAGAAATTGATCAAAATTAGTTTTGAATTTATCTATTGAAATGAAACAATGAAATGATAAATGATAATGTTTACTAACAGTAAGTAATGCTATAATGTATATAAAAGTTATTTTAACAGCATGTGTTGTTTGTACATTTTATATACTATAATAAGTATTTATGATACAATTTCAACAATTGAAATTGAAAGCAAGTTAATTTAACACACTGCAGGCCTTTTTGTGCATAATAAGTAAATGTAATCCAATTATGTTACACTTCAATGCATTGAAGCTGATGAAGCCCTGATGTGTGTGTGTGGTCTGTGTGTGTGTGTCTCTAGGTGCCTCAGAGGCCTCGTTTCTGGAGATTCCCACTCTCACCTGTACCTGTGTGGTGGCGACTCTCTTCTGGCTGCTGCTGACGCTCGTTATACGCAAACTGAGACAGGTGAGAGGGAAATAAGTAGTATGGGCAAACTGAAAACTGCATGAAATATATATTTTTTTACAGTAATCGATATGCCTGTTTATCTATCAGTACTGCTATGAGTTTTGTTACAAATACTATCTTCTTCCTCTAAAGCCCAACAGCTCCAACACCAAACCGGAGTACCTGTCCATCATCCTGGACAGAGGAGACGGGCCAATAGAGGAGCAGTGTGAGAGACTGCAGTACGACCCCAACCAGTGGGAGTTCCCTCGGGAGCACCTCAAATTAGGTACCCTAAAAAACTGATGTTTTAATTACTTATGATATTAAACTTTCTGGATTTAGTGAATGTAATGCTAATGATGGGAGAGAGGGAAGGTTTTTAAGATCACATAACAGATAGCAGGACTTTCTCAGAGGTCTTATCAGATTATTATTGGGAGTGACGCTCATTCCATTAATCAGACTCTGTGTCTGTGTTGTCTGCAGGGAGCTAATCAACTCCAGCAGGGGGGGGTGTAAACTGTGTTGACTGCAACTAATCAGCTCCCGAGGGTGGGATTCAGTTAGATGGACTGTTGATGGGGTCTAAAGTCTTCTCTTATCAGCGTCTCACGTGCAGGATGGAGAATAATAGTAATTAATAAAGGAGCTCAATTAGACGCACAGGCACACCTCCCTTTCCTGCAGTCAGCCTCACTCACAGTCTCTGTTCCTCTCAGGGAAACCTCTGGGCCGAGGAGCCTTCGGTAAGGTGATGCAGGCGGCGGCGTTCGGTATAGACAACGCCACCAGCTGCAGGACCGTGGCGGTTAAGATGCTCAAAGGTACAAAGTCAAATCCCCGGTACTCTGAGATCATGTTATTCTGTGTGAAAACATGTGTGCCACTCTTTTCTGCCTTTTGTCCACCAGAGGGAGCTACAGCCAGCGAACACAAAGCTCTGATGACCGAGCTGAAGATCCTCAACCACATCGGACATCATCTGAATGTCGTCAACCTGCTGGGAGCCTGCACCAAGTCTGGAGGTGTGTGTGTTTCCTGTGCATGCTGCATGCTTTAAATACTCCTACTGATATATGCACAAGTACATTTTGTGCATATGTAGCTGCACTATGAGCTATGAGCATTGGCCCCTGAACCACAGGCATGCAAAGGACCCGAACACTTCTCATGCATAGGAGCAAGACACACATACACAGACTTAATAACTGTTAAGCCTCTGTTTGTAGTTGTTTTGTGTCTCTCTGTAATTGTTTTGTTTTTTTTGTAGTTATTTTTTTTGTCTATGCTTATTTCCCCCCTTTTTGTAGTTGGTTCACTATTTGTAGTTGTTTTGTGTCTCTTTGTTGTAATTTTGTATCTCTTTGTAGTATATTTATTTGTCTTTCTTGTTATTGTGTGACTCTTCGTAGTGGTTTTGTGTCAATGTAGTTGTTCTGTGCGTCTTTGTTGTCATTCTGTAGTTTTTGTAGTTGTTTTGTGTCCCTTCATAGTTTTTTTGTCTTTCTTTGTGTCATTTTATGTTTCTTTGTAGTTGTTTTGTGTCTCTTTGTTGTCATTTTGTGCCTCTTTGTAGTTGTTTTGTGTTTTTTGTTGTTGTTTTGTGCCTCCTTGGCATCATTTTCTGTTTCTTTGTGCTCAGTTTGAGTCACTTTGTGTTAATGTCGTGTCTCTTTGCAGCTGTTTTGCTTTGCTTTGTGGTCATTTTGTCTCTGTGATTGTTTTGCATCTCTCTGTAGTTGTTTTATGTTTGCTTTCGGTCATTTAGAGTCTCTTCCTGGTTGGTCTGCATCTCTTTGAGTGATCATTTTGTGGGTGAAAGCCAGCGGGGCCCCTGGGCCTACGTCTGGGGCCGTTCAGTATTCCATCCAGTGTTTACGTGTGTTTGTTCCCTCACATCTATCACAACTATAAAGTGTGTGTCTGTGTTTTCTATGTGTGCAGGACCACTGATGGTCATCGTCGAGTACTGTCGCTATGGAAATCTCTCTGCCTTCCTGAAGGGTAAGAGAGAGGTGTTCGTGCACAACACGGTGAGTAAACACACTCAGTTAAGATGGTGTCATGATACTGTGTGTGCCCCACACTTCTCCTTGCACTTGAGAAAAAATCCCTATGTGCTGTACAAAATTACAAAATCATACACTCAAAGAGCTCACTTCTGCAATCTGTTTGAGGTTCGAAGATGTTATCGGTTCTCGAGCAGGATGTCTACTTCCTTAATTTCTTCACAGGTTTAGACATAACTATAAACTGCAGCCTTAAAGGTCGTTTTCACAGAGCGAAACATGTTTATGAAATCATCCAAACACAATGTGCAAAACCACTTCACAAATGCCACAAGACACATCATCCAAACTGTCACAATTTATTTCCATCTAGTATTTGATTGAGTTCTCCTCGTCTCAGCCGTCCGGAGGAAAAGATGGACGGCCAAGTTGCTTTGGCAGCGATTTTGATGAGAGGGACAAGAAAGAGAATCACCTCAGTAAGACTGGAGCACACTGAAACTTTTTTAATACTTGTGCATCATCAAACTGCTTGCTTACTCCCCTGTGCCCCCTCGTTTTCTTCCTCCAGATCCCAAGTCTGCTTCCAACTGTCCTTTATTCCTGGAGGACCTCATCTCCTTCAGCTTCCAGGTGGCGCGAGGAATGGAGTTTCTGGCCTCTCGCAAGGTGTGAAACGTAAAGTGTTTGTGTGTGGATGTAGGTGCACATGTTTAATTTATGTAATAATTCATGTCTTCTGTGTCTATGCATTAGTGTATTCATCGAGACCTGGCAGCCAGAAACATTTTGCTTTCTGACAATAAAGTGGTGAAGATCTGTGACTTCGGGTTGGCCAGAGACATCTACAAAGACCCCGACTACGTCCGCAAGGGAGATGTGAGTACACACACACAATGTGGATCCAGAATCCACTGATGAACAGTTTTACACTCGCGTTACTCTCTTTTTTTTAAAATTATGTTTATATCACACAAAAACAGTAACACAACAAGCAAACGTAGAAATGTTACTTTAAATGTTTCCGTGGTCTTTTGTAAATCTGCTGCTGTGATCTGATTGGCTGACAGGCCCGCCTCCCTCTGAAGTGGATGTCTCCAGAGTCCATTTTTGACAAGGTGTTCACCACGCAGAGTGACGTGTGGTCCTACGGCGTCCTGCTGTGGGAGATCTTCTCTTTGGGTAAGAGCCCTCTGATCATGCTTCATGGACAAAATAACAATGAGCTTACAATTTAAGGCCATGTTTGGAACAGTCACTTCTTTAGTTGTGTGTGTTCACATATTGATGTTTCGACATGTGTGTGATCATCCAACAGGAGCTTCTCCGTATCCGGGTCTTCACATAGATGAAGAGTTCTGCCACAGACTGAAGGGGGGAACGAGGATGCGAGCGCCTGAATACAGCACACCTGAGATGTAGGTGGATAGGTTTTTAACACTGTAATGTACAGAAATCAGTACAGGACGCAGGGATTTAGTAAATAGAGGCCCAACATGTATATAAACCTTTATGTTTTGAGTCCTGATGTGACCCAGACACTGACACTGTTAGTGCTTGTTTTGGGCCATCTTTCAGCTCCATTTGATAGTGGTAGAGATAAAGAAGACATGCAGCAAAGGGCTCCATGCCGGATTTGAACTCATGCATGCTTGAGCAAGGATTGAGCCTTAGTGGTATGCGCTCAATCAGTTAGCCACCAGGACACCCATACTGTTATACAAGCTTATTCTCAGACTCATACTTGTATTTTGGGTTTGTACTAGAACATTTTTACATGCTTTAATGTTCAAAAAACATTATTAGTCTGTCAGGATATTCCTGTTTTCACCCATTTTCTTAAATGCTCCGTTTTAGCGCCTCTCTTTTTAAGAGCCCCACTCCAGAAAAAGCCAGTCTGCTCTGATTTGTCAAAATTTTGGGGCCTTTCCCACCTGCTCTCTGGGCATCTCTGCACCATCATGGCAGCCAGGGAATGTTTGTAGCAACACTGTAACTGCACTTTACCAATACATGGTAACGTTGTGACATCACAACGTTACAGAAGTCTTGATGGCTCGTTTAAAGGTTTAAAAGGCAGTTTCTGAATACAGGCTGTGTATTGACTGCTTTGATACTTTCACAGTATTTTCATAGCACCTGGGCCTGCTTTGTAATCAAGGACATGCATATTGTGTATGTTTATGTGTGCAGTTACAGCACGATGCTGGCATGCTGGGAGGCAAGTCCCTCAGACCGACCCACCTTCACTGACCTGGTGGAGACCCTGGGAAACCTGCTCCAAGCAAGGGTTCTGCAGGTCAGACTTATGATTTGTCCAACTAAATATTTGTCAACATATGGATAAGCTACAGAAAAGATCAAACATATTTGTTCCCTCTCTTTAACAGGATGGGAAAGATTATATTCCACTGGGATCTTTCATAACTACTGACAATGGTCGCAGCGAGAGCTTCAAAGAAAGTCCACTCGCAGTCACAAACCTGAGGTAAGGAAACGTGAGAGAGAAAACAGCAATATGCAATTCAAAGCAATTCATCGCTGTCGTAAATATGAACAGCTGTACATGTGTATTTGCTATGATTTTATTACGTATGATCAGAAACTAGTTGACAACTTTGCTTACACAGCCAAACATCAAGCAAGTGCAACAAAACAAGACATAGTAATCTAATACTGCTTTAACTTTAGTCCAAAAACAAGCTCTGCGTCTGTCAGCAGCCTTTTTATTTCTGGAAGCTGTGTAAAAGCCTCAATGTCTTTTCATGTGTCACCTTCTCGTTTTTCTCTTCTTATTTTCTCAATAACTTCCTCTTCACCTCTGCCGTGATGTCTGTGGAGGCTGCTGAACCAGGGTTCAGACAAGTCAAGTCAAAGTCAAGTCAAAGTTTATTGCTAAAGCACATTTAAAACAAACAGTAATTGACTAAAGTGCTGTACAATTAAGCCTCAACACACAGAGCAACAGGCACAGGGTAAAAGAAGGTTATACAATACAAGCAATATAAAAACAGCAAAGGATGATCATTTTTTTTTACAATAAATATTTTGGGGGTTCAAGCCCAACTAGAATTAAAAGCCAGTTTTTAGAAAGAGGCTTTTAGCAACAAGTTAATCTGTGGTTTTCAGGTAAACAGTTTCATAATTTTATATCAGCATACCAGCATGTAGGTCTGAGTGAGTCCCCTTATGTTGTTGTGATGTGAAAGAATGTGTATGAAGCGCTGTGGTTCAGCTATGTAATAAAAACATAAAGAGGGAGAGAAGGACAGGTGCAGATGTGAAAGTGATGAGAGCTCTGCGAGGTAACTGAAACTTAATTAGGAAACAACAGGAAACAGGTTGAGAAACTTGAGAAATTTCCAACTTTCAGTGTTTTGAATCCATATCTAAATCTATCCAGTTACATGAGGGGCATGGCCACACTTCAGACCTTTGAGGAACTGCCCTGCGAGGAGCCAGACAGCCCTGACGTAAGAGAACACCTTCACTTCTGCTTGCATGCACACACACACAC
>CAFUXE010000677.1:8640-47246 GCA_903364295.1 Serranus cabrilla
CTGATATAAAGCTAGATGCATGAATGCTTGACAGCCATTGAAAGTTGCATTCTTCTTCTCTGTCTGCCTCGATCAGGTGGTGAGCGCTCTGGAGTCGAACCCCACCGCACGTCGCACCCAGCTGCACCACAAGTTCGAGCAGGTCATTGCCCTTGTGGAGGACAACATCTACGAGTGCTGCAGCGAAGCCTGAACCTGCCAGTGTCTTTTCTACTAGCCATCTCTTCCTCCTGCTGACAGCTGCCTTTCTCCTACACAGTTACTTGGGAATGTCTGCCACTGAGGAGTTCGCCTTCATAAGTGTCATTATTATTCCCACAGACTATAAGAAGCGTGGAAAGTGGCCAAGGACTTCAACCTGCCTCTCATGCTTCATACATTTGCGAGGTGTTCCTTCTCTGATCTGGGAATGCCAAGCAATTTTTCCCAAATCTTTCTTCATGACACAGACAGAATTCCAGTCTGGCTCAGCTATGCTTTAGAGGGAAGGTGTAGGGGCCTGGAGATTTTTCTGGATGTCTTTACAGTTACTGGGACCTACAGTAAAGCCCTGGTGGCGATCTTAACGCACTGAACCCTTTTGTTAAGGGAACGAGCCAATGATGCACTGTACTGTATTATAATGTCCATAGCAATATTTATAGATGTGTTATAATGCTTTCAAGTGGCCTGTTCATCAGGATGAGTAAGAAGGACCGTGGCAAACTCCTCCCATCTCCTAAAACCTGCAATGTTCTCAGGTGTGCTTGGTGAAGATGGGTGACCTGCACCCATCGGTGCTTTGAACAATACGTCCCAATGTGCTTTGCAGGTTGATGATGGGTTGAGGAGGAGTGGCGAGAGGAATTTAAGAAAATTATGAAATCTGATGTAATGTGGTTCAATGGGAAGAGCTGCATCGGTTATAGAAATGTTGATCAGTGTGCTTGTAAACGAATGAATTTCATGTTCTGACCAATTTAAAAAGAGGGAAATTTACATTTATGAGAAAAAAATGTGAGCTCAATATAAGGAGAGACTGTATTTGTGATGCCAAATGACTTGTCAGAGTTTGTGAAATAAATTACAGTATTTAGGATTTTAATGTGTCTAATGATGACAATGTGTATTGTATTAAGTGCTTCATTTCTACACGCATTACAGCATTTACATTTTAACAACATTTGAAAGCTATTAAGATCTGGCCTGCCTCCCAAAAGCACACAAACTAGCATCTGGAGCTCCTCAGAAAGGCTTGTAAAAGTTCTTATGAAAGATCGAGTTAGGCAAAAGTCATGCAGACATTTAGCTTTGTTTTTATTGCAGGACACCGAACAACTTCCACAAGATCCTATAGACTTTACACATTTAACAAAATAATATCCCTGTATCTCTTTAATGCACGCACTGGCATTCTGACATCCGTTCAAACACTAAAACATCCAAAACACACACACACACCACTCTCTTGCAGGAGGCGCCCCCTCCCTGCAGAGGCTTTTTTCAGGTCCATCTGTTTACACTCATGTCTCAGTCAAAGCCAAGAACAAACTAACAACCCCTGCTTTGTCACCATAAAGACAAGAGGAGAGACAGAGGACAGCCCCATCTGATGCCTTAAAAACACATAGGAGATATCTAAACAAATTCATGACTAATTTCACCTAAGCAATCATAAAAAAAGATTGTTTTAAGCACATTTTGGGGATACATATCTGCAACAAAGACTCAAACGAGTGGATGTGGATGAAATCATGCAGTTTGTTTTCAACTATTATGTGTTTTTGGATAGTGGGGAGCTTGGAATGTGTTCAGTTGGATCATCACACGGACAACACCCCCTTGATGCCGGGTTAAACTCTGTGAAGCCAGCTGAACACTTTCCACGATTAAATGGATTGAAAATACACATGCTGGCTCCTGAGAATGTCAGTCCCACCAAATGTGCATTTGTGTCGGTGCAGTGAAGACACATGGAGAGGTAAGTCAAGAGGATTGGCCAATAGAACATAGTGCTGCTTGGCGGTGGTGGGTCCCTAGGTGTGCAGGGACAGATGGGACAGAGACAGATGGGAGGAGGGGGTACCGGTCAAGCAGGGGCCACCTGGCTGGCTGAGACAGACGAAGTCTGGGTTTTGGAGGTGGCAGCAGTGGCGCCCTCATCGTCTCCAAATGGGTTTTTTCCACAGCACACTGTGGTGATCATGCAGTTTCTGAACTGGAGACCCAAAAAAAGATTCAGAATCACAGTAAGACCTTCACGTAAGGGTGGAAAAACTATTTAAATCCTTTAAAAGTAACAGTATACATTAAGTAAACATAACACCCCAAATGACCATTAGGGTCATTAGGATATCAATCTTAAACAGCACCAACATGCCTCCATAGTGAATAAAGAAAAATATATAACAATACTGAGTTTATAAACTGATTATTTGAAATAGTTTTGCTGATGTTAAACTTGATGATGTTACTTCAATTCATCAAGAATGTATTCTTGTTTTGTATTCTCTGTTAACCATGTGAGGCATCCTTAAAAACAACATTTTCTTCAAAATTCAAGGTAAAACTGGCTTAGTAATTGACAAACAAATCTTTGGAGGCCAAGTGTTACTTTAAGTATGATAGAATATCCCACTTAATATCATCCGAAAAATTCTAAATAGGGTTTGCCTATATTGAACCCTGGGGGATAACTTCAGGTGTTGGACATAAAAAAGTACAGATATATACAAAAAAGTAAAACATAAATTATTATAAAGGTATAAAATAAAAATAAAAATAGATACAAATAAAAATGCATAGAACAATGTACTTTAAAGTATCAAAATAGTATATTATTAGATCAAAATTTTGCCCTGTAACTGATATAATGTTATATATGACATTATAATGTAAATACTGATAAAACTGTAAGTAACGTCTTAGTGTTGTAGCTGGTTGAGATAGAGCAAGTACTAACTGCTTTTATACACTTTTAAAGTTTAGGCCACTGGTTCCCAACACCAATGTGTTAAGGGGACTTTGAAGTAGTATAAAGTACAGCAGAACAGTCCAAGCACCTCATAATTGTACATTCTGTACGTGAGAAAATGCATGTTCCCTCACTGCCTTCACTACAGCTCTCTCTTACAAAAATAAATGAACAAAGCAGGATATCTGCTCCACACACTGTACCTGTCTGTTCAGCAGGATGTAGATGACTGGGTTGTACAGAGAGGCGCTCTTGGCGAAAAAGGCCGGAGCAGTCATGAAGACTGGACCGAACTCGATTCCCTGATTGGCAAAGATGTACCAAGCCACAGTGGCATAGGGCACCCAGCACACCAGGAACGAGATCACCATGACGATAACCATACGTGTCACCTCTTTCTCGGCTCTCTGGGTGGTTTCAGACTCCTGCTGCTGGGCTGCAGCCTGAGAACAGACGGAAGGAGGTTATTAACTTATTGAAGGATTAATCTGTGATCCACATGTAAACAGAAGAGTAAACCCATCAGCAGCAATGGAAAACACAGAATTAGACTACCACACTGACAGGCAGGTCTTTTAATCCGTGGACTATCAGTAGAAAACCAATAAATATACAGTATTTTGGTCATGTTTCCTCATGCTGTTGAAAAATTAACATCTGTAACAGTTTAAGACACACACTTATTTTTCATCATTAAGTCACCAAAAATATATGCAAGTATACATATCTGTAATGTCTGTGTTAAATTGCAGATTGAGCCTTTAAAGTGATAGTTTGGATTTATTGAAGTAGGCTTGTATGAGGTACCAGTACTGAAGGAGGCGCGAAGCAATGTACTGCAACAGCTAAATGCATTCTAGCTACCTAAAAAAGGTTGTTGTGTGACTTTGGTGTGTGTAATCAAACCCTATAAAACAACAAAGTCGCACAATAACACAAACATATTTACTGATGGAGGTAGATCAGCAACCCCTCGTGGGCGCCTAGCTCCAGCTACTGTAGGTCACACAGAGACTGTAGGTAGTACTTCATACAACCCCACTTCAAAAAATCTTCCCTGTAAGAATTGAAGGGCTGGTGCTAAAATATGTTTGTTTATTTTTTGGTTTGGTTTTGTGGCCACTTGGGGGCAGCAGAAAGTGCAGTTGCATACACAAAATGAACATATTGTTTTAAGTTGTTAACTTGTTAGCAAAAGGTTGCTTATTTACACATCCAGCAGTTACGCAGCATCATTATCATTCATTTGGAGCGTTATTATTTTATTACTTTTAGCTTAGTTTTTGGTCTCCAGTAGCCCTAGTTTGTGGCTCTCATGTAGCTGTTACCTCTGCATGAAGGAAATATCTGCCTCTTTGTCTGCTACATGTTCCACTTTGAACAGAAGTTAGTTGCTTACTTTGTCTTCCATTTGGTGCTGAGCAGGTAACACAAAGTTGCTAAAACACCTGCCTGCTGCAGCAGAAAACTGCACTAACAGCAGTGAGAGTGACCCGTAACCGTGAAGTTTAAAGGGACAGCTAACAATGAGCTGAAACTTGCTGAAAATACCTGTAAAGTCAAGTGGAGCTACAGATTCAGGTAATAATTCTCTGTAGGTTAATCACTAAGAGTGACCTCTTTAACATTGTCTTCACACCATCATTTTTTTAGTAGAAAAATATAAGCCGCTTTGTGTAAAAATGTCAGGATTATTTTTTAACTATTCATGATGCTTATGCATTATCAATGTTGTTATGTCATTATTAATGAAGGCATCAGGACGACGCTGTGCAGGCAGACTGTCCTTCAGCTGGAGGACCCGAGTATAAGCTGCCATGTTGGCAATGATCTGCCCTCCTGAAGTGTCCTTGAGCCACTAAATCCCTCACATCTCCAGAGACTCCTCTCTGTGATGCTGCTTACCTCCCTGTGGAGGTGAGATAGGTAAAAAAGAATTCCTCTACAAGGATAAACAAGGTATCACATCCTCATAATTAATATTTTGTCTGGCTCTTACCGCTCGCACAGTGCAGAGTAGGCGACTGTAGCAGAAGAAGATGATGAAGAGGGGGATAGAGAAATGGAGGACAAACATATAGATGACGAATGAGGTGTTGTTGATCTCAGGCTTGGGAGTGTAGTAGTCAATCCCACAGGAACACTGCATTCCCTCGGGAATGTACCTGCATCCAGACACACAATAATATTAATGATCAAAGAATCTCCATCAACGCCATCACACAGTATTTGATACTGAGTATATGTGTCTTTGATTAAGTGTGCTGCAAGTAAATGAAGGTAATCTCTCATATGCTTCAGAGTGCAAATGAGGATTTTTAAAGCCTGTTCACACAGTGTAGATACAGAAACATACAGTACCGGGACCATCCAAACAGAGGGGGAGCAGCACAAGTCAGGGCCATGATCCATGTGAATGCCACCCCAGCGATGGCATGTTTCTCCCCAAAGCGGAAATTGGTCATTGGCTTACAGACCACAATGTAGCGTTCAATAGCCAAAACCACCAGAGACCAGAGAGCAATCTCTCCTGAGACATAACAGAAAACAAGTGTAAATTTAAATGTAGCACACATTTACTTAATATAACATTCTCAAATATATAAAAAAAAAAAAGTATGCTTCACACACATCACATCCCATCTCTTACCTCCTAAGGTGGCGAAGAATCCCTCGATGTTGCAGCCGGTGACCCCTAAGATGAAGTATCCGTGCAGGGCTGTGTAGAGAGTGACTGTGAAGCCCCCAACGACCATGAAGAGGTCGGCCACAGCCAAGTTGAGGAGGACATAGTTTAGAGGGGTCCGCAGCTTTTTGTTTTTCACCGTGACATAGAGGGTGAGGAAGTTGATGGGGAAGGCAGTGCCGATGAGGAACAGCATGTACGCAGCCACAAGAGAGTACTTCCAAGGCTCAGCCAGGTAGTACTGAGGGTACTCAAACGGGCTGCGAACCACCCCAGTCTTGTTAGACATGGGGACATAGAAGTTGAGTCCTTCTGTGCCATTCATGGCTGCAGATGATGATGTTTTTTCTTCCTCTGAGAGCCTAACACAAACAGTTTGTGCCTCTTCTCGGAATAAAATAAAGTGAGGGAGTGTTGTAGTGCAGCCGTAGTGCAAATGGGGGAGAAAGGACGGCTGGAGGGATGGATTGGGTGGAAGTAAGATGTGCTCTGCAGCCCCCTGAAGTGATGCAGCACCTTTTAACAGGCCAGCGGATTAGGGACTTGCATGGAGCAAAGTGCTAGCAGAGATGGAATTAAGACACTCAATCACAGCCTGTCTCAGTCTCTTTCACATGCACACACACAAAAAGCATTACAGGAGAAAACTCCAGAAAGCTATGTGGTATGTTAAGTGTTTTCAAGGTGAGAGGTTAAAGACATGGCTATCCTACCCCATCATTACTGTCATGTGCATCACTGCATCATTAGCATGGGTTGAGAGTAGGAGGGAAGGCGAAGAGGGGAACCAGCCCTTTTGTGATTTAAACCGTTCAGTGGACAAACTATAAATGAAATTTCCTGAGCAATCCAACTTATTTGCATCCGTAAAAGCCTAATCCCTAACCACTGCATAATGCAGAGCTCAACTCATAGCCTTAAGTGTAATCAGAGTCAGTGGGGCATACCGCTCGTAGCATGCACTCTCACTCCAGCTCGCTTTTTTATAGACACAAAACCTGAAGTTTAATCTGGAAGAGTAAGAAGTTAATATCACTCTGTCTTTTTAACATCATTAAGAAAACCCACTATAATAACAAGTACCAAAATATTTTATTGAAAAGGGTTTTTTTTTCTTTTGTAACAATATAAAAAATACATTGTCATTACTAAACAACAGATGTCCCATACTTTTTAAAGAACAGCTTCATCATAGAAGCCTGAGGAATGCATGTCGGCATCCGGTAAGAACGTGTTTTAAATAAATCTGCCTCTATAGAGATATTTTTTACACTGTACACCCTTGTTCCCATTAAAGTGATGATGTATTCAGTGACAGATCAAGATAATCTGATGCTAATAATCCAATTGGGTTGATTGGCTGATGGTGCACTTTTCTTACACTCTATAATGACTAACAAACACTACAGGTATTACTTCAGTCAATCACCCCTGGAGGATAAAGGGTTGAGAGGGAGCTCGAGGAATAACATGCAACATGTTCACATTAACTTAACAATAAACAGATGTCCATGTATATTACAACGACAATTAAATTACAAGGTAAAAAAAAGTAATGAAATGTCAGAAAATCCACTGCAGGATAAAATCCAAATGACAAAAACAATTAACTTCAGAGTACAAAAATGTAAATGTTTTAAATAGCTGCATTAGTTTTAAGTAGATCAGTTTGGTTCATCGATGGGTCTGCGACAGTAAGGACAGCAGTTGTGCTGAAGCACCAGGAGCTCATAATCCTCACTGTGAAACATCTACAAGGAAATGCAAAAAGACAGGAACATCAGAACAGCCCAGAAGTGTTGTGTAGAAGACATGAAACATGACAGAACAAAGAAACAGTGAAAGACAGAAAGACAGGCAGACTTTGTGTGCAGTTCACACCAGGTTTTACTGGCCAGGTGCCTTATATGCTGTACCTTGAAGCAGGTGGGGCACATGGTGATGCTCACATCAGGCAGCAGGGAGCGGAAGTATTCCCATTTGAGCGGCTGGGGCCAGCGTTTTATCAGGACGTCCCTCCTGCTCATGGAGCGCAGAACCGAGCGACTCACCTTGACGGGGACAAAGGTCGAACCCCCCTGCTGCTTGGACACACACATGAACACATCCACATTCTATTATGGACCCCGTCCTTTTACCCTCTCCAGCTGGTTTGCCCAGTTGGTGGAATATTAATCGCCTCATCTTCTCGTGTCCTTTCTTACCTCAAAACTCATTTTGGCTGTGAATGGGTCTTCCTCTGTATCATCCAAACCATCATCCACCCTCAAAGCCTGCAGCTCTGATTTGGTGTTCAATTAAGGAAAAATAGATCAAGAAATGCATTCAACATCGTTTTTTATTTGTTATGTGTTTTTTTTCGGTAATTATAGATTTTTAAGGCAGGAGAAACCCTTATAAAATGATCCCTCAGAGACTATTCTAAAAGTGAGAGTGTTCAAAATGCCGATCAGTCGTGCCTGTCAGTCACGTCGTGCCTCTGAAAGAACAGAGCAGACCTCAGTGCCCTTGAGTGTCTGCCGGCTAATGCAGGTTAATCCCTGCGCTAGGGCTGGGGCTACGGCTCTTGGAGGGTTAGTGTCATTAAGATGAGACAGGAGAGCCTCGCTAACCCTATTAGCTCAAGAGCTAAGATGACTTAGCTCTGACAGCTTACCCACCAGCACAGAATCGAGGCCAACGCAGACTAAACAGCTTCTTAGAACTGTCACAAGGCGGAGGGCAGTCACATGCTTCATTTCGAAGAGATGTGCAGTGTTTAAGGGCAGTGATGCAGCCTCTCACGACCAGCAGGGAGAGGAGTTAATAATTCATACAAAGCATGTGAATCATCTGTTTGTGCGTATTTATGTGCTGTAACATAGCATAGATGATCAAAGGATACCACCGTTGTCCATATCCTGCCAGCGCGCATCCCTCTGATCCATGTGAGGAACTTCTAAGTCAATCAGAGACACAGCCTCTTCATCACTGATTCCCTCCTCCAGGTAGAACTGCACCAGAGGCAACACCTCTGCACACAAGGGGATACGCCGCATTACAAAGACATGCGGGAGTCCTGTCTGGCAAATACTGCACGCCATGTGTTTGTGTGTCACTGACCATATGATGAGGCTGAGTAGATGAAAGGCTGCCTGCAGTTGATGCACACGCTGCCCTGGTTGTTCAGCAGGGGGTTGTTGGTGGAGCAGCGGTAGCACATCATGCCCTCAATCAGGTCCTACAGGAAACACATGGAAGTTTAACCTACACACTCAGGAGCACAGGACAAGGTTAACTGCTCTAATAAGCAGAGAGTATATATTAACAATATTTCAGAACAAGTTAAAGGCACTACAAGGAGTTTTTAAGTGGTTACGAAACAGTCTTGAATTAATAACGATGCCTCTATATGACCTACATAAGCAAATGAGACCATGAGGGAGAAGAGTGCCTACTTCTATATATTTAACGCCTGTCACTGGGTCCGATTCTACGGTGGCCGACACGATGAGACAATATACGGCACACAGACCAGAAGAGCCCATGTTTACATTTTACAGTGAATAGAAACTTAAACTTTAGAAGCTTTTACTTATTAATCTTACATAGCCAAAAGAAGAATAAATTACTTCATTTATATACATCCTACAATTTACATCTTTCTTTCACTTCCTTCCAAATCAAATTCACTCACTAAACATATCAAAATCTTTACCACAGGAGCTGATGGTGCTCCAAAAGAAAAAACAAATAAACACCAAACGAAAGCATACATCCAGCTCTTTAACACACCTCGCTGTCATGAAATGGTTTGGAGCGAATGGTGAGGCTGCCAAGTTCTATGGACTCCTGAAAGCGAGAGGGAATGTGCAGCTCCTGGAGTTTCTCGTAGGAATACCTGGCAAGCTTAAATGCACCCAGTCTTCGACTCTGCTTGGCCAACGCGTACAAGGTGTTACTGATAATGAGGTTAAGGAAAACACAAGAGGAAGAGCTGGATCAGGGATGGAGACTCCCAGATATATTATTCAAAATAATTATCTTTCGTGTGGAAACATTTACACTTTTGTTCATTTATAAATAGACATGACAGTATGTTTGCTCATTCTCCGACTTAATGAGTAGCACAAAAGCCATGCTGAGCCAGTAAATTGGCTGAGTGGCTTGAAAGTATTACCTTAGTTAGTTTGTTTGTGGACTTGTGTGTGTGCTTGTACAAGCATGCGTGTCTGTTTTTGTGTTAGAGTTGAGGAAATTGTTGCTTATTTGTATTTATATGGAGGCAGATTGTTAGGAGAGTAGTTCTGAGAGTGGCAATGGCAGGTCAATGAGTTGCAGCTGCAAAAGCTCTATGCTGGCACTCCTCCATCACCTAAAACTTAACACCACTCTTCTCTTTTCCTCTCCACTCAGCTACTCTCCAGCTCCACCCACACACCCAGTTCTGCTCCACGGCTGGGACTGCTGATAAATGCACGTCCTCCAATTGTGAAACTTGTTTAGTGCAGCTTTTCTGTGACACTGTGTTTTATTGTTCAAACCGAGTCCAACGCATCGCGGCTAAGTCTATAAATCTAAGTTCAAAGTTTTTGGAACACCTCAGTCTGGCCGCAGAGGATCCCAGCTGCTCAGCCTGATTTCCTGCTCAAAGGCTGGGCTTTCCTGCCTCATACTCTGCCTCCTCTGTGTTTGACTACTACTTGTCTGTGTGGCTGTGGGTGGCTTTGGGTATTTGTTCAAATTAAAGCACATTGTTTAGTGTGGTTATGTATGTTTGCATATGCACAAAGTTCACTAATCAAAGCATTTGTTTAGATAACGGAGAATGTGCCTCTTGCTGGCATCTCCTCCTCCCCATCATCACCCCTTTTCATTCTCTCAGCAGCAGCATGGTTTCCGCAGTGGCGCCAACTCTTCCGTTTTTTCTCTGGGTCTCTCTCTTTTCCACCACTTTATCATCACCGTCTCTGCCAGTCGTGATTTCAGATTGGCATGTCTGTTCTTGAGAGTTTTCCAAAGAGGAAAGGGCCAGACAATACTTTCTTTCTAAAAATATTTGTTTGATGTCTTCCTGCTATGTTAGGACTACTTTCTTTAATGGAAGGATACACTTTGGAAATGCCTGGTGGTATGTCCTTGGTGAGGTTGTTTAGAAGGAACCTGCAGATGTTGAAGAGCGTCTCTGGCATGTGGGAACTGAACGGCTCATCCTGGAGATAAAAACAGTTCAAAAGAAAGGATTGGAAAAAGGCAGAAGTCTGAACTTTTTTTTAAAGCTGCATCTCTCCTATTCCCCTGCTAAATTGTTTCATGTTTTAGCCTGTAAAACCATGTAGAGTGATTCATCCCACCTCACATGGGCTGGAAGGGAACGAAGAATTTGCTAAAGCAATCCCTAACCACACGTTATACCAAAAGTTTATAGTTCAAATCTATAGTGCCTGCCCAGGAGAGTTAAGGTGAGACACAGAGGTTTCCTGCTCTGGCCTGGATCACAGCGATGCCTCTCTATTGCAGGAGTGTGACTAAAGCTGCGCTGAAAGCTAAAACAACAAACTGAGGACAGTGATACAGGCCAGGTCACCCATTTAGTGCTCATAACCAGACATAGCTTGTTTATAAGTAGGTTAGGGCTGGGGGCTTGGAGAAGACCACTGATGAAGTGGTCATCATGATCAATCAAGCAGCTGGTTACCATGGTGATAGTGATCAGAGAGGTTTCAGGAAGTGAACCATTTGACTACTGAATAGGTTTGATGAATAGGACAATATGAGCAGTTATGCATGGTATATTCATCAGACATTTTGAACTAAAGTACCATAAAATCATCACTACTAACTATTCATTCATTTTCAGAATTTGAACCCTTCAAATGCTTGTTTATTTTCACATAATGCCAAAGAACTTAATAATGCTAGGGGTGATTTTTTCGCAGTCTGATGAGTAACATATTTGCAAAAATGTTTAATAATGGAGGTTCCTAGGTGGTTGAAGGTGATTAAAGTCCCTTTCAGTGGAACTTAACACCCTCAACTCTCTTTTGTTCCCTTTCCCTAACAACCTCTGTGCACATTTTAATGTGTCCTTTATCCTAAGTCTCTTTTTTTCGGGATTGACATAATCTTGCAGAGCCAGACCTCCTCCTTGTCAAACCCACAGCAGTCTTGAGAAATTTGAGACAAAAGTTGATTAGAAAGAGGGGAGAAACACAGCAGGCTGTCAGTATACCTCAAGTTAAAAAAAAAACTACATCAGGAACATGAATGTGTTTGCACCTAAATAGAAACCTAACCACATAGCACGTACTGTTTCCAAAGCTTTCAATCTGACAGCCAATCATAAGGCTGCCTCCTGATTTCTAAGACCTCCTTCCACTTTTGCCTGGTCTGGCTATAAAAGATTAGGGCTGACAGAGTATCGTGTTCTCACCGTGTATCGCTGAATGGAGCGATAGACATGGTACAGCTCAGCAAGATGCTGAAAACGCTCAAACTTCGTCAGCATTTCATCCCTCTGGTCTTCACTTTCTGCTTAAGACAAACGTACACAGACATACCAAGAGGATTAGCAGGAAACAATAAATACATTAAGTTTTACAATAAAAACAAATGTTTCTTTCCATTGCAGTGAAGATGGGCGTCACCTCTAGCGATGTCCAGACACTGCATGGATAGCATCCAGTAATAGTAGCCAGCGTCGTTGAACCTGTTCTCCACCACTGCATTGTGGGTAAGCTGCTCGAGGACTTTAACTGCTTCGTTCTGCTGCCCTGCCCTGTGAAATGCTATTGAGTGAAAGAAAAAAGAAAGTAATGATGGATGGATTTTATGTCCTGCTGAGGTAATGCTGGATTTTAAGCCCTTCTTCATTGAATTTTTTTGAGGGGAGGGTGATATTTTCAGTGCCAAGTTGTCACTGCTGTGGTGTTTTTGCCTGTATAACATATTTCCCAGATATTATTTCACACTCAAAACACTAGGAAAGTATTATGACAACTTTTTTCAGCAAAGGTGCCTCCTGTGTCCTTTTTGGCAAATATGTTCGAAGGAAAAAGCTACCAGACTCAGCAAAGAGCATCATAGCTTTCATGAACTGGCTTTGTGCAGAATCTATTGTATCATATTACAAATAAAAAGTGCAAAGGCACTGTTGTGTTTATGAATGTGTAGATGACAGAACAAAAACAATATTTTCTGATGCATACTCTATTAATGTCTTCTGTCAACAGTCAAACATTTGGAAAGAATCTATCAAGATTTGCTTTGATTTTTGATACAATTGGATACTACAAAATTTTACTGTAATTCAAAAAACATGTAGCATTAAACATGCACACACAAAGAGCAATGTGTTCTTAATGGAAACTAGGTTTTCCTATTGTTTTAATGTACGATATGTAATAACTAACATAAGTCATTTCCAAAAAGGGAGGTAGCTCCTGATTATCCAACACAAAACACTTTAAAGCCCTAATAAACATGAGCGCCATTCCTCATGTTCCTATCAGAGGGTAATTAGAAGCAGCTTTAGGGAGGCGACCCCACCAATGACCCTGCGCCTGCAACCACAGTGGGGGTCAGGATATGTTAGTTGCGAATATTTATCAGTCTACCTAAGTGGATGAAAACCACATTCAGCTGCTGTTGGTTAATGCTAGGAAGTAACACCCACTTCATTCCTCTTACAGAAAAAAACAAAATAAAAGCGGTTCCCAACATTTTTAGGTCAAAGCTGCCAAACAAATACACTTTTGAGCTATAATAATAAACACATAACACACAGCTAAATAAATAAAAACCTATAAAATCAAGAATTAAAACAATCTGTTGGATTTATGGAGGACCAAAACATAATTTTGGGAAAAACTGTTCCCAACCCATTCAGCCGAGTATTAACTATTTCTAAGTTATTATTGAGAAATTCTAGTGCAGTGGACAGGAGACAGGCTGGAATGTTAGACTCAATTACAATCACCAGTAACAGAATACTGTGTCACCGCCTGACTAAAATACACACAATCAGCAAAATGCATGACCATAAGCAAGCCCCCAATACAATCAGGCCTGTTCAGTCATGAGTTCCACGTCGAGACAGGCAGAGGAAGATTATGTACCAGAGGAAATATGCCTGCTGAGATCATAATTATAAATCTATGAGCTGATTATAACTATGGTTACAGTTGGTAATCATCATCAGAGCCGCTTGTAGTACTGGTGATTAGAGGCATGCATGCATGTCATTCAGTTAACAGGCAGCTCAGCTCTGTTCTGCTCTGCTCCAGCAAAGGGGATCATGTTTTACAGTGAATACAGAGAATCTTAAGGAAGTAGTGAAAAATGTCTGTCTCCAGAGCCGGCCAGGCTTTATCACTTCCATATGTAAACATTGGATCATTGGCTGCAGACTTTAATGTTTGCTGAGCTTATCCTGGAAACATACACTTTAAAAGAAAAAAAGTATGTGAGTGTATTCAAAATAGGCTGACAAACAGGGGGATGGTGAATCACTGTTGGTGATGCAAACTCACCTTTTTGTGCCTCTTCAAAGAGGTCATTTTCTGCCAACCACTGGGCATAAGGCACATAGATGTCATTTTTGAACTGGGGGTGCTTCTCCAGCAGAGAGAATGCCTGAGAAATAGACAAGTGAGAGCAAATAAGAGAAATGTAATACAGTATATGTGACAAGCTGACCCAGTCTGTTTATATCTTCTGTGTCATAGATATATTGGTATCTATCAGAACTAGCATATATGTTGTCTGGTATGCACCAATATAAAAAGTTTTTTACAGAACACATAACATGTAAAACAATGCCTGAGGTGATTTAGAAATAGTTTTATCATGTAGTTTGTCCAGCAGAGCAAAGAACAAATAAAATGATGACAAGTCAATACAATGCATAATAATGGATAATAATCGTTAATAATCTTCTTTAACAAAGTTATTTGTTTAAGAAATCAGCCGTCTGAATACCTTAGAGAAAAGGTCTTTTGAGTGCCATACTGTTAATCTGTGAATTTTTCCCCTCTAAATTGGTGTCACTATCAGTCTCAAATTCCCATATTGTTCAGTCTCTAATTGTAATACATGAAGAACAGAGTCAGACTGCCCTGAGTAATTACAGCTGAACTGCAGTTGATTAGGGACATATGAGTTACCACACATTATACGGAGAAACACACATTACTTCCAGTCAAAACATCTTGATACAGCATTATTAATGAGATGAGAACAAAGAAAGTGTATGAGCTAAGTTGATTTCACACTCAATTAGAACTACAACTGCAGCTCTTTAGCTGTTTGAATGACAGGGTATAAATAGCCGTTGAAGTGCTCTGTGGACACATATTCGCCTGTCACAGTGACTGATTAATCTAAATGTCCTGTGGCAAAACTCGAGCCAAGAAACACACAAGACATACCATACAGTAGAAAGAAAGACTGTGTGTGTCCCAAGCATGCTCGCCCAAAGTCATTTAAAGAAATACTTTGTTGTAAAGTGAATAGCATCCATATGGCCCATGCTGTAACTCAGTCTGTGCTCTGTCCCGTCTTGGTGTCCACCTCCCCCAGTGCAGCACATAAAGCCTAACAGTTCTCTCAACCTCGGCCTCCCTCCCTCTGCTTATTCTTTTTCTCTCAGAGAATCAAATAAATATCCAGAAAGACTTCCTCAGACACTACAGCAGAACCCAGTGATCATGATTCGATGTTCTGTTTTTGGCTCTGCTGTTTCAGCATGCAAATCGCCAATGTGCATCTCTGTAACGCCTTTAACTCGATTAAAGACTGCAGATGGATTAAAGAAATGTAATATTTTCTTCTTGTCTGAGCAGCATGATCCACCCTGATGGAAGAATTTGATTGGAAGCAGAATAGAGGTTTAAGCTGATACTCTTTCGGTGCGGTAGAGTGTTTTGTGCTTCTCACTCACTAATCATGGTGTGGGCATGGATTCAGAGAAATCCAAAGCGGGATGATTAGCTCTGGAGTGTGTGTGTGTGGTTTAAGTTTGTCTGTATATAAGGAAACCCAGCAGATGTATTGCCTTATTGTTTGCATACAGCTGTGGTTACTTTAACAAATGGTTTGTGATATGGGTTTCTGAGTACCACAGTAGTTTATTTAGCACAGTCCTATGTGGCTCACTTTATATTTATGTGATTGTCTCAGGATACTCTATATATAAGTCATGATGAGCAGAGCAGGTGTGCCTCCTGCGAGCATAAGTGTGTCAGACCTCTTCCCAGTGCCGGGTTTCCACATGCAGCTGCACTAGAGCCTGCAGGTCTCCCATCTTGGAATAAGTCTCTGATGCATAGCCGTGGTGCTTCAGCTTCTTGAAGTAGAGCGCACACTTTGCCAAGGGTTCGCGTTCAGCCTTGTCCAACTTCCGAGCGATGTCGATCAGCCTGGATGAGAGCAGAGAAGAATGAGCGCATGCAGAGAGGGCGAGTGCAGATAAACCCTAACAGGGAGGTTTCTTGTATTGAATTATGTTCATGACCCCAGAAAGAATATAAACCAGTCAGGGTCACTGGCTGAATCAGATTTAGGTTAAAGAGCCTTGACTCTGTTCAGCTGCAGTGTTTGTTGTGCTGACCCACTGGTAGCACCACAGGAAACTTACACCATTCAGACAATAGGTCACATGGAGTCAGTGGGGAGTTCTGATACAACCACCAGACCACTAGCTTATCAGTTTGCCTGGTTTTCAACAGCACACACTCAGCACACCCCATATTCCCACTAGGCATGTAGGAGTGAAAGCTAATAAAAAGGTGACATCTTATCCAGAGTCCAGCTGGACTCCGTGGCTAAGTGAGGTGATGCAACATCTCAATTCGTGGTTCCTATTATAACTTAGAACTTCTTCTACTGGATTACATTGGAGCTAAGCTTAAAACACCCATCTTACAGTTAGTCACGTTTATTTATAAAGGTGCATCTTTTTTCCATTTTTGTAGCTCACCACAAGGAGATAATGATTGGGCCTTTCATTTGTGAAACTGTCAGTTTTTTCCACATTTTTCTTTTTCTTTCTTTCTTGTATGTTCTGTCGTGTCTTTGTTTAAAAAAAGCCAACAAAATATGTAGGGTTTTTTTTTACTCATAGAAAGATAAGAATTCCCTTTGTACTTTCTTAGCTTTCATAGCTTTCACTCAATATATCAAATTTACCTTTTATATAGATCCAAAACAGGGATACTTACTGCTGCTGCCTAGTTCTACTACTATGCAACACTGGCTGCAAGTTAAAAATAACATAAAACAATTCATGTCTGATACATTTTTTCCTGCAAAAAAGCTAAGTGACCTATTTAAAACTATTTGAACTATTTCTTCCTTATTAAAAAAAATCTATGAGTATGCAAATATTTTTCATGGCTAAATGTAGTTCGGGGGGAGTCTGAACAGTACTCACTGTACTGACAACTTTGAAAGTTGTGTGGTGTGAACCCGGCATACGTGTATATCTGTGTCAGTTCCAGCTTTGGGTTCCGGGTGTGAATCTACATGAGGGTTATATTTTGTCCTATCCCGGTCCCGTGCTAGCTTCACTGGTCAACATTCACTGATGTTAGAGTATTCAATCAATGTCTTGAAATCTAGAGTCAAAGAGTCACAGAGTTCCACCACTGACAATAAAATTGAGACATTTTAGACAAAGAACAGGGAGTGAACAACACACACTCTAAAATGTGCCCATTTACAATATTAGAAGAACTATTTTGGATGACATTTCTAGATTTGAGAAAGTCACAAAAATGCACACAAATCTAAAGTGGTGGTTAAGAAAAGGTTAAACAGGAGTTATAGTGTATGTTGTAGTGGAGGGCTGATTTGGAATGTTTCGCACAGTGACTGACACCTACATGTCTTCCCAGCCGTGTTCCCCTATAATGTCTATAGCTTTGAGATGTTCTCCTGCTGACAGGTACATCTCCGCTGCTGCCCGGGGCTCCTTGCTGCTCTTAGCCCAGTCTGCCTGCTTGGTCATCAGGATCCGAGTGCTCTTCGGGTCTGTCACTCCAACGAAATCCTGCAGGAAAGACACACAGTTTTTTCACAAAGTTACAACTTTACGAACATTCCAGTGGATAGCTAAACTTCAATTAACACTGATGATAAGTGAGGAATATGTTTCACAGTTAATCTGAAAGAAGAGCAAGAGTCCAGTTCAGACAGACAGGACCATGTGGGTCAAGGCCGAGACAGGAGGAAGAGAGTCACACAAACAGCAGGCGGCTAGCCCTCCGGTGTCCGTCCTACCTAAAACAAACAGCCTGAAGGACCAGATGGCCACACAGCCACATAAATATACAGCAGCCACATCAAACACACATACAATCTGATGCATGCACACACACAAATATACATGAACAAGTCATAGCTGTGTCATCTGCTCAGGGAATGTGAATGTAATGCTGATGATCAAAGTGTCCCCCCACATGTAAACACAATAAAAGCATGAATTTCACTCAACTCCAACTGACCTCCTCATGAAAGCATTCACGTAAAAGCAGACGCTCGTCTTATTTCTCTCCATTTGTGCTCCATTTCCAGCTCCAACTACGTGTGTAAGTTAGCCTTGTGTTGTACATGGATATGTCTGTAAAAGCACGGTGTGTGTGTGTACTGATCAGATGATATATGTGGAGATTCCAGTGATATATGAGGAGATGAAAGACAGACGGTAAAGGGGGGCCGTTTGAGAACAGTTCAGGGCCCCAACTTGGCATAACTGCACATGATGAGGAAAAACATATGCTGAACACCCCTAAAACATGCAGCACTTTCCCGTTCCTTCTGTCCATACTGATACAAAAGTATGTTGTACATGCACATGTGTGTTTTTGTCAATCGATGGTTTAATCACCTTGGCGTAGTCGAACATGCGCAGGTCCGTGTACATGCTTAGGGCTCTGGCTTCATGACCGGTACGTTTGTAAAGCTTGGCTGCCTCGTGGAATTTCCCCTGGTAGGCGTAGACGTCTGCCAGGAACAGCTCATTGTCGTTCTCACCCCGCTTCTTCCTCTCCTGCAAATCAGTCAACACAAACACTGGCATGTGTGCAGAGATAAACACTCACATGCATGTACACACGCTGTGTGATCACGCACACAATAAACACAGCATACCAAAAACTATTGGCTTGCTGGATGCAAAGCTTCAATCTTTAACCCACATTAAACTCTTACACCATCAGTCATGATGAAGTTAGAGAGCAAATAAAATGTTTATAGAACACAATAAACATTTCTGAAACATCACTGACAGAAACACATTTCTAAATAAGAATGTTTTCCCTTTTCTATAGTAAGAACAGCAGAAACTTTCCTCTGGCAATAGCCAAGTTGAAAAACTTTCATCTTCTATGCATGCATATTGTCAAGGAATGTGTGTGTGCTTTACAGTGTGTATTTCTGCTTGCATGTGTGTGTGTGTGTATTGGACCCAAGGAGGTCATTCAGAATACAGGTTCCTCCCTTGTTCAAGAGGTTTTTAAGTGTAGCACAGGGCAAAGCCTTGCAATTAAATATATGATGACCTTAATAATTATGATTGACCCAGTATCCCCCAAGCCTCGTCTAAATGTAATGATGTCAGCTCAGGTTGGAGCTGAAATCAACAAACAAAAAATGAGAACTTGGCTTTGCACAGTGCAGAAGGATTTCTCCCCCTTTTCACAAGAGCAGGTATTACCTCGATGCTGTTGATGAGCTCCAGGTAGCGTAGGTCTCTGATTCTGATGAAGGCCTGAAAAAAGGAAATAAATTATTGTTTTGATTTGTAGTAACACCTTTTTCAAAATCCTGCATGAAAAATTTAGTGTGAACATTTATTTTTTATTTGGTTTCCTGGGAAATATACTGTTACTGTACATGCTGTAATGAGTGGTGAGATATTGTAGAAGGGGAAGGTTAAGGTAAAAGAAAGGTACTGTCACCACATTTAGAGTTGCTGCTATGTGTCAAATGTATTGGTATGTGAAGATAAAAGTCGTGAAATGAGTAGGTTGGGGACACTGATCTTGATCAGTATAATGTGTGTGTGTGTGTGTGACTGGCCTTCTTGGCAGTGTCAAAGTCAAGTCCCTCCAGGGCCTCCGTGGCTAAATCCCTCCAGTCGCTGTCGGTCACACCAAGACAGGCGATCTGGTAGGCCTCCTTAAACATCTTCCTCTCCAGGTACTGGTACATGGGTGCTGACTGAGCAGAGGAACAATAGTACCGTCAAAAAGCATTACAAACTTTACATCGTAAAAAAAAAAAGCAGTAAACTAATCAAACTATACTTGTATAGAAGAACGACAGAAAAAATCCATGGAAGCAATTTTTGTTATGTAATTGGAGGGTCATTGTCTCCAGACTGGGATGGGCTGATACGACACACCTGAGGCACCTCCACAGCTGACATGGAATAGACGTGGAGACAGAAGATCTTGGAGCCATTGTAGCCGACCATAAAGCCTTGCATCTTTTGCTGGTGTACAGGGAAGTTGCTAGCCTTGATGTTAAGGTAGCCGTTGCCAGAGAAGCACAGCATGTCTTCACATTGGGTGTTCCAAGCCACGCTGTTAGCATTAGGCTCCTACAGGGAGAGCAAAAGAGATGAAGCAGGTAAGGGAGTGCAGCAGGGAAATAAGGGGTAGAGGTGACTGTAGAACACATGCCAGGCAGGAGTTCATATAAAATATGTACCTGCACCTGATGCAAATAATTATCTATACACATACATGTTTCTATGTTATTCTGTCCCACTGCGCCTCTGAAATGCATTTTTAAATCAGCCAGGTTGTCTCTCCACCATACTCTTTACCCTCTCCACTGCCAGCTGACCTGAAAAAGCAGCTCTTTACTGTTGATGTCATAGACCAGGAGAGTGTTGTGCTCGTCCACCACAGCCAGTTTATTGCGGGAGGCGCTCATGTCCAGGCAGCGCACTGAGGTTGACAGCTTCAGCATTGTGATGGGAAACAAGTTGTCAACAAATATCTTCAGGATCTGCATCACAAAAACAATGACAAGAAGAGAGAAATCAAAAAAAGAGAATCAGAATTAATGACAATTGTAATTTATGTAAACCCTTTAAGGAATAAATGTTGTGACTTGCAGTCCCATCCTTATACTAAGAAATCCTGTTTTCTTCAGGGAGAAAGCTATTTCTTTTATGTTCAAATCCTAGACGACTGGCCTTAGAGTATGAGCGCCATTTCCAAGGTTACTTAATGTGGGAACATACTATTTTCTCAAAATACTCACAGCTCCATTCTTTAACCCGACTAGTAGGCCCTCTCTGCCTGGCGGACCACCAATCACTTTGATGTAGCGAATTAGAGACTCCATCACCCATTCCTTTTCCCTGACACTGGTGAAGGACAGGCACTGGAGCCTCTTCTCCTGCAAGAGCAGAGTGGGAAATGTGAGAACATCATTACAATAAACACATGAAACAAAGACTGGTTCACTACGACCAAATTCTTTTGTTTTTATTTTTTCACAGTCTGTTTATCACGCTCTTTATTTTATTTAACAAAGTCATGGATGTCTTTGCAAATCTTAACACATTGTTCTTTTAAACACTTTTAGTGCGGCTCACTGACTGAAAGCAATGCTATGAAGATAAACAATGATTTGATTTGACACGGACATACACAGCCCATATGAGCACAGCCCATTTATATGGTCTAAAAGCTGTCTGAGGCATGAAACACAGGCACGCCTGTTAGAGGGAGATCTGAAGCACCTCTGTCACACACAGACAGATTTAAAAGGAAATAACCTCTGTGTTATGGCTGCTCCTCCTCCCTACCATCCTCTGTCAAACACATAGAGACAAGAAGCAGAGAGGAACCCCGAGAGACACCCACTGGTTCAATAGACTGTGGTCCTTCCCCTTCATTCAACTGTCTTACTCTATCCAGTTTGAAGGGGTGGAGAAAGGGGGAGAGACAGAGCCTGCAGAGCACATGCACAGCTGGAGCCTTTTGCAAACAAGGCAGAAACATCTGGAAAAACCACAATTCCATGATATTATCATTTTTCTCTAGGCTGTTTGGGCTAGTATTGAATGGCTAAACACTGTTTCACTCTACTTCCATCATGTTAATGGTGCTCAAATGTCTCTATGGCTTCTTGCGCAATCTGTCAAGTGTGCATTAGCGTAATTTACAAAGAACCAGAGTGTCACTAGAGGTCAGTAGAATTAAGTCTGGGAAACATAACTGGAGGAAAACTGTTTGTCTCATTATGTGAGGAAAGACCCGAAACACAAACAGGATCTAGAAGAAGCAAGCAAAACCTTTTAAGTAAGCAAGTTTAAATGAGTGTTTTGGATGCTTTGTTTTTATGAGCATACAAGCAACATGAGTATGAAACTACGTCTGTTCTAACCTGACACAGGATGATATGCTGAGAACAGACCACCAACAAGTTGCATTCAAACTTTCTGCAAATTTTCTCCTTGATGCGGTAGTGCATGTCTGAGGAGTCATCTGAATAGAGCTCATAGATGAGGATCTTCTCAGGCAGCTGGATGGCGAGACGGTTTCTGTAGATGGCAATCTTCTTCACCAGCTCACGGCACTTTATCCGCACTAGGGAGGAGGATAAAATAAAGGTAGAGAGTGGACATGTAAGGAGGGTGAGGAAAGATTCATCATCTCAGCCAATGCATGCTGTTGAATGAGTTTCTCAGGATTAACTGATAAAATTCCAGCTATACTGTGTGCCATTCTCTACTTCACTGTATGCTCTCCTTTATACATTTAAGTATTAAATAGCACATTTCTAAGCCAGTCACAATATCTACAATATTGACTTGTTGAGCCCAACAAAGGTTTTTGAGGTCATGTCCCTACAATGTACGATATCGCCTGTTCACATGCCTGTTTGTTTACATAAGACTGTCACCAACATCTTAGCCAACATGATACCATAAAAACAGCAGGGTTTTCCCCACCATAACAAGACTTGGGCCTGTTCCATGAGCATGGCTCAGGCAACTCCTCCACACACACACACACACAGGCACAAAATAAAAGCTATTATCTCTTTGAAAAGGTGTACTTTCAATATTATGCTATTATATTATAGTTATATTATAATCAGTGGCATTAAATGGTCTTAAATGGCAGTAATAATGTTTATCTCAATTATTTCTGAGACAACATATCATCCTAAAGACTTTAATTATCATGACAGGCATAACAAAGTTTTGGGTAATGTTTAAAATGTGGTTCAGAAAATACTACTTCTTTACCCTTGGTCATGGCCCTACCTGATACTTTAAGACACACATTATTACTTGGTGTGGCATCCCACAAACATCACCTCTTATAAACTCAATATCCTGTTGCGAAAGCAAAAGTGCACCTTTTTGTTCAGTGATGAGGTGCTGGACAATGACATCCGTCATGCTGTCTCTATAAGCATAGCGGTCCTTGTAGAGGCCGTGAACTGTACTGAAGATAAGTTGGTAGCAGGCGATGGTCCCATCCTGGCAGCCCAACACCTAGATAAGAGATAACAATGTAGCAGTACATCCTATTAACACCTCTAAGAAAAGACTGTGAGAGTGGGAAAATGTTCCCGTCGTTAAAGCATCTACACAGTAGAACTGAGAGAATCTGCCAGCAACCAATTCTCTCTTGTATGCCCCATCACGTTCAGTTAAATATAGTGAAAGGAAATGTTGCAAAAGTGATGTTGTTGAATAAAATGACTTGTGTATCTGTGTAGCTAAATCAGATCAAGAAAAAGTATCAAATGCAGACTGACACTCTAAATATCGGGTGTGAGCTTTATCAGTGTTTTGCAGTACATTTTCCTACCTCTTCTCTCACTCTGACACACACTATTATTTAAGGGTAGTGATAACTTCTCCAGACATACGGCTTCACAAGCTGCAGACCCACCACAAAGTTGGAGTCAGGCTTAACCCGGCATGTCCACACCCAGGCGTTCTGCTCTCCAATGGTGCCTAGCCGCACGCCGTCCTTAGTGTAGAGGGAGGACTGTTTATCAGAGCCGCCCATGACAATATACTCGCCCTTGGAGAAATAGCTGACGCAACAAGGGTCATAGGTGAGAGTCCTGTCCTTTCCAATCTGAGAGACACAAAGAGAGAAGTGGACATTAAAGCATGAATAAAAGTAGTATTCTCGTATTTATTGCCCAGGGGCCTGGGCCAACACCTCCCACTGTCTGGGCCGACACACATCAAAGTCCACAGTACATTCAATCGTCCCTTTGAGTGTTTGATGAAAAGATAGACAAAAAAGTTATTCTCTGGTTTAAACAACCTCTATTGTATTAATGTTCAAAGTCCATTTGCACAACAGCACATCAGTCTCCTAACTCTGTGCATCTGTTTCTCCTCACCCTGGAAAAATCTGGCTGACAATCCATAGTTATTTTCTTTCATTGCGAACAATTCCTGTTGCTGTAATCAAAACGGAATGTTCACTTAAATAGATAAATAGGCCGAGGACAATATATGAGCCGAAGGCATAACGGCAGAGTAATGAACAGTGCATATTTGTCTATAATTACGGTACTGCCCACAGGGAATTCAGAAGGGAGGAGGGACAGTGAGGGGGCCATTAAAGCATAGCAGGATCACTTCCAATGCACTGTTATGGTTTCAATAGAGCCTGACAGTCTGATTACAACAGGAAACACTGGTCGTAAACTCAGCAAGTGTTCCCAATATCATATATGTTGGTCAGATAAACAGACAGCTTTCCTGTTTCTTATTGCTATAGCAAGTGTTAGCAAATACAGTAAGCCATTAGTTTTTATTACAGGGTTTCTACACCTTTCCTACACCAAAGGCAGACTCATGCACTTTTCAAGTATTTCCAAGCTACATTTTTAGCTTTTCCAGCACTTACAGCTATGGTAAGTAACATATTTATAAGCAGTACATGCAGTATACACATGACACCAAAAATGCAAAAGTTTTCAAGGATTTCAAGCCCCTCTAGGAACCAAGTTATTGTGCAATGAGATTGCCTATATTTAGTCATCTAAATGTCCTTCTAAACAATTCAAAGTGGCAGATAAAAGAAAGAATGTAAAACAAGTACGAATCAATATACAGTATATACATACATACATACATATATATATATACATATGTACTTTGCCATGTCACCATGTTGGTTGTACTCAGGCACAGCATATGGTAATGTGTGATCACATAGTGGTATTCACCTGCTTTCCACTGAGCTGATAGAATGACAGCTTCTGACCCCAGTCTGCCACAGCCAGAATGTCATTGTGCTCATCCCTGTGAAAATACAACAAAAATGACATTAGACGTAAGTACTCCTGTCAACATGCTGTACTGACAGGGATTTGTTTGTTTAGATTATGATGACAGTGTTAATAAAAGCAATAATAATAATAACACCCTTCAAGTAGGAGATGTATGGTCAAGCCCTTTCCCCTAACAAGAGAACGCTATTTTTATCCCAAACATTTTTAATTGCATGTCATGTCATGGCAGAGCTGTACTTATTTTTATTGTTGTGCTATACAGTAACCCCATGTATCTATCGGTGTAAGGCCATGTGCTAAGCAGAATTCACATTGTTGAAGCGTCCATGATCATTACAATGAACCCCTAGCAGCTCAAGAGACACTATTCCCTGGCTGACATCAAGCTCCAACCTCCCTGTAATAACCAATCTTATTCCATCAAGCAACCCAATGATAATATATCTGGTGTGTCTCTCATCACTGCCCTCTTTCACCTTCCTCCTGCAAATTTTCATCTTCCTGCATGCCCTTTTCTCTCAATTAACCTGTTCAGTAGTCCTCTGTCATGGCTACATCTGTGCTCCTGGCTTTGGCTGTAGGGGGCTTCAAAGAGTGTGAGCTGCTCCTCCAAGAAGGCATAATCCTCTTTCACTCCCTCACGCATCTGCCTGGCTGACCACTGCCACCTGCTGGCCTCACAAGCTATTCACTCAAAATGCAGTGTACTCTCAATAGCACATCATTCCTTTAAACTGTGGGGACAAGGATGGACAGTGCCTGTAGTGTGTAAGTAATAAATAAGTAAGACTAACTTAGAGGGGTTCCAGGCTATGGACCAGATAGGAGAAGAGGAGCCACCGGGACGCTCTATCTTGACCTTTTCCTCTCCATTTTTGTTCCGAATGCTCACCACTCCATTCATCATGCCAAGGGCGAGGTACTGGCCATCGTTTGTCCACCTACAATCAAGTATGACCATTAAAAATTAATCTGTAACATTAAATTGTATCAATATCTCAAACAGCTATAATAACAGACCTCACTTACCCACAACATGTTATTTTGCTGCTCACTTTATGCTTGTTCACAGATTTTTGCTCTGGGGACCACAGACCTAAATTTGTAGAAAACATATGTACATGTGTATTGTATATTATGCACACAATTTTACAGTCCAGTAGAGACTGAAACTCGTGGTGCACTCACCAAAGTCACCAGAGGAGCAGGAGGCAAGTTGGTGAGTGACAGGGTTGTAGGCAACACATTGGATAGAGTCATTGTGACTGAAAATAAACACATGAAGAAAAAAAAAGTTAGGGGAATACACACTGCAGAAGGTGCATTAATTCTACGGTAATAAATGAGTAAAAGTGACACTTACGTATATTTTAAAATACCCTCCAGTTTAGATGTCCAGATAATGATGCTTTTGTCTGCTGACCCTGAGGCAAACCTTTTACCTGCAGAAGAATTTAGACAAAGAACATGCCATGTCATGATTTATATCGTTATCGAGATATGAAAGGACCTGTGTCAGAATAGATGATTTTGGCCATATTGCCAAGCCCTATTAGTTATTATGATAATAATAATGTAATCTGTGATAAAGAAAAATGTGGTGTACGAATGAAAAGCCAGTTGAATACCATCTTTAGCATAGGCCACACAGTAAACTATGTCTTTATGTCCCTTTAAAGGCTGGATAATAGCTCCATCTGCTACATCATACACCTGCAACAAAAATAGAATACGGAAAATGTTAGAATGCATAATTCCTGTGGCAAGAAAATATATATAATAATAATATTAAATTTAAAAAAGTGGGCCTTACCAGGACACGAAGCCCTGCAGCAATGATAAGTTGACTGCCATCTGGCTTGAAGGCAAGATCATAAACACTGTGAAAGACAATTAAGGATATGTTTTTCAGAAATTGATAACTCATAAGTCAATCATCAAGGCTTTTGATGATCCATTCATAACTGGGTTATATAAAGGAATCACACGAAACATTCATGAGTTCCAGCTTTTGAAATATACAGATTCACTGCTTTGCTCAGTTTCTGTGTTTTAGTAGCGACATGGTTAGATGATAATTTATATGTCATACATCCCTGTTTCTGGTCTCTGTCTCTGCACTATCAAATAAGGGGAAAATGGCACACGACAAAATCTTTAGGAAAACAAAAAAAATTATCTAAATATCTATCTATATTTAACCAACAAATTATTCATCTTACATCATATTACATCATCTATTTTTAGATTTTACATTCAATAATGTAAGATAGTTTTGAAGGTTCATTGTTGGCTGGAAAATAATTGTCACTGTTATCATTGCGTTTTTGGGTGGTGTAAGTGTAACAAATCTAGCAGCCACATGCATATTTTAATAGCATTTGGCTGTGGTGCTTATTTCCAATCCTGGTCATTGTTTACCTTGTAAATAACAACAGGTTTCAATAAAATCTTACAACAAGCTTTGTTTTTGAGTCAAACAACTGAAAATAATAAGCTCAAAGCTCGAGAAAACCCAATGAGAAAACCAAACCTTACTTGAGGACCTTACTTGATACAATTGCTGTCAAATAATGAAAAGAGCCCTATGGTAACCTGGATAATGAGTACTGTTATTTTTGATACTTTAAGCACATTTTGATGCAGCTACTTTTACTTTTAGTAAGTTTAAAATGCAGGACTTTTACTGGTAGTTGAGTAATTTCACATTGTGGTATTAGTACTTCTACTCAAGTAAGGGATCTGAAAACTTTTTTCACAACTGGATAATCGATAGTACTTATGAATGAATCAAGGGTGAGGAGATCCACACCTGATTACTTTATTGTCAAGGCCACATATGCGCATTGACTGCAGCCACACAAACTGCTACGGAAGCGCATCAAATACTTGATTTACGTTAATCACGTTTGCAATATTTGAATATGCTCAGAATCCATTGATAAAACAAACAAGGCTACGGCTATTAACTCTGAAACCTGTTTATTTTGGGTTCAGAGACGACCTGTATGTTACATGAGGTTAGCTGAAATTAAAATGTGACAAACAGCTAACGTTAACTTGGCGTTAACCATTAACGCGAGCTAGCCACCTTAACATTAACGCTAGCTGCAACCTCACGTTATATCTCGCTACAAACGAAGGCTGACATGCAAACACACATGTTTTAAATGACAACCAAGATACAATAATTAAAAACCAGCTTTAGTATCTGTGTCACTTGTGAACGATAACCGAATTGCTGTAGGCTAATGCTAACTGGCTACCTGGCTAACACTAGTTTACATAGCAACCACCGTTGCTAACCACCTAGCGTAACATCTCAGCGTCAGACTCATGTTTACAGCGCAAGCATAAGCAACCGGTCTCTTACCATTGATCACGGATTGTTTCTTTCCATGCAAGAACGGCTCTCATTTCCACCGTTTAACAGCAAAAAGCACTGATGGGTTTTGTGTCAACAGGTTGCTGTCGCTTGTTTCGGGTTTTTCATACTAAGCTCCGTTTTCATGAATCGTCCTCACTGCGCAGACTCGGACCTGCTCGCCACTTCCTGTATGCAAGGCAAGGAAGACTGCAGTGTTGTTGACATCAGAAAACACCGGGAATATAACAGCGCGCACACATGAGTCTGCACTCCTGTGAGAGAAGGAACAATTTCGAGGTTGGTTAACATTTTGGTTCCTGTTTTTACCACTGCAAACTTTATGTTTGCCTATTTTTATTATCTGGGAATTGTATTGTTTGTCCTTACTGTACTGTGTGAGTACATGTCATCCTCTGCTGAACAGTTAGATCCATGATTTGTGAAGTGGTGATACTATTTCCGGCACAGACACACTATTCACACAGCCTCCCAAACCACAGTACTGAACATGGACTGAATTTTATGTTTTTTCCTTTTTTTACTATTCCTATTGCATTTTCAAGTAAGCTCCTTTGGCATTTCATTGTACTAGTACAGTGACAATAAAGATATTGCATCTACTTAATGTGACAACGCATGTTGTAATTATATGATTTTAGCTGAAGAAGAGAGACCAGAGATGACTGCAGATGTGGGAGTAAAAAGCCAACTGCTGCACAATGAGCTGAAGGCTGCGAGCTTCAACAGTGAATCCACCACAGCTGGGTTTAACAACAACAACACACCTCTGAAAATGAAGGCTAACTGCGATATCCAACTGGAAACCAGTGAAGACACAAACAACCAAAGTCATAAGGATGTGCATGACTCATGCCACACATCCACTTTGCCCCTTGGTTGGATCAGAGAGGTTAGGCAGCGGAAAACAGGCAAGACTGCAGGGAAAATGGACGTCTACATTACAAGGTAACTCATTGTTTTCTCGTAATCCTGTATTTATGCAATCATATATTTTTAATGACTAGGTGCTTTGCAGACACAGTTGAATCAGTGTTATTGATTTTTTTCTGTTTGTTGTGTAAGTCCCGAAGGGCAGAGGTTCCGCTCAAGAGCATCCCTGCATGCTTTCCTCCTAAATGATGGAGAAGGGAACTTGGACATAAACCTCTTTAAATTCACCGCAACCAAGGACGATTTAGACACCACCTCCCAAGTGAAACCGAGGACAAGAAAGAAAAGACAAGGAGATGGAGGGCATGAGGCAAAAGAAATACTGGATCCACCTTCAAATAAATCTAAAAGAACCTCTTCCTCGCTCACAAGTGAAACTAAAGACAGTAAAGTAAATATTGCAGCTGTGAAGTGTTGTAAACAAGCTGCACCTTCAACCACACAGGATGATGTCAAACTGCAGAAGAGCCCTCAGAGGTCAGGTCTGCTGAGAGAGAAACTACTCAGATTTGCTCCTTCAAGTAACCAACAAAACACTCTCATCGTTCACAAGGATGGAGATGCAGACTCGCAGCCTTCTGTCCCCGCTCTGAATATTGAACCTGCCACCGAGAGCGAGAACGAGGGCGAGGATGAACACGCTGGAGATGAGGCAGAGATTCACAGCAAAGGTGACAACAAGCCTAATTCTGAACTGGAGGCTGATGCTGACAGTCACCAGGGTGAAGAGCAGGAGGTGCCTGGCATCACTGGTGGGAGCTGCACACCAGTGAGAAACTCCCAGAATAGTAAGTATGATCTTCACTGTCTAACAGTTTCTAAAAGAAGCAGCTGAAGTTGTTTTTCTCTGGATCTGCTCTTATCCAACTTATTTCATTTCCATTTCAGCATCATATATAGTGCAGTACAATCACTAAGTAGTTAGAAACACTAAGAATAGACCTTAACTTGTTCTTTTTAAGGGAGAATGGCCATTTTTGTTGTACTACCACCTTATAATGCAAAGGTGGTAAAAACGATTTCATAAATATGTTTTTGTTTTTTTTGCCTAGAGTCAAAGACCATGGAAGACAAGCGTAAAACAAGCCCTTACTTCAGCAGAAAAGCCCCTGAAGATGGTAATGTTAAACGGGTTCATTTAGCCGAAAAATCTTACGCGATTTTTGTCAAACCACGTTCTTTAAAGAGACATGTATACTGTTTGTGCACAGCCCTTAGTCCACCGAGAAGGAAGGCCTTCAAGAAGTGGACACCCCCTCGCTCACCCTACAACCTCGTACAGGAAACCCTTTTCCACGACCCCTGGAAGCTCCTGGTGGCCACTATTTTTCTTAATAAGACCAGTGGTAAGATCCAACATACACAATGCATTGCAACAATATTGTACCATCCAGTATTCAAATCAAGCATTACTTTCCACTTACTTTCCCTGTTTTAAAATAATACTTCAGGCAAGATGGCCATACCAGTACTGTGGCAGTTCTTTGAGCGCTACCCGTCTGCAGAGGTGACCTGTGAGGCCGACTGGAAGCCCCTGTCTGAACTGATGAAGCCACTGGGCCTGTATGAGCTCCGAGCCAAAACAATCATCCGCTTCTCAGGTGCATGTGATGTCTTTTATATGTTATTGGTTACATTATCCACTCCTGTGCACAGTAATTACAGTATGTTGTAACTTTAGATTTATATGGCTTTAGTCATAATATATGATGCAATATGAGTAGCCAGAAAAACCTCACAATCCCTTCCCATCTGTGTAGATGAATATCTAACAAAACAGTGGCGTTACCCCATCGAGCTGCACGGTATTGGAAAGTACGGCAACGACTCCTACAGGATCTTCTGTGTGGGCGAGTGGAGAGAGGTGAGGCGTCTCTAATTGCAACTATTTTGGATGACACTACATTGTTATTATATCATTGTTTGATCATTAATGCCAAATCTTATATTTTTATGTCAAAGGTGAAACCTGAAGATCACATGTTGAACAAATACCACGACTGGCTGTGGGAAAACCATGAAACACTTGGACTCTGAAACACAATATATGAGGAACTGCAAGCAAGATTTGCTTTGGCTTGGACTAGAAAATGAGTCACATAAACAATAATGTTATCTAACAATATTGGCATTATAATGAACTCACAATGTTAAACCTGAAATCCCTTGAAAATTATGCAGTTATATGACTTTTTGCTTTTAAAGTTTTACTTAATGTGTAATAAAATGTTTGCTTAAAGTTAAAATGACTCTTGGGTGCTTTATTCAGTCCCTCCTCTGACTGTGTGTCTTGTTCCCTGTCTTTATATGTAGATGAGAATCTGAGACATCTTCCGACTGTATCTGGTTAGTTCATTGTCACAGGCTAATAATCTTTGTTTTTGAGCGCACCGATGCATGACCTCACACTCCACGCAGCAGCTTTCTTTTTGTCAGGGAGGGTAACCTGATTCCCAAGGCAACTGTTGCCACCGCAAAACACTCAGTGAATGCACAGGCATGTCACAGTTTAATCTCCAACTAGTGCCAGTACATTTGGTGTGTTATGATTAACTAGAAATTAGAATTGCAGCTCTGAGAAGAGAATTCAATTGTGCAGGATTTGACATTTGGAAAGTTTCATTTAACAAAGACTTCTCTGGTGGGGAAAAGAAGAAACAGCTTGAACTGCAAAATGAGATTACGTAAGAAAAGTTTTTTTCCATTTGTTGTCTATTTTAGTGTTATAAGTAAACTTCTTAAATGTGCTGTGATTCTGCCTATCTCAATCTTAATTACCACAGCAGCCATCTCTATACCTTCCACACCAGTGTGTATTCCTCACGACACACTTCCTGTCCGGCAGAGTCGCTGCCTGATGGTCACTCCCATGATGTTTCCCAGCATCTCAGACTCTGCCCGGCTGTTAACAAGCAGTCAGGTGAGCAGAGATTTATTGACATTTCATTGTCTGTGAATGAGAAGATGGTGTTTGTTCTAAGTCAAAAGAAAAGAAAAATACTTACATGAATCTGCTCTCTATAGAGTATTCCAAGACTGAACCCTTTACGTCCACCTTTGGTCCATAAACGCACCGTCAGTCTGGAGACACCAGCTGTTCACCACCACAACCACCAGAGGACACTGATCATGCAGAGGAGAGAGTACCACCGGTAGGAGCATCTCTGTCACTGAATTTTTCTGACAAGTTCTGATGCCATTGCCACCTTGCTTTAAAAAGTTCAAAGTCACTGACTTGTTGGGTGATGTGTCAGGTTTCATCAAGTGTGGAGAAAACCCTTCTATGGAACCAGCAGTGAGAGAGAAGAGTACAGGTAAAATAATAATCACTTCTAATTTACCTCTTGTACTGATGAGTCTTTTTCTTTCACGCTCTAAATCTCTGCTAAGTGGAAATCACATTATATACTGCTTATACAGCTCTGGTAAAAAAAAAATAAGAGAACACTCTAAATTTTTCTTAACAAACGTATGAAAGCTGTGATTGAAAATCAGGGTTTTGATATCTGATGTTCAAACAGTATCATTTTGTTTAAAATGATTATGAACTTGTTTTCTTTGCATTATTCAGGGTCTGAAAACAGATCTTTTTTTGTTATTTTGACCAGTTGTCATTTTCTGCAAATAAATGCTCTAATTGCTCTAATTGGGAGAAATGTTTTCAGTAGTTTATAAAATAAAATAAAAATGTTCTTTTTACTCAAACACATACCTATGAACAGTAAAACCAGAGAGACTGCTAATTTTGCAGTGGTCTCTCTAATTTTTTCCAGAGCTGTACACTTCATAAGAATGTTGGTTCTTGGGGGGCGTGGTGGCGCACCCCCCTGAGGCGCTTGCCTCGTTAGCGGGCGGTGCCGGGTTTGAATCCGGCTCGGCACCCTTTCCCGCATGTCTTCCCCTCTGTCTCCCCCTTTCACTCTCGCACTATCTAATAAAGCACAAATGCCAAAAATATATCTTTAAAAAAAAAGAATGTTGGTTCTTTTTCTGTAGAAAGGAGATGCGTGAGCAGTTAAAGAGGCAGATAGAGGAGAAATGTGTAGCACTGAAGCTGCAGCTGGCCAGTAAAGTGAAGGACGCAGAATATCTGCAAGAAGTGGACCGCCTGGACCTGTCCAGTGAAAGAGAGCTAAGGAACCAGCACAGCAAAGCAATGACAGCGTACAGAGATGAGAACAAGAGGGTAAAGTCCCACATTACATACATTATGCAACCAGTGCTAATGCTTTTGTGTGTACGTCCCTCACAACAGTGAACTGGTAATACTTCAACATGCTGGATGCTCTCGGGTTACAACAATATGGGGAGTGTTTGAGGTTTTTTTCTCTTCTGTCCCTGCTGTGTGTGCAGCTAATGGAGCAGAGCTGGAGGGACAGAGCACTAACACGCTCCCAGGAGAAACTAAAGGAGAGAGAGCTGCTGTGCCTCAACCCCATTAACTGGAGTGGAACACTGAAATAGGTTGAACCTCAACATCCAGAGTCAAAACTGCAGACTCATGCCTTCCTGTAGCACTTGGGCATACATGCATGTCAGATCAAAATGAGATGCAACATATATATATATATTACTTGGAATCAGTGATGTGATAGCCAGTGAAAGATTTTAAGTGATACTTGTGGTATTTTCTGAACCAAATGAAGCGCCACAACATTCCTCAAGATATATAAGAATGCTGATTTGTCTCCAATCTTACTTTATAAATGTTCTTTTATCTGCTGCTGCGGGTTCCAATACAGTAGATCTCAGACTTAAGAGTACTCCACCAGTTTAGCATTTTAAATGAAAATATAAATGGGCCCACAGAAGCTCCCTTACATCCAATTTAATGTATTAAATACATTTTCAAGCTTCTCCCTCTGGATCCACAGAAGACTTTATACATATTGGAGTAGTATTACTCAGACTCCAAACAAACTTTGATGTGTAAAAGTTGGTGGGGTTCCTCTTTAAGGCTTTTTTCTTTTCTCCAGTCACTGGCTTCCTGCAGGTCCTTTCATTTATGATGCAACATGCAATTATTTCAACGCTTTTTCCCTCATTCTGTTTATGTAAAAAGCCGAGGAGGCTTGACAAAATAAAATTAAAATGTCCAGTAAAAAACTTAAGGACTGACAGACTTTTTATTGTAAAGCAAACATCTAAAACAAATATGACTGTGGAAAACCTTCCACATAAGGAAAACCGAGACAAAGTATATGGACGGGTAAGAATTGATGCTTCAGTGGCTTTCTAACATGATGCTACTATATCTGCTAGAATTACAATTGAACAGATTAAAAAATACAGAGAGGAAATGTCAAGAACAAAACATGATAAACATCTTCCCAATAAATATTGCTTTCAAAATAAATTAAAGGCAACAGAAAAAAGTTATTAATCATCCAGATCAGAGCTGGTATGGTACGAAGCACATTCCCTCACACACTCATTAAGTGGCCAATAGCAGTAGTGTTGGTGATCCAGCAGCTGGTCAAGTCAGTCTTCCATGCCAAAGTAGGATAATAAATTAATACATACAGTGTAGTACCTTTCTTTGAAATCCTATTTCATGCATTATTACTAAAAAGAATCACTCAAGTAAGGAGGTAAAAAGTAATTCTGTGAAAATAAATAACGACTCATAATGGAAATATCCCAGAGTTTCAATGAGCTTTCTTTTTGGAGTGGTTGAGGAAAATCCCAAAAGTTCCCTTATCCAGCCACATATCCATTGCAAGAAGCTTGAGTGTTTCAGCAACCTGACACAGACAAAACGTGCGTACAATTCATACCACAACCCTCTGCTTCACAGCATTGAGATGATGAAAAACATGATGGACATGATGGCTGGGTGTTTTGATTGTGTAGAAGGAAACGACATCATTTCAACATTGAGGCCAGATGAGACATCCAAATGCATAATAGATTTTAACAATCAGTAGTGGTCTTCGTGTCACCCTTGTTCCCAACAAAGTTGAGGTAGGGGATTTAGTTCAGCTCCTTCACATCAGTGCAGTGTTGCTTTGTTATTCCTCTTCAAGATTTACGGCTTCATAGCCTTCAAGTTCTCACTTTTTCCTGCATTACCCTATTCATAAACATAAATGAACCCAAGCCCTTTCAAGTAACTCCCCAAGTAAATCCCTGAAAGGCTACCATTGCAGGGATAATTTCCTGCCCCCAGTTGAGTCTTATTCACCTTAACTGGCTGGTATTGTGACGTCCTCGAGGCTCCACACAGTCTAGCGTCCCTTCAGAAATCCGTCCAGCATTAAGTCTCCCTTTTCCGTCAGCCAGTATCCGGCCATAGCAGCCACACCTCCAATGAAAATGGCCGTAAACACCATATCACCCTTAGCAGCGAGCGTAGCTATGGCACAGATCACGACGCCAAAGAACATCTGCTGCAGAACAAGGACCTCGTCATCGGTCATGTCATCAAACAGACCCTTATCTGGGCCAGCTGAGGAGGCAGAGGAAAAGAAAGTGAGCCAACATATCTGAGAAGCGGTCAGCAATATATGGGTTTGTATATTTACTGCTTACGAGGAGGTTTGTTCTCGACACAAATGCTGTCTCTTCTAATGAATCCGTCAGCACAGTCACAGTGGAAGGAGCCCTCCTCATTGATGCAGGCCTCATTGAGTCCTGGGCATGCTATTGCACGGTCACTACATTCATCTATATCTGTGTGACGAAACAAAAGAGAAAAAAAAACATTTAAAGAGTCTGCTGCAAGGGGTCTCTCAAACAAAACGATATCAAGAGAGTTATATAGATCATATGAGCTGTCATAGTAGCACATTGTAGTAAGCTGAAGTAATATTTAAATATCATATCACTATTATTTCTGTATTGGATTACTGTCACAAATTGGCAGCAATTAATGAAAGAATTTGGCTATGTGGCAGAAAAAAATATGTATTACTGTTACAGAATATAATTCTGTGACATAATAAAGATAAAGATAACTTTCCAACAAATTATCTGGCATTTGCCCAGAGGTAAGAGCAACTAAAGGGGTAAATGTTATAAATTACGCCATTGTCAGGTGACCAAATGTAACTCACGTAAATTTCTCTAGGTATTGGGGAAATAACAGTACACAGCGCCACAATACATAGTCATAGGTCTAGTCGGTTTTGAGCATTTTTAATGCATTTTAGAAAATAAGTGGTATATCCTTACCAAGACACTTTGCTCCAGTCAATTTGTAGCCACGTGAGCATTTCTTACAGCGGGCGGGACCACTGCCCATGCAGCCTACACATGCCTGGTCACAGCCTGGATACGACAACATCACAGAGGGCAGCATAATGTACTAAACTGGGTATGAATAACTCAATTTATCACATGGTGGAAAATGTTTCCATCCACACAAAAAAAATGCAAATAAAAAAAGTTTACAATAACCACCAAGCTAGAGCTGCAACAATTATTGAAGAAAAAAATAACTTAAAAAGTCCTTTGAGAATCAAGAAAACTATTCATACTTTGTGATTAGATACATTTGAATTTTGTTTAGAATTTCTCAAAATTTGCAAATGTAACCAATAACCTGCCTCTTAGCACAAACCATTAAAAAAGAGAAATCCTACCTGTAGAGAAACTACAAATCTTGATGGGGGTGTACTTGCATTATTTCACGAAGTGACACCTGCCACTTAAACAGAAACAACACAAGAGACATACCTCTGCATTCATATGAACCGTCTGTGTTGTGACAGTAGGTGTTCGAAGGACAACGAGCCAGCTCTGTTCCACACTCATCAATGTCTAAGAGACACACAAGGGCAGTCAAACAACACAAAAAACTGGCACAGAGTCAAGGAAATGTTACCATATGACCGTTATTTCCAAACTCACCCACGCACTTGTTGTCATGAAGGATCCAGCCAGGTTTGCAGTCGAGGCATTTGTAGTCCTGCGGCCCTGCACATTTCTTACACGAGTGGTAGCAAGCTACAAAGGGTGAAAGACGAGAAGTCAGAGGGAAGGTCAATTTTAGATGACCTCAGACAGAATTAAACTATGTTGAGGGTTGACACAGTTGTCTGAATCGTGGGCACCTGCACAGGCTCCTATGCTGTTGTTGGAGCTTTTCTCTCTGAAGTAGCCATCAGCACAGGTCTCACACAGACGGCCTGAGTATCCAGGATCACAGACACATTCTCCATCTCCGAGACGTGTGCCCTCACCCTCACAGCGGCCCAGACCCCCACACACACCACCAGGGCTGGACGGACATTCTGCATTGGATAAATATGCAATTAGTGGTACTATGGCACTCTTGAAAAACAAGGCTCTGAATTAGCATGTTGATTTTTTACATCATACCAATCACTCTCCACATGGGACAACCAAGGATAAAGAGGATTCAGTATGGTAACATTTTCACACTGATATGAGGAAGCTTCTATCTAATGCTTTATGTTTTTCACACCTTTGCAGTCGGGTCCAAATCGTCCAGGTGGACAGCACAGTCTCAGCTCCTCTATACAAAGCCACTCAAACAGGTCCGGTGCCTCCTGCTGCCTACAGGACACATACATCATGTCAGTCATGTTGTTAAAAAAATTGTCATGCTATTACATCCCACAAAAAAACAGGTCCCTTTCTGTGATTTACCAAAAATACGGATCAAAAAATTTACTGCATAATGCACATATGACTTTTACCTGTGGAACCACCATGTCTCCACTTGGTCCTCTATCTGCTCCAGCAGCCGGTTACAATCAAAATCAGCTTTCTCACAAGCAGCTTCTACTATCTCTAGGAGCCGGGTCTCACTGAAACAAGAGATGAGCAATTAAGAGACGCCAGACACATTTAGAAAAACAGAACAGATGCTCTACCACCCCCCACCCACCTCCACAGAAGAGTGGAACCTTGCTGTGGTCCACTGAGAGGAATGTAACATTTAAAATAGACCGATTTATGTAATCACACATTACAAAATATCAGAAATGTGCAGGGAAGACAGATGTCGCACAATGAATCACATTATTCTGGATGTTTAGAGGATTTCAAATTCAAAGTTAGTCTTTTCTGTTTTGGCATGTGTTTTACCCATAGTGTAGGTGTGAAAAAGAATTTTCTCTTACCTGCGTGCATACTTAGCCAGCTTTTCTTCTTCCCATGCAGTGTTCCCACCCCCGAAGTTCTTGTTGGATGTTCTCTCCAAGCCCTAAAAAAAAGGGGAGCATTTCAAAATTTAGGGATCCTGAAAAACCTTGGTGCCAGATGACAAGCACAAACTAACAATACATTACTTAACAGTACCTTAATGAAACTCTCTGTGAGTTTTCGGCAGGTCTGGCATGGCGCAGTCTGGACTCTCACCACAGTGAGCTCTGAGAGAAGAACCAGAGCAGGCAGGAATGGCCAGGCAC
>CAFUXE010000677.1:60383-71456 GCA_903364295.1 Serranus cabrilla
TCTGTTGCCTTAATGGCCCTGAGCCAAGTGAAACATCCGTTTGACTAAACTGACCTCCAGGTAGGAGATGCCGTCTTTAAATAAACTTAAAATGTGTAATTCATACGGTATTTGCAGAATAAATACATAAATGAATATACTTTTTTCATGTTATAACCATTCTTCTGTTTTGTGTAATTCACATCTAACATATTTTTGTCTGGCTCATAAGTTATGAAGGGTCTGGTTTAGTTTCTCTCCTGACATCTTGGCATTGGCTTAATGGGTGGATCCAGTGTGACATCTACTGTAAGCAGCAGTTTACTTCCTTAGAAATGCTGTCAAGCAGGTCTGTCAATGTGTGAATAATGGAGCCATAACAAAGTTATGGTCGTTCAGAGTATGTCTCCAGGAAGCATTGGGGTCCTGGTGGCAGATCAACATTTAGTCTTTCCTAAACATAAAGTTTGCTGTTTTAACCATGTTGTTAAATGGACACAGTTTCGTTAGGTTTAGTCTACAAAACTTCCTGGTTATAAAAGAGAGGTGAAAAGCACAATAAATGCACGCAACTACCAGATTGGAGGTTATAAGATAACATTAAAATGCAATGTGTGTATGTCACATTACTTAAAATAACATACAAAAAAGTAAACATTGTTCCAAAATAGTTGTGAGACCCTGAATGCTGAAAAAGGCATTAGAAATGTAAAAGCAGTTTGCCCTTAAAAAAAAAAAAAAGCAATTTCACTTTCAAATCATTTTTTATTGTCTTACATGCAAAATGTGCTAATGCCAACAGTGTTGAACAAAAGCACTATTTATAAAGGGACAAGTAAATGTTGAATAAAGAAGTGCAGAACACCTGAAGGACATAACAAAACATTGATGTATTTACTCCTTATATAGGGAGGTAGTATGTGTGCACATATTTAATAATATGTCTCCTTCACTAAAGGCCGTAGTAATGGTAGACGACTATATGAGTTAACTTCCAAACTGTCAAGCACACTTCTTTGTAAGTCTCTTTCGTTCCACCTGTTGCACTTGTTGTGCTCTGGTTTAACGTCCCGGCTTATAAAATCTTATGCAAATGTGCAACTTCCTATATTCTGCAACCATAAAGTAGCTGTTCCAACACTTTCACAGATTAAATGCACTCGTGAAAAACGTGAGGTACAATTTGCAAACTGATTTTCATAGCGGTTAGTATATTTACATACAGCCGATAAGGCAGGTGTTCCCTATGGCTTCAGTCAAGAAAGTAACATTAAAGGCCTCTGTTAGAGTGCTTGCTTTTTCCAAATAGGCAAAATGAGTGCTGCAATTTTTACATGATGGAGTTGTGCAATGAAAAGGTCATTATGGGACAGCGGCTCCCATGTCTCATGTGTACGTATCATGTTTCCAGCTGAACAAAAGTCAGACACGTGAAACGTGAGACTAAAGTTTCTCTGCTCACCATGGTGACGCGTGGAGAGGCTCGTGCTCTTGTATGGTTCCTGGCTCTGCCATGTCGGCTGTCGGTGGCAACTTGAGCCTGCTCTGAGTCTTATCTGACAGCGTTTTCAGTGAGGATGTGACACTCAGCCCCTGCGTTCGCTCCCCTTGCATCTGAGGCAGCAGTGTCTGCAGTCTTTGAGCTAGCCGCCGTGCCAGCCATAATGACAGCACTTTAGACAGCAGTCTGGGCCAGCAGTGCCACCTGAATTTACCAGTTTTTGTCTGTCTTCTCATCCCTCCCAGCTCCTGTATCAAACCCCTGACATCCTGTGGTAAGCAGTACCGAGGGACCCCTCTTAAAGCCTTTGGGATGTCCCTGCTGTGGCAGAGGCCCTGGAAGTAGACGAGAGCTACTCCTTGACCTTTGCACTCCTGCAGCGCCCCTTCCAGGCAGGCCAGAGCAGCTCTGAACACTGGTGCTATCACTGCAGAGGGCTCCCTCTGGGTGTACCCGTCTTTTTCATCACATAATTGAATATCTTTTTTTCCTGCAGCTTTCTCTTTTTTCTTTCTTCTTCCATTTAGCTTCAAATCCTCTCCTCCTATTTCCTCATTTCTCACCTCTTCTTTGCTGTAATCTTTCATTTTTCTTTCCTTCCTCCACTTCTCATAGGTCTTCGTGGCTTCAGGACTCCAAATAATCAGCACTTTTCCTTGTGCCTTACGCACGGCTTCCCACTGCCCGTACAGCCAGGGAAGTGGACCCAGATCTGCCACTCCAGTTCCAGCCTGTGTTTGTGAGCTTTGGGCCCACAAAGCCATGTGCACTTTGGCGCTTAGCTCCCCCTGCAGAATTGAAGCTAAAGCACACACGGCAGAGACGTGGGCTGACTGCTCTGATGAGCACACCAGCAACACTGGCTCCTGGATACACAGCCAACCTAAAAAATGTTTTTATTATTATTATTTGTTGGCTTAATATTCATTCACCCTTTAAGATAGTAAATTCTGCCCAGTTGCAATCAGGTAGCAATCAAATAAACCAGCTGAGGCAATGCAATAGTGAAATTAAAAGGATTTGAAATCTAACCAAAAAAAAATTGAGGCAACTGCACCAACCTGCAGCTCCACTCTTGGTGAGACGGTGGATGAAAATTCCAAGTAACGCAACAATAACTGCAAACACCAAAGCTCCCACAGCACACATGCCATATCTGCTGTGCGTGTCTGCATAAACAGAAAAGTTGTCTTTACTTATCATGGATGAGATTTGTGTTCATGCATGCATTCACAAGCCGATGCAGAAAAGTGAACGTGATGACAGACAAGCTTGTGAACTCCGACTATACTTACACTCCAGGCACAGAATTCTTCTTCCCTGAAGAGCCGGATCTGACTGCCACACCTGCAGAAAAACAGATTAAAAGAGTTAGCAGAGAGAAAAAGGTAACGCACCATGTTTAGAAACACCTTTCTCAGGCGTGAACATCACCTGCACACACGGTTTCTCAGCGACTACGTGAAGAGGCACATTTATCCTCGTCTCAGTATTCCCTTTCTGTGAAATAATTAAGAAGAGTCATTTATTTACTCATATTTCCATCAAATGAACACATCCTTCTCTCTGTCTCTTTTTCTCTCACAAACACCCACATATGCTTACCATCGTCACTGAGTGGAGCTGGCCAGTGGTTGTACATCCCTTCTCACTAAGGACACAGAGTTGAGCTGAGAACTTTGCAGGAACAGAAGACCGGAGATACAGAAACAAACTCTGCTTGCCCGGTCCGATATAAACCTCCCATGAAGACATGTCTGTGAAGGACAAGGAGAGAGGGGGTCAAGAGATGGAAACGGACTGATACTGAACTTTTTGATTTCTCCTGTTTGACTCACCTGCCTGGAATTGGCAAGATATATGATGGCTCCCTTGTAGAGAAAACTGTAAAGAAAAAAAAGAAATTTGTCAATCTGCAAGTAAACGGACAACTGGATTTTATAATGGAAGAAAATTTGGCTAATTCTCACCTGTACACACATCTGAGGGTGTTTGTCCACTGCAGATGTGTCGAATTCCTGTGAAAGAGATATCAGCACTATGGTCATAATCAGGGATGGTCATCTCAAGTATTTACAAAAAACAATCAGATATCTAATATACCAGTCAAGCCAAACATACCAGGTTTAGCATTTCTTCCTTCTTCTCCAGTGTGGAGTTGAGTACAGGTGTACAGACGTGTTCATTCTGCTTCCAGCAGAGGGAGGCAGAGATTTTCAGGTCCGGGGCCGGACACACTGAGCTCCACCTCAAACTTGATTCATACGGTGTGACTTCAGAGGAGAGCCAAACATCTTCAACATCTGTCGAGGAAACGTGGATAATTACAGCTCTATGTCAACAAGGAGCCTGACTGTGTTTATCCAAGGATAATCCATCAGATAGTCATTCAACAACACTGTCAATTATAGAAAACTGATACATGAGACTCAGAGTTTGAACATGTGCTTTTAAAGGGTCAGTCACCTTGATTTACAAAAAAATCTCTTCTAATTTCAAGCCTGATTTATGTACTTATATACTGGCCACTTCCTGCTCATTCCCCATGTTTTCCAGTCATGTTTTGGATGTGGAACACCTTCGATGACATTTGAAGATTTAGGCAATATCTTCATCTGACCCGTCCACAGATGTTTAATAACATACAGCAGAATTTTACATCTTAGATTAACCTTAAAATCATAAAATAATTAAATATTACAGAGTGCATTTTTGCGTCATGTTAGAAATGGACAGGGAAAGAAATGACCTGATGACTGAAGACTTTGAACTGTGCAATATTTAAAACTGGTCTTGTGAAATACCCCCCCAACAGATGCAGGGGAACACCCAGTTTGTATTTCTGAATCATGAGATTGAATATCTCAGTAGCCATTTACAAAGCAATGGTGAAATAAGAAAAAAATACCATGAAGATGTTTTTATTTTCAGTCTGACTCTGACATGAATCATCCGTCACGCTTACTTGCAATGCTCTTATTTTGAAATGGACACTGTGTGTGACGCTTGGCATCCGGACGGGTGTAATACACCTGTCAATGCAGAGAAGAAAGGCATGAAAAACTGACTGATTCTGCAAAATAATCTTGTGTAAAAAAGAAAAATATGGAGCTTAAAGTACCTGCACGCACAGGCAGGGCATCAGGTACGTGAAGTTAAGAAGAGCAGAGCGAGACTGAGATGGATCAATCTGAAAAGAACATAGAAACAGGTTACAGAGGAACTTTCTTTAGTGTGTTCAAACACATTTGCAGATAAATGCGCCTTTGATATTTACAGTAATCCTGGTGGAAAATGCATTGTCGTTGCAGTTCCCAGCATATTTCTGGTAACACCATCTGGCGTAGACTTTGTCTCCAGGCTCCACGGTGACAGAGACGGATTTAGACGACTGGTTCACAGACACTTCATAAGCTGGAATGGGATCTAAGGCAAAGACATAAACATCCGAGCTGACAGGTTAAAAGACAGAGAGATCTACAGACAGGGGAAGCACTGAAGGAACATTTGGATAAGTGAGTGAAGTTGAGAAACATAACAGATGCAAATAGTTTGGGTCCAGCTGTTAGACGGAAGCCATGCAAATCCAAACAGTTGATCTCACACATTCCTACCGTCACATGAGTGTTTTTACAGCATAACAATGACCCCATTCACAGGGCACCAGGGGTCACTGCAAGAAAATTATGTAAAACGTGTTTTTAATAAAAAACACTACAGTAAGAAGCTGGGAAGCAAGGTACTCATAAAAGTCCCGATTTCTATCCCTAACTGACACATTTCTATAATATAGAGTCAGCATTCCGACAGTAAAATAAAGAAAAAGTCAGAGATAGTGGGTCTTTTGCTAGCTGGTTTTCTCTGCGATCAGTGTTCTTTTAACATCAGGGAAGCACACACATTGTAAATGTTTGTATACAAATAATTGCTCTGTTCCCTAAAGAAATCTAGTGTAATTGGGGTAATGTTCTTCTGTTAGCCAAATATTCAATTCAGATTCCTGGAGACCACTTTTAAATCCTTAATTAGAAACATTTTATTTAGATTTTGAGCAATCCAAATATTACGGGATTGATTCAAATGTGGCAGATTTATTTGTTAATTATTCATTCTGCGATTTCTAATCCAGCATGCTTTAACACACATAGATTTTATGATTAGGTTGCCATATTATTTTAGGATTTGGCATACTAATAATTTATGCCAAATGTCATCCCTAACATTTGTTGGGTTGTGGTTGGAGAACAATTATACACAAAATATGTTATTTTTTCTTTTTAGACACTGCAGGACGATTTCTTCCTACTATCATGTTTTTTTCCCCATATGATGTAGATTTTAAACCATTAGGATTTTTGGCTAAAAGTGTCAGACAGTGTTTACACCGTCATCTCGCTAAATGAGGGAATATGTTTGCAACACTTTTGCCATTTTTTATTGAAGGTTTTTTCCTTGAATTTGTCATCCATCTGAGACAGGATATATTTACCCAAATCATATATTTCTTTTGTGCGGCTCTGATGGAGAAGGAATCCGTGATAAGAAAATCAACTAAAGCAACAAAAAAAAAGGAAAAATGAAACCAAGCAGGTAAAAGATGACACCTGATGGCATTAATCCTGAACACTGTACCTGGTACTGTGTAACTGGCGCTGTAGCTGGATGATGTCGTGCTGTAGGACACAGAAACAACTCTACCTGCTTCAGCCTGGACACAGTCATGCACCAGCTCCCACTGAAAAAGACAAGCCAAGAATCACACCATCACCACCCGAACTGTCCTGATGTTTGAGGCTGGAACAGGAAAATGAATCTTACCAGATCAATGCTGGCATTGCTATGTGGCTTTCTGACGCCCCTGGAACACTTGACCCGCTTTTCACCTGGATTTCTTTTACTGTCACACTGAGAAAGAGAGAAAAGAGAAAGGAAGCGTTCCACCCTGTTGAACTACGATGAACTCTGTCATAATGATATTATACATGTGTGCTGAGTGTGAAAAGTCCAACCTTCTTCTTTTTTGTAGGTCTTATTATCTCTTCATATTTTGAGAGAATTTTAATCTTCGGGGCCTTACAGAAGTCTGGAAAAAGGAACGAGACATTGTTTGATCAGACAGCTTTAGAGATGATGAAATGTGGACAGTTGTGTGGATATTAAAGATTTAGAAATGGACTTTAAAGCTGAGACGTACCATCAGACTTTATCCAGACATGGACAGTGACACATTCAGAGTAAGCGCCCCGGAGCAGGACTCTGGGGACCAGCTTCACAGGGCAGTGTCCCTCTACACAGTCTGTACGGATTAATGGAGAGCATTAGCAGTGCACATGAAGTCACTGATATGACGCAAGGAATCTTTATAATAATGCTGAAATATAAATAACAAAACCTACCATTTTGATTTCCCATCTAAATTAAAGACAAAAGAAAGAGAAAAATATCATTCACAAAACTGCTCATTTACCCAACATGCTTTATCATTTTAATAATAAGGAGAAAAAAAACGTTGAGGCAATTTAAGTAAATTAGTGTTTAAATCCAGTGGTGGAATGTAACTAAGCATTTACCCAAGTACTGTAAAAATTTTAAGGTATGTGTACTTTACTTGATTATTTCCATTTTTTCCCCAAGTTTAAACTTCTACTTCACTACATTTTTAAGGCAAATGATGTACTTTTTACTCCAATACATTTAGCTGACAGCTTTAGTTACTTTTCAGATCAAGTATAATATAAACAAAACATGAGCAATTTATAGTAATTAGACCTTTTTTTTAATTTATTAAACTTCAAAACAGTGAATCAAGTAGATAAAATGTGCCCTACATTTTACACAATATATTTACAGTTTAACAGTGACAGTGGGTCCATTCTGCATTACAAATCCTTGTTCTTTTGATACTTTAAGTACATTTAAATGCTTATAAAGTAAGTTCTGAATGCAGGACTTTTACTTTTTTTGCAGTAACGTATCTTTTTCACCACAGATTAAATCTAACCTTAATGAAACATTTACAGAGATTTGAACGAACCATTGTGTTGAACTCACCTGACATGTTGTGTCACCTTGCAGCAGCACTGGAGACACCACGGCGGCAATGAATGCCAGCGCGGCGCCTAAACAACGTGTTGCAAACATCTAAAACACACTCAAAGTAGGAAATGTTCGCATAATTAAAAGCCATTTGGTGCCATCGCGAGGCTGTAGGTAACTCGCGGATCCATGCGGCTGGTTTCTGCTGCTAAGAGCCCAAACTTGTGCAATCTGTCTTTTGTGTTCCGCTGCTGACATGTAAAGACTGTCTCACCGGGCTGTCAGCCCCCCAAGAAACCCAATGTTTGTCTCAGGTCCTAACAGATGACTAACCCTCGAGGGCGTGTGTGTAAAAAAACAAGAAACCCAAACATTTTGGTATGAATAATCGCGGGCGGCCACCTCAGCCCCGCCTCTTGTCAGGTTATACCTCCCTGAGGTGCAGACACGAAATAATACTCCCGTAGGAACCTGCAGTGCTCGGAAAGCCGAGGAGGTCATACTGTTAGATATGATGTGTGAGAGGGAGGGGCAGAAACAATACAGAGGGCACCTGCTGCACGCAGTGCTGCACCACCAAGTCTTCTAGCATTAGTGTTGTGTTTTCTTGAATTTAAAACCACCTCAAAGGGTATTTAATCACACTTCTCCATTAAAACAGCATATTAAAGTGGCGGGGAAAAGTATTCACATACCTTACTTTAGTAAAAGTACTAAAACCACACTGTAAAGTTACTTAAAATTACATTTTAACTACTTAATATACTGTTTTGGGGTTTAATATTTTAAAAAGTCTAATCATTTTAAATTGATCCTGTTTTTCATGTTAAATCTTGACCTGAAAAGTAACTAAAACTGGCAGTGAATGTACAATATTTGCCTCAAAATGTCCTGAAGTAGAAATAGAAGTTACATAAATGGAAATACTCAAGTAAAGTATAAGTGCCTCAAAATTGTACTTAAGTAAATGTACTCAACTGCTATCCACTACTGCATGTCATCAAGTTTTCTGCATTTGAAGAGCACAACAGAGATTTCTTAATTATTATTTATCAACTGGAAAGGCTTTTCAACCACATCTTCTTTACTAGAAGTGCACACTGAGATCACTATCTTGTAAAATTTAGAGGTACTTGTACTTTACTTGAGTATTTTTGTGTAACCTTAAACTTCTACTCCACTACATTTTGAGGCAAATAATGTTCTTCTTACTCCACTACATTTACCTGCCAGCTTTAGTAACTTTTCAGATTAAGATTTAACATGAAAAATATGAATAATTTAAAATTCTTAGAATTTTTTTTATTAAACCTCATAGCAGTATAGTAAGCTGTACATAAATGCATCAATAATAATATATATATAACAATCTAAGTGGGGTCATTCTGCATAACGAGTACTTTTACTTTTAAAACTTCACTTCACTTCACTGAAGCACGTTTTGAATGCAGGACTTTAACTTGTAGTGGAGTAATTTCACAGTGAGGTATTAGTACTTTTAGCCCCACCACTGGTTTTATACCACAGGGGCGTCCATGAGGGCGCCTTTGCTTAGTTTTTTTCCAACATGGGGGTACAAAGTTATATCTTTAAAAGTCTCAAGTATCAACATCAGCTAATTATCAAATACAGAATTGCAGAATTATTTATCTGTTTTAATAGGACAACTAAAGTACCACTGGTTGCATCATTAGTAAAGTCGCCTGTGAGCGCGACAGGAAGTTAAATTGATAGTATAAGTACATCTTTGTCTGGAGGGGCAGTCAGTACTGTGACAAAACCTGCATCATGAAGACAAACACTCCGAGCAACTAAAAGAAAAGGTGATTGAAAAACACAACATCCCTTATATTTCATAAAAGAACACGGCGGTTAAGATCAATTATCTGCTGTCGTATTATCTAAACGACCTGGTTTGTGGTTTACTTAAATACAATCTCCTAACCACACTGGGCACACACAGATAGCCCAGGTACTACTGAGTGCACTGAGCAGCTGTGGGTAGAGACTGTACAGTGACAACGGATGTTAAAACAGGGCTTTGGTAGACAACAAAAATACTTTCCACAACACGAAAAGGTCATGGGCTCATGTGTTGAGTGCATTCAGTAGCAACCACTGATGCTTATCAGTTGTTTCCACAGGTTGAGTGTGACTTGAGGCAGGAAATAAGGCGTCTTTACTCAGAGGGGTTGTGGCTCTGGTTCCAAATCTGCACACATTAATGTGGTGGCGAGTGGGTGTTCCAGTTGGGTGGGGGATCTTTATCTTGTACGGAAAAGACTCATCAAAAACTCTTTTTTTTGGCGTGAGGAAATTTACACAGGTTGTCATCACAGGCTTATTAGCAAAAGTTAATGTAAACAGTTGGAGGAAATGCAATTAAAAAGCAGTCAAATCTATTGTGACGTGGTTGGTGTCTTCTTTCAAGGCCTTTTACTCAGTTTAATCACATTTTTTAATTTTCAACTTACTCTATATTTTAATTACTTTATCAGGGATTATTATGGGCACGTTCATTTTTATAAATCCTAATTCACAAGCAACCAAACCAGTCTTTCCATCTGAACATTTAACACATTCACACATTTCTCCAGCTCCCTCTGCAAAAAACACACAGGAACGTCGATGGTGCCTGTGTGTGTTTGCAAAGGTTGTCCAACCAGTGGAACCAGTGTACAGTAGGTCCACCATAAAGAACTGCACAACACAAGAAACCGCAGCACACAGAGGAGAGGACGTTCGCCAGGATCCATCTCTCATAGGACTGATGAGGAAATGTTGTGGGCTGAAAAAGGTGTCGCATGTTGAGACAAACACCGTCTTTACCGTTATTAGAAAAGAGGAAGTTAAAGCGAGAACAAGGAGTTTGTAAATGATGATGTAACAATCTCATTTAATTATGAATGCCTCTGTATGACATACATAAACAAATGACATCTTCAGCAAAAAGACTATTTCTATATAGTTACTGATTAATTGTTAATGATTCTCTGGGAAATCTGGACTGGAAGAGCCTGTTTTTAGTTTGGCAGTTTGTTGTACGTTAGCCAGATAACAGGAAGCAGGAGATTTTCCTTCAGATAATTTTATTTTCGAAGTTATTTTTCGGTTTGTGGGGCAGGAAGAGAAAAAGATAAGAATCAACCGAAGAGGCAAAAATAATAAATAGACAGTGATAGAGGACTGGTGAGTAACCGATCCATAGATAGAACTGATGCTAAACTGACTCATTTCCTCTGAGATAGTATAAACTAGGAACATCGTCTCCATGATGTCACCAAAGTTTCAGGAGAAATCAAAGCTCAACATCAGTGTCCTTGGCCATCTTAACAGCGCCTGAGTCCTCCTAACGCCCTCAAGGAATGAGTCACATTTTTCTTGGAAGAGAAAGGAAACTGCACTGAACAAACAAGGAGGTTCTCACAAAAACAGTCAACCACTCCCAACAGCAGACGCACAGTGACAACAACACAAGCCACAAGTTTAAAAAACTCAATTCTTTTTATTAAACTTCTATCTTTATGCAATCTGTATATATAAAAGTTCTAAAGCCA
>CAFUXE010000677.1:82124-105369 GCA_903364295.1 Serranus cabrilla
GCGTCCTTGAAAGTCCAGCTCCACCATGCGCTGTGCCTGAGCATAGGTCATTGTCTCTCTGCCTGGGGAGTGAGAGTGATCTGATCGGTTGGGGCTACCCGGTGTGTTACCTCCATGGCCTGGTCCTCCACCTCCATTACCTCCACCATCGTCTGTATCCCCCGACCCGGCCAACGAGGCGCGGGGAGGTCGTCCCTTTCTCTTCTTCTGGGGTACAGTCTGTGCAGGAGTTGGGTTGTCGTGGTCATAGTGGTAAAGGTGATACTCAATGCCACTGTAGCTCTTGTAGACCTTGCGGCAAGTCTCCACGGGGCACTCGTAAGGTGGCTTTGTAGCCCGCAGATTGTGACAGAACGTCTTTACATCAAAGTCCAGCCCCATTGTGCCAACAGCCACTGCTGGGACAGAAGCTGTTCAAGTTTACATCTGAAAGAGAGGGACACAAAAGGAGGACCATGGGAGGATCAATTCAAAGATTTAATCACAATACATTAGATAGACAGCAGTGACAGTAGCTGTAACGACACCAGTCTAGACAAGTTGTGGCTGCACATTGTGCACCTGTTATGGTGCAGTCACGTGACCATGTCCCTCATTCCCAGCAGGAAAAGAAATTGTTATGTTTGGTTACCCAGTAACAGGTGCAATTTAGGTCAATATTTATGCTTCTGTGCCCCGCTAACAGTTATGACCGGTTAACGGCCACTGATACAAACGGCATAACAGTGAGGCTAGCCGACAGTAAAGTCAAGCCCATGAGTTCAGGCTTAGACCACCGTGCACAGGACACTATTATATCTGATAAACCTCCATAATAACCGCGCGACTTTAAAATGCAGCTAGTGTTAGCTTTAGCATTTTGCAGATTCTTCCCCCTCAAACAATGAAACATTGCAGCCTGACGCTGTTAGCCAGCAAGCTAACAGCAGCTAGCAAACAACAACACCATCACTGCCCAAACAGCATAGCTACACACAACACAGCTACTACTCACGAATTATTGCAACACAGTAGCACTTTCTTGCTTCCGTCAATTGTTCATCTGGACGCTCACTGTTTCATTCAGCCCAGTAACGTTAAGTAGGTTAGTTTGTTTAATTCGCATGCTAGCTGTATTCACAAGGCAGACGTTAGCTACACAAAGAGGGGTGTTACTTAGAGGCTGCAGAGTATTTCAACATAATAAATGACGAATAATGCATAATTGTGTTTAAAGTTACACACACTGCAGCCTGGCTGTAACTTAGATGGACCATTCAACCTTTTACAGTGTTTCCCTCCACAATGACCTCACCCTGTGATACTGAGCAGCAACATGACAGTAGCCTGTATCATCTGATTTCATGAGGTTACCACACTACTACAGCATAATGTATATTGTTAAATGTAATAGCTGAGATCGATCGACTCATTAATAATCATTCATTTAGGCGAAATGGCTCAGAAATGCTGTGCAATGCGAGGAAAATAGCCAGGCATGCTTATTATGCATCAGGGCTCTACGACTTCGTGTTTCCAGGGTACGCTGGGTTAAGATGTAATACTACAATAACCATACAAGAAAAGCACACCTATAATTACATTTTAATTGTATAAATGTGACTGTATTTCCTCACAAAACGAGACGTTTTAACGCTACAGATCAGGACTAACGTTATAAACACTTACTACTCCACGTTCCACAAGACTGCGTGCTTCGGAAACCCTCACACCAGATCGGACGGGTTGCAGATCGGTTTTGGATTCATTAGATAATCCCAGATGAGACTCACAGGACGCGTAGTTACAGTGAAATGTGTTTATAAAACAATGTTATATCCCGATCATTGCATTGTGTTGGGAATAATTCAGGAACTCGGTTGAACAAAAGGGGCAACCGTTGCTGTAACGTTACGCCGTGGACGCGGGCTGACACATTCGCCACACAAAGCAGGGTCTATTTCTCGGCGTCGGTATTAAAATAGAGCCCGTGTTCACTTTTCATTTAATCTTTCATATTACATCAATGATATTCTGTTTGGAGGATTTTTTTTAATAATTTATTTTTCATAACGTATTCGTGATGGATGTTGCGAATCTGTCGCTTTGTTTCAAAGATGTCGGACTGAGAGCATCATATCTGACCTGGCCACACTTTCAAAGAAAAAAAGTATACAAACACTTAAATATCCTATTATTATTTATTATTTGTGATATATTGATTGTATTTATTCTAATATGTATCTTAATTCCGGGCTTCATAAGCTTAGAAATTAGAAATATTTTAATTGAAAAAAGGCAATAAAAACCAACACAATCAAGCACAAAATAATATTTATTTCTCTCTCAACATACAGTTGGTGATTAGAATGCAACAGGGTAGGGTGGGGTAATGCAGTGGGACATACAGCAGGCAGAAGCAATCCCACACAGTTTGAATACAAGCCTTTGAAAATCAGTGCATATTCACCAGGGGGCAATGTTGTCCAGAGAGAAGTGAGATGATCATAGAAGGAGGTGTCAGGACTGCTCCCTCCTCCTCCACCTCCTCCTCCTCCTGTGCATCTCATCTCCGCTGTTTGATCACTGCATCCAAATGAATATGCCAACAATAGTTATTCCTTCCTCTGCACACCATGAGTTGGCAGCAAAGGGGGTGGAACAAAACCAGATACGAGAACAGAGAACAGAAATCTCTTACTACTGGAAGTATTTCACCAAAGCAGAAGACTCTGCATAATATCCTATAAAAGTCCAATTCAAACCGAATTGATGGAATAATATACATCAAAGCAGCCCCATCCACTACCAACACCAACACCTCTAAACTGTCCAAAAAAAAGAGAAAGAAATGAACAAAAAATGAACAAAATGTACAAATATAAACTACAAGAAAACTGTACAATTCACAGCTTGGCAGAATCGGGGTGCTGAAACCTTTCAAATGTGTGAGATGTGTGATATCTAACCATTGTAGCGGTATTGTTTCTTGCTTTGTGGAACATGAAAATTGGCCATGCTTGTCAGTGATAAAAAAGTACAAGCGGTGAAACCCACTATATACAGTGTAGGAAACTCTTAAACACAGGTTAGAATCAAGGGAGACACTCTGTTGTGCAAATCTCCCGCATCAAGTATCATTTGAACTTTGCAATATATTACTGAAAAGAAAAGAAAATTCTGTCATTCAAAGCAACCTGGGAACTGAACACAACATTGAAATTTCAACAAGGCAATAACACTGCTTTGTGACCGTCTCATTTGTTAATTTGAGGAGGTTTTCATTTTTTATTTAAGTACCATCTTATGTGAATATAATGCTTAACTGTACAGTGGAATCACCTCAGACGATAGCAGCATCAAAAAAATCAAGCTTTAAACATCAAATAACTTAAAAACATCAGACCTAACTTGTGATTGCACAAAACATTTCACATACAGTGTATGCTGAGTAATAGGATAGCCGAGTTGAAAGAACATTTAGCAGTAGTGACTGGTTTTGCTTGGTGGTTTGTAATGTTTATACTTTTCCTGGTAACTTCTGTCTGTTTGTTTGGTGATTATTAAACTTTGTTCAACTTTTTTCAGCTTGCTCCTCTTGCACACATCAGAGATAAGGCTTGTGGCAAGGCCACGATCAAAGCTTTGTGGAGGGGTTAAATTGCACTTTTTAGCCTCAAGCCTTCACACATTATTTGCTACATTCTGATCAGAACACTACCAGAGGCATATACTGTAGAAACAACCATGTACAGTATATATGGCTCTGGACACCGCCTTTCCTCTGAGCACAAGGCTACAACAACTTGCCCTGTCAGACGCATCAGTTGTCCTATCAAAAAGAGGCTGTGTCCGACTGAACCACTTGACCTGAAAGACTGGATTTGGCTGCTGGCTTAATTATTTTTCCTTCTCTCATCAGACGTACATTAACCATTTGTTTCTGCAAGGCAACGGTACATCTCACCACTATGGCATTCCATCTGTCACAGGGGTGGAAAAGTAAACACGGGTAAAATCATAATTTTATTATTTTTTAAATAAGAGCATATACTGTGTTAATAGTGCAGTTCTACAAGGGCATTCATATGTAAACCAAAAAAAGTGTCTGCAATGCATTAAAAAAAAGAGACTGCACTCAAGCTACCACCAACTAAAATAACTTGGATGCAGACATGCTTTGTTTCACAGAAGAAAAAAATTATCTATAAATCAATGTTCAAGGCACTACATTCTTTTAAATTGTCTTCATCATAAATACTGTCCTGTTACCGTATCTCAAACCACTGGTATTTGGATTCCAATGTAGTGTTTAAAGTGTACGTAACACAGAGAAAGGCAAAAACGAATGTGAAAACTGCAGTAATAAAGAATAAAGTGAACTATGTTTTCCGTGACTGCAGACAAACTGTCTTGTATGGCTGAGTTCAGTCAAAACCAAAGCCGAAACACATAAGGTATTCAGACACACTGAGCACGAACTGTATACACACATACGTACACACGCGCAGGCACGCTCACACACACTCAAATAACAACAGATATAGGTGTTGTATAAAGAATATCAACACTTGCGCCATGTTATTTACAAGATCTGATTATGTACATGTGGCTCTGGCAAACCAGAACGGAGTGGATTTGGACTATCGTGCTCAAACACACTAACAAGTATTTGTTAGCAGATTAGGTAGTCCTAGTGGTTTTCGGACAGGGGCCGTTCTCCGGGTCGTGCCTGACCAGAGGGTAGGCTTGGATCCCTGGGCTTGCCATTGTGGCATAGGGCATCATTCTTGCAGCACCAAGCAGGCCTACGGGACCCACGGACCCTACAGGACTGGGCATGCCAGCCCACTGCTGGGGGTAAAGCGGACCAGGAACCATCCCGCCGTAGGAGCCTGCTGGCAAAAGGTACCCAGGAGGGAGCATTGCTGAGGAGTTGGGAGCTAGGGTTGTGGGCATACCAGGACCTAAAGCAGCAGTCAGGGGGCAGGAAAGAGGCAGCTGGAGCTTGCGGGGACCAACATGGCTTTTCATCTGAAACAGAAGGGAGTTGTTGTGTACAAAATAGCGCCGCCTCAAATGTCACAGTTCAAAGCACAACTGATCCTTTATCATCTATCCTTGAGTGCACATCTCCATATCGAGTACCTCATGTGTGGCTGCTCCCATGGGCGCCGCTCTGCCCTCCAGGTCCTGCTGGCGTCTCTGCTGTTTGATCTGGTTAAGGGAGGGGCGGGGCTGATTGGCTGCTGCGACAGTCTCCTTCGCCCAGTCATCTACTAGTTTGTGAAGATCATCGGTGAACGTGCCTCTCTTGTTGTTGCTGTTGTTGGTTTGAACCTGAGCGAGCCTTGTGATTGGCTGGGGAGATGGCGAGGGAGTGGCTGTGGTGAGGGACGGCTGTGTGTGACTGGAGGCTGTCTGAGCCGCGGCCGTGTTGAGAGAAGACCCTGAAAAGACACAATGGTCTTAGAAATCTGGCAAGTTTATAAAAATGGACAGTCAAATCAATTGGCTGCTGTATTGCGTAATTCAAGGCACTTTTGACACCATGAACCTATAATATAACCTTCATGAAAGCCAGCATTAAGTATACTCTTAATGGTTTTGTTGAGGCCAGAGTAAATGTGTATACGACTTATTTACTGTGACATATTTTGCCAACATAGCAGCCAAAGGATTACAACATGAATGACTTTCATGAGGAATTATAGACATGAAATGTTGGATATGCAAGCAATGACAAAATTCAGCAATCAAGACATCGACACCGCCATGCAAAACAACAACAACATAAATGAATGCAACAGTCTGTAGAATACCCACATTTTCAACGATAACTGCAACAAGTGCCGAAAAAAAAAGAGAAAATAAAGTGCACATACAAACATAAGGAGGACTAAAATAGTGAGGACAGAGAAAGAAAGACAGAGAGTAAGAAAGTAAATGAGATAGTTACTACTACTGCGCTCTTTGCCTAGACATAGTCGTTTCAGAGTGGACCCTATAAAAAGGTAAAACAGCACAAGACAGAAACAGTTAGGCCAGGACACACTGCACACCACACGTATGTGGACAAGCTGCTTCAAAAGCACATTCAGCTATCAAAACAATTGGGGAGAGAGAAAGAGGGAAGAGGAGGACAAGGGGTTTAAAAATCAGTGAGGAGGACTGGAGGAAAGATCCTACGGTGTACTCTTTAAAAAGGGCAATCATTTGAAAAGTTGACTATTAGAAAGTGTACCTGACAAGCGTAAGAAAGAGAGAGCCAACCTAGCCTTGGTTTGTGATGCTACAAGTGAGATAGTTCCTGCATTTATGGCAACAATGTCAGGATGACAACCATATTTAATGCTGCCTTCTAACTCACTGAAAACAACTTAAATGTTTTCTTTTGTTTAAATCATGGATGTGAATCTGGTAAAATGTGGTCACTAACAGGGATAGTTTGGATTTATTCAAGTGGGATTTTATGAGGTACCCATCTATATTCAGTGTATTAGCTACAGTAGATGGTGGTCAGCACAGCCCCAGTTTGGAGAAGTGGTCCTAAGATAAGTAATGTGTTGCTGTGGACGGGTGCAGCAGCAGAATGTGTTTAACCCACCTTAAAAGGCCTACTTAAAAATATAAAATAAAAATCAGTATCAGTTCAAGTGCACAGTGTATTTTTAATATTTTTTACCTTGCTGTCAGACAGTCCTGCTTTAATTTACATTGTGGAGAATGAAACCATCCTATGCTCTCGCAAGGTCACCAGATTCAATTGACAAAACCAGTAATTTTGCTGAACTGCTGAACACAGGAGTTGCTGGTCTACAGCTGCCTAGATTGCTTGTTGTGTTATTGTGTGACTTTGTTGAATCCAAACTAAACCTTCAAAATACTCTTCAAGTCAGAAAATAACACAAACAAACCAAGCAATTGATGCAGCGGTAGACCGGCAGCTCCTGTGTTCTGTGAGGTAAAATGACTGGTTATGACAATGGGGTTTGGTGCTTCAACAGAGCATAATGTCTTCAGTTCTCCCAGCGTAAACTTGGTATGTCTGATGGCAAGGTAAAGTGGTTTTGCTGCTGCCCCTTCCTTCAGCGTCACTTTGCTTGGGTTTTGTGTCGGCACTTGTGCCTGTCTAATACAGAGATTATAAAGAAGTACCTCATACAACCACACTTTAATAAATCCTAACTTTAATCCCCTTAACAAATAAAGAGTAAATAATTCAGACTTATTTGTAAGATTTGGTATAAATTATTGGTCTGTTAGTTAGTAGGGAGAGACCATAAAAGGATTATAGTGCTGTCTAAGAAAGGAAGACTGGAGCCTGGATATAAAAGAGATCCCTTTGTCGATGTGAGACTGCCTGTGAAACAAAATGTGAAACCAAAAGAAACAAAACTTCAAACTGAAAAGCACACAGATACTAGCTGGAACTCATCAGAGTCAGCACTTGTCAGAAACATGCAGGTAACTGAGGAGAGGTGGAAGGAATTAAAAAAAAAAAGGTAGAAATATTGATGATACAGCCCTTCATGTGGCGGAGCAAGTCTCCATCAGTGCCCTGCCTGGCGCCTGCACCATGCACGTCTTCTCCGTCCAAACATGAGGGACAGAGAGAGCTCTCCTCTATCACAGCAAAGGGCCCTGCCTATCAGGGAAGGGCTGAGGGGTTCTCTGTGTTAGTGTACAGAGGAGTGCTGACTTGGGCAAAGTGCCTTGACTTGGGAGATGTTATACAATCAAAATTAACAGTGGATGGAAACACACAACAAATAAATAGGGAATAAAGGCTTTGGCATTCTCTCTCACACATGTACATGGACACACTTATACAAACAGGCACACTATCTTGTTTTGGATCTGACCTCAGGCCCATGTTTGGAGAGAACTAACCCCAGCGCGTGTGGGGTCTGTTTTTTTTTTTAAAGCCGGAAGCACTGCACAAAGCATTTGTATGATGGGGAGGGGGCATTATACCCACCAATGAATGGCTATGAATGGAACTGTGATGATTGCCAGAGTACAGTTAAATACCTATATCCAAGCTACTTGGGTATTGGAGGCCACACACATGGATCTATAAGAAGCATGCACACCCTGGAAATGTTTCCTTTTCAATCTTGCCAAGATACGTTATGGTGTTCAGACTACTTGGGGTCATTCTGATATTATACAACCAGTTAAATTTTGTTCTACTTCATTCTCTCTGACAACCAGTGCTTCTCACCTGGAGGTATGTCAGTAAGATTGCTACTGCTACAGTATTACACAGACTTTGGTGTTTTAAAGAGTTAGTTCCGACAATACAAACCAAAACGACAACAGTTTAAGTCTGCGGTAGACCAGCAACTCCCATATTCTGCAGGATAAAATTGCTGTTTTTGTCAATGAAGTCTGGTGGATTTAGATCGATATAAATACTTAGGTTTCCATATGGAAATGGCTGCCTGAGGGCAAAGTAAAGTGGTAAATATATTCTAAATATAGCTTACTCTTAAACTGATATGGGCCTGATAAAATATGTTTAACTGCTGCCCTCATCCACAGCAGTGCATTGCTTAGCTTCAGTCTTGGAACTCCTTCTTTTCCAAACTGGAGACATACCAACTGCTATCTACTGTAGGAAATACATTGACTATGGATAAGATCCACATACATCCCCACTCCAAAAGAAATCACACATAATGGCGATTAACTTTCTGCAGGTAAATTACATCAGAACAAACTGATAAAAAGTATAGTATCTTTATCTTTAATGGTGTCAAACTAAAATCCTGATATCCTATCCCAACCTATTGCATCAATTACAATAAAAAGCAGTAACAGGTGAGGAATCTTTCAGCAAAGTCATGAGCTAAAACACAGAAATGTGACCTGCTTCATTAACAGCTTGAAGATGAAAAGGAAACATTTCCTGGCTGCACAAGCTTTTTATTCCAGTGCCTGTGCATGTGCTACACTAAGTTGAGTTGGTACACATGATGTTTGAATTCCAACATCACACGTGGATGTGATGGATATCCTCTGGCGTTCAGAAGAAAAATATTATTCAGGATATAAAACTTTGAGGTCATTAAGGGAGGGGGGTTGGGAGTGATAGGAATAGAAAATGGGTGGTGAGGAGGCCTGTGGGGAGGGTGGAATAGAAGATCTACTTTATAACATTTAAATAAAAATTTAAAAATGGTTGATAGAAGAGAGAGGCAGGTTAAATAAAGGAAAGATGGAAATGAGTGAGGGGAAATAGAAAAGAACAAATACAAACAGATGGACAGAGACACAGGTCCACTGAGGAATCTAGTGCGTGGTTTGCTACTAGATTTATAGGTGACTCTCTCTGACGTTTGGTGGTAAACCGTCCAGCCTGTAAAAATGAATATAAGAGGGAAGAAGAGAAGAAACAAGAGAGACACTTTGTAAAAGTGTATAAAGACTGGGATGAGAAACCCCCAACATCAAAAGCACCAGAAAAGGATACTAAGAAGGAGTGCACGATATGCAGGATCCCACTACATTATCTGGTGATTAATGAGAAATTTCAGCCTAAAATTACAACTGAAAACAGAGAGTGTTATTAGGAGAGCTGGGAAACTATCAGGTTAGGATATGAGGCTGTATGCTTGGGTAGTGACCCTGATGTTATTTGTCTTTAATTTATCGCTAATTTAAAGTGAGTAATTTGCACATGTCCCCAAATGTGATTTTGTCACAGCAGAAATAATAAAACACACTAGAACTTAATAAAATGCAGTAAAATGTCTATTGTTAAAGTTCAATCAAACATTGCATCAAAAAGATCAATTGATACCAATAAAGCATTACAGTATATTAACAAAAAATATATTTCATTTGGACCACAACATTTGACAGAAAGAAATAAGTCAGTTACACAAAAAAATACAAAGACTTTCTTTGACTGAGAAAAGATCTGAACATTTTTAGATAAAAACCTACATTCAGCAGCTGCACAAAGCTGTCAGGAAAAAAAACTAACTAAAAAAGTGCTACAGCTTCAAGCACAAAAGGAGTGCCTCGCAGAAGAATTTTGGAGGTGACATTTTATGAGGAGGGATAATTGTGGTTGTTAAAAAATCCTTCCCTACTCATTGCCAACTTCAAAATATTGTTAGCAAACCACATAAAAAAGCTTTTTACTATCTGTTGGTTGTCAGCAGGTGGTACTGTTAAAATAGAGAGCTTTTGGTTTTTACAATAGCCAAGATTACAGCGTATAACATTTCAGCCTTAAAATGTAACACTTTAGTTAAATAATGGCGGCTGAAAAACAAAAAAAATAGATTTATAAAGTATTATTTATCCTATGTTTATGAACTTACTTTTATATTAACTCACCCATTTAATTTCTTCCAATGCTAGATAAACAAAAGTTAACCTAAATTGACTTTAAATGTGCATTTAAAGTGAGACCTTTACAATGTGTACCACTTAGATTATTGGACAGTACCATCCTCAGCTTTATGACGATTATATGTTATGGTTATTGAAGGACAGGTGGTACATATCAGGACACAATACACATATTGATGTATTGCACATAAGTACCACTTCACCTTTTCTCAACCTGACAGATGCTAGCATCTCATAAGTAAGTTTGTTTATGTTAAGCATATGGCTAAAATGTTATATATGTAGTATTTTATGTGGTCCTACACACATAATGAGGTGTGTTTATGTATGTAATCTTTCAAGATGAGACTCTCTACTTGCAAAATGTGGACAAGAATAACATTTACCTTAGTCCTAGCAGCTGTTTTGTAGATAGCATGTCACATCCACACACACATCAGCATGCACATGAACCTATAATGTGTACCTTGGCCAGGGCCGGCCTGGTTGGCCGTTCCATCACTGTGGAGTCCAGCGTAGATGTTGTCTGAGGAGAAAGAGCCCTTCAAGGAGCAGGGTTGCTGGGTGTGGACCTGCTCTTGGGTGGCAGCAGGCTGATTGCTGGAGCTAGAGCTGCCACTGGAGTGGGCAGAGCCATCTGACAGAATTGAACTTTTAGCTGGGGAGCTGGATGAACTGCCAGCACTCTCACCTTGGCACAAAAAAAGAAAAAGAAAAAAGAAATGGGAAAAAAGTGTGAGTCAGAGTGAATCACTCTGTGAATCACACACTCCTACAGTTTTCTGAACCTGACGCCATTCCTGTGTTTTCCACTTGTGTGCTTTCAGACTAAAAACGCTCTCCCATACACACACATATCATCATATACACCACTTGTCACCCCACCATCCAAACCCACACACCTTTCCTCTCTGTGGAGGTGTTAAGATTGTTTTTGAGCTGCTGCACCATAGGATTGAGCAGCTTTCCAGCCTTCAGCTTGTGTTTGCTGGCTCTGCGCCTGCGGCCACTTGGGGGTGCAGCATGAAGTAGGCCGACGTTGGGGGGCAACGTTTTGCCCAGCTCCGTGTACAGACGCTCAATCTCATTCCTCTGGAACGCCTGCAGCTCAGAGATCTCCTTCATGTGTCTAGTGAGAAGGTACAGGGAGAGAACAGACAGAAAATAACTGGCTGCTAGTCAATTTCGCCATCTTTTTTTTCTTCTCCATCATCTTTTTCCAAGCATTCCCTCAGTATTTTACTCTCTAGAGAATCTACTAAAGCTTCTGTCATTAGAGCTTCCAGTCATGATACCTACATCAAGGGACATCCATTTTTCTGTTAACTGTGTCGGATTACAGTCATTCAAAAACTTGACTGACAAATTTCAACTTCATCTGATCTTTTTGTGGAAATGATCATAAATACTAAATACTACATCACTAAAGGATTTGAAGAGCACTATGCACAAGAATGAAGTATTGTGATGTTATCATAAAATGTTAAAATCAGTTATTTGTGCATTTAGTTTACTTAACATTTGCATTTGGCAGCCGAAAGTAGCAGTCAAAGCAATGAGTCACTTACTGTATTTGGAAATCATGTTTTCAGAGTCCTGTACCTGCACCAAACTTACTGCTGCCAAAAACGACTGTCATAATTTTAGCACAGCCTGTCTGCTTCTTCTTTCCTGCTATTTTAGCAAGTTACTAACACTTTTTTCATGACAAGCATTCATTTTTTTTCCTGCCAAATGCCAAAATCCAAGCCAAGTTCTTCTGATGACTATGCAGAGGGGCATATCTACACATACATATCGATTATAACACATTTGTGCAGCTGTGGGTGAATGCAAATGTGTGTAAGTTTACTTTTCTCTCAGCTTCTGCAGTTCTTTCTTCATATCTGCATCCTCAAACTCAGAGTCATTGTCACTGCTGATGTAGGATGAGTGGGCATGCCCAGTAGAAGGAGAGGGAGCGTGACCGTTCATTGCCACGGGCTGTCGGCTCGGTGAATCAGAGCTCTGCTCACTTTTGCTCCGACCAGAGCGCCGCAGGAAGGCCACTGCCCTCTTCATGAGGTCGCTTCCACTGTGCTCAGACAGGGCATGTGCTGGAGGAGCAGGGTGGGCTGGAGGAAGGGCTATGCTGCTGCTGTCCTCATCTGCTGAGTCAGAGCACAGGTGAGAGGAGTGGTGGTTGTGATGGGTCGGAGTATCCATCGTCTGGGCCCGGGGGATATGCCTCGGGGTGACATCGGGACTGGAAGTGGGGGTTGCCTGGTAAAAATTTGGTGGGGCGGAGTAACGGTTACTGCTGTGGGGTTTGGACGCTCCCGCATTCTCATGATCAGCTGCAGCTGTCACGGAAGCTCTGCCCACAGCCACACAGTCCTTCTCTGTCCTGCCTTGGCCCTGAGTCTGACTGTGAGACCCTCCGGAACCACTAGAGGGTGCTGGGGAACTGCCAGTGCTGCGGCTCGTCTTTCCTTTCTCTAAACGATAAATTACATCCTTTGGAGTGGGGATGATCTGGAAGGAGACAGGCCCATGTTCATAACAAAATTAGGGTCCATAACCATCATCAACTAATGCAACATTTAAGCAATCAAGTGGATCCAGGACAAACAACGGCATAAGCCATGACCTGTAATATAATTCAGTTTGGTCAAAGGACATTTATATTGAGCAGATGTGCTCTTTAAGGGTTTTGAAAGTGGATTCTTACTTGAAAACGGCTTTTGGAGCTGTATGAACTGGAGCTGGTGGTTGCATCTCTTCCGTTCATAACCCTGTGAGTGGCTAAAGGGCCAGAAGGAAGGTTTTTAAACAACTGATTCTCAAACCAGCAGGCAGTAATATTGTAATACTGACATTTTATTTGAAGTAATGTTACCTACCTGTCACTGCAGAGTCACTTAAAGCACCCACACTATCCGTGCGCTCAGGAATCTGAGGCTAACAGAAAAAAAAGAGAAGGGTGTGTGCGTGTGGGAGGTTGCAATCATTTGAATAGTGGCAAGTGGTAAATCGTTACATGCGCTAGATGAGTGCGGTAAGGCTAGCCATTATCTTCTCCTAACCTCAGTTTTGTCTGAATGAGTCAGACCCTGATTTGTTTTTGGTAGGATGCATACACATAAAAAAACACACACACACAAAATGAAGCTGCCAGAGGAAGAGATCACGATGAATTATGGTGCTGACAGCAGTAATTTTGTTACCCTACCCCACATTCTAAACACAGTATTAGTCTTGCTCTTTATAGTCAAATCAATGACACAGTGCAGGGAAACGATTCAATGATGCTGCCATTAACTTAGCTCCTAACCAATGTCTGAATGCTCAGATGTCTCTCTCTCTCTCTCTCTCGTTCACACACATGCATATAAACGCACACAGAAAGAGTGTATTTACCAGCAGCTCCCCCTTCTTCTTTGTAAGTGCTCCCTCTGTGCTCTGGCCGTCTGAGACTGGAGTTGAGCTGACTCCCTCTGTACTGGAGGCCTGGGCATCAGATGCATTGCTGGATGGCTGTGAGGGAACATGCTCCTGGTACAACAGGTTTCTCAGCTTCTCATCCAAAGTCTTGATGGTGCGGTCTGTAAACTCTACCCTGCGTGGTCCCTCACTGTCTGACTCTCCTGGCCCCCCACTCACTGGCTGCTGGTGGCTTGACGACTGGGAGTTCTGGGAGGTCTGATGTGCTGGACTCTGGGGCTGGGAGGTGACCGTCCCAGGCTGCATGGGCGTGGCATAGGGTTGCTGCAGGACCACAGACTGATGAGAAGCCAGCTGAGGTGGTAGTTCCCCAGAGGGGCTGGCCTTCTGATTGGACTGATTAGTTTGGGATGAGGTAAAACCACTGGCTGCTCCTTTATCGATAGCATTCACGTCCAGAGAGACAGGCGGCACAATAGCGCAGCATGGAATATCCGTTACCATAGAGACAGCAGAGATGCAAGGCTCTTCCACAGGAAGGGAGTTGTGACGGCCGGCACTGGCAGCAAGGGCGTGTTTAGTTACACAGGACTGAGGCTGCTGGATCCTGGTTTCATCAATGTTTTGGTCTTGGGGTTGCACTGAGGTGTGAGCTGCAGGGGGCAGAGAGGAGGAGGAGGACGGGCTTTGGGAGGATAAGGATGCGACAGAGGCAGCCACTGCGGTTGTGTTGCTGTTGGGTCTGACTGATGATGAGGCAGACTTTTCAGATTCTGTAGAAATAAAAAGATCAGAGTTAATTAGGAGCTGAACAGATTGGGAGTTAAACAGCCAAGGCTGTGAAGAAGAGAGGCTGGGTCCTGTGGGTGCCAGGGTGTTACATCACTGCTTGTCTTCCCCCATCAGGCTCTGTCAGCTGGAGTATAAATCCTGCCCTTCATTTCTGCCTAGAACCACTGCAGAAGCACTCTTATATAACTGACCCCCAATGGATGAACCGCACAGAAGCACATGAATGCACAGCGATTCAGTTTATTCTATAAAAAATATACCGTCAGAGAAAGCTGCTCATATTTTCAAACTGCATTGAGTAGTTAGTGAATGTCAAGCTCTGTGCTTGTGAGTGTGCAGCTTACCCTGGGCTGTAGAGGTGTGAGATGCAGTCTTCTCTTTGTCTAACAAAGGCGTCTCAGCCACAGGGCAGATGATAAACCAGCGCTTGCCAGTGTGGAGGACTGTCAAGGACGGAGAAAGAAAAAAATCATAAATGCACATTTTCTATAAATCACTTCAGTAGAGCTAAAGGCACTGACTGGCCACCTTGAAAGCAAACCAAAGAAGGGGAGAGTACAAACAGAATTCAAAGTAATTCATTAAATCATCTTCATTTCACCGTCAGATCATTATAGGCCTCTTCAGAATGCAGATGTAGAGGGAGGTGCTGAGTTTAACTAGAACTGAAACGTGACAGAGGATGTTGTTTGAGTTAATTGAGTCAAATTCTAGGAGGCTCAAAGTCTTACCGTTTTGCTGGTACACCAGCTGTGGTGTGCTGGGTGTGGAGGCCTTCAGTCCCTAAAGAAAGGGAATGATTACTACAGAGATTTGATTCATTTGTATCAATCTAATGGCCATTTAAAAATGTTTCCTCAACCAACCAAAGAGCTGAACCTCAGAAACAAATTCAGTTAGATCAAAATGTCCCATCAGCAAGAATGGTATTTTTGGCAGCTCTTGTTGGCAGCGTTGCATGCAAAGTCATCTTGAGAGTGCTGTCAGGATGATGTATCCAAGGCACAGGCTCGTAGACAGAGCGGGCCATTGCAACTATTAACTGTCAACAGTTATTTTCTCACCTCCGTTCCCAAAGCGCCAGCTCCCTCACTCTGTTTGGGACTGCCTCCCTGGTCAGAGTTCCTCTCACCCTCTGTGTCCTCACTCAGCATGTCCTCAGCCTTGTCCACAATGTCCTTCAGCTGCTCAATAAACACTTCCTTTTCTAAAGGCAGAATGAAATCATTCTCCACCTAAAGGGCGAAACGGAGAAAAGGGCAACAGAGCATGAAAGGTTGTATTTTATAAGCAGCGTTTAAGATAAACCCATGCCAAAAACAGATGTTTAAGCATGTTCAGGAGCAGATAAACATTGTAGAGAGAGTAAACAAATGTCTGAAATTTCACATTCAGTTTAAGAAAATCCATTGACTACTTTTGCATCATTGGTGAAGTTTATTAAGTATTTATGTTTCTAAGCATTTCACGTCATAAAACTTAATTCAATATGTTGCTTCAGTAAGCTTCACAAGTAGGCGTTTGCCTTGGGCCAACTATATTATACATGATAAGCTGGTGGAGCAGTTATGCCATAAATATTCATCTATCTATAAATATGAGCCCAATATGAATTGGTTAGGATTGGAAAAAAGAGAGAAGGAGCAAGAGAGAGAGAGAGAGAGAGAGAGAGAAACAATTTTGCTGCATTGCAGCTCAGAACAGCAACATGGGGAGTTTGAGAGTTCTGAGCAGGAAGAAAACATCTCAGGCAGCTTACAGCTACAAAAATCTTTGCATCAGCTGAGGAGACGGTGGTTCTGCCTCCTACATACCATGTATGTAGCAATCTCTTCTGGTGCATCTCCATCTAGGTCAAACTTGAAAGTGACCATTTTGTGGTTATGAGTTTCCAGCTGACACTCTACCATCTTGTCGCCAGTGTTACACACCTACAACAAGAGCAGGACCAATAAATACTTTTTCTAAAGTTAGATCATGCTATTAACAAAGAAGTTGTCAGAATATATTCTGGTTACCCACATTGAGCATGCTGAGCTTTGGCCTGCTGATCTTCTCTTGCCGAGAACGAGTGCGCGTGGACCTGCGGTGGTGTTTGCGGACTTTTGCTTCGCCTTTACCTCCATGAGTCCCCTCGTAACCATCACTCATCTCCTTCCCTGACGTGGCATCGGAGTTGACACTGGTTTTGGTGAGGAGAAACAAGCACGCCAGTGAGAATGTATTGCTTTACTCATGAACACAGGAAAACAAAGCACACAGCTCCACACTTTGGAGGGCTATTGTTATCATTACAATGTACCTGCTGAAACATGTTCATAACTGTTGCCCAAATAAAGACGGTGGATTGACAAAAGGAGGAAAAAGCAAATACGGTGAGTGAGAAATAAAAAGGAATTATCTAAGTGTGTCACACAATCCTCTGGATGCAATAGACAAAAATCTTGAAGTGGCAATGAAAAGAGGCTAATGGTCTTTACCTCCCTGCTTCGATACGGAGCTTAGTGAAAAGGTTTTGTAAAGTTTATCGCTGCTCTGGAATGCCTGCAGGATTTGGTAAAAGTCTGATATATCAACCATGGGTGACGCTAAACTCCACATGAGCTTAAAGGGGATATAGATTTGTGGGGGATTATCCGTCTGTTATCGATTATGAAGGAACAACTGAACTTTCTGAAATTAAACTTGGTCACAATGATACGAAAGACCAATAGATTCCAGATTGTCTGATTGTGGAGTTTGCCATAAGGAAAGTTTATCAGAATGCAGTCTGGTTTTACAGACATTGGTGTATCACTGGAGAGCTGTCCTGTGGTCAACGTGCTGCCAGAGAAAGTTGGCATAGGCTGCAGTCAACTCTCTAGTTGTGAGGACTGGTAGAACGCCCTCAGTGTTTTCTTAAGGAAAACAATGTCTCTGCCTCAGCTATTTTAAAAATAAAAACACAACTCAGAGAATCAATGCTTTAAATAGTGTATAAGCTTTTTGTTTTTACTTCTAATTTGAGACAAATGAGCGATGTAGACAATCAATGCAAGGTTCTGCTAGGTTTCCTTTCAACAATCACAAAACTCTAAAGTAAAAGAAGACAGAAAACTGCTTTAGAACAAATGCATTACGCCAACATTCATGTCACTGCTTATCAAGCAGATTGCTGCACTCTGGATATATAATAATAATAATAATATCCATGTGACAGCACTGAGAGCTGGCTGAGATTATTCTCATCCAATATGCATTTCTAACCATTCTGAGAATCACTGACTTTTCACTTCCAAAGATGGGAAAGACAGTAGTACCTGTCATAGCTCTGTCCTCCAGTTTGTTTTTCTGCAGCTTGATCCTAAAGACAGAATAAATGTACAAAATAATCAACCAGAGACAAGGAATAAAAGATTGATATTTGTCAAGTATTTTTTTTCTGATGTTGAATATAGAGGAAGGAAAGTGATACTACTGTACATGAGAGCACACTGATATTTGCATAGCAAGGTGGGCAGAGGAAGAACTAAGAAACGAGAATTTAAAAAAAAAAGTGGAACTGAGTCACTCGTCCATACCTCAGTGTTGGTCTCTGCTGGACCCTGACCTGCAGCTCCGGTGAGACCACTGAGCTGTTTCTGCTGAGTCAGACTGGAACTGGCAGACCCAGATGACACTCTCTGAGTGTCCGAGGGCTGCAGCACAGGAATCTGGCTCGGGACCTGACTCTGGGCCTGCAGGGCCAGTTGGCATGAGTTCTTGTTGTCCAGCTGGGCAGCAGTGGCAACTGTGCCCGGGTCTGACCCATTATGCAAAGGTGAGGAAAAGACTGCAGGTTGTGTGAGCTGAGCAGGCTGGACTGGCTGAGCAGAGGGGACAAGCTCGGGGTGGCTGACCTGGGCCTGCTGGGGAACCTGCTGCAAGAGACAAAGAAGATAATGCATATTTATTATAAAATATTGTGTTGTCTTGGAAGACTCTGAATGCTTTGCAGACATTTAAAGACATAGGCTGTTTTGCTGTTTATTGATAAGAATTCCCCAAAATATTTATAATTAAAGATTTTAATGTATAAAGAACAGTACGTATAACAGCATGTATCAGCATTTTTCATCTGTATTCTTTAAAGCCTGAATTTAAACAACATATATAAAAAGTTCATTATCCTTCAGCCACAGAACGACAGCACACTGACCATGAAAGTTTTTTGGGGCTGTAAACAGAAATGTAAAAACAATCTGACAGAGATTATCACAAATAAAGCTTCCAGTTCACACCCTCTTGGTAAACATCTGCACTCCACTGCAGCCATCATAATTACCTGTATCAGCGGCTGAGTGCTGCCATTTGTGGGAGGGTGTGTGTTCTGGCACGGGGCAGTGTGTGTGTGTATGGGGTGGATGGTTGGTGCTGATATAAATGCAGGTTGCGAATGAGAAGCTTCAGATCTAACACTCTGCTGCAGAGCAGCGGTGGGCTGGTGCTGTGGGGATGTGGGTCCCACCTTACCCAGCATGGGCGAGGGGGAAGGTAAGAGGGACACTGGGATGGGTGAAACTAATGCGTTTTCAATGTGCAGAGGAGAAAGGGGGGAGACAGAGGGGGTCACAGGGAGAGTCTGCCCCCCAGGGGAAAGGAAGATGTGATTAAGAGAAGAGGAAGTTGAAGGGTGAGGGGCAGTGCAGGAGTGAGGGTAGGAGGATTCACAGTCAGTCACAGCTGTCATCACCTGGATAGTGGGATACTGTGAAGGAAACTGAAGGGAAAAGAAAAAAGGAAGAAACAGAGGAAATCAAATAATCTAGAGATCAAACAAAAGAGGATGATGCATCAAGATTACCTGCATCAAGTCTATATTTTAATATGTCTGTATAATCAAAGGTAAAAAAAAAAAAAAACTACTGAGGTTTACTAACTCAGACACAAGGAAAATGAATCCGGTGTTTTCAGGGTAAGATATCTGTGACAATACCTGAGATAGATGTGTTGGTGGTAGAGAGTTGGGAATTGGCAGGGGCTGGAGTTGTTGGTGGACAGCAGCCTGAGCTGGTGCACTGGAAGCTGACTGACTGAGATTCTGTCCATCTTGTCCAAGCTGTGGAATGCTGTGGCCAGCAGGGATGTTCTACAGAAGAACAAAAAGAGGAGGGAGAAAAAGAGGGAGGAAGTTTAATAATGGCAGAGATTCCAGTTTCATCTCTCAGTTTGGAAATCTGCATTTCCTGCTATTGACCCAGATCAGAATAGCTCACATTTTCCATCCTGTCCCTAAGCCTGGAATCAGTCTGAAACTGCTGCACACACTGGAGCACTGTTTACCACAGAGCAGACACAGAGCAAGCCTGGGAGTGCTGGCGGATGCAGCGGCTAAAACCACCATTATTGTTTTCATTACCGTTTCCATCATCTCTCTCTGTTGCTGTTGTCAGAGAAAACTCCTGTTGAGCTGTTCATTTTCACAACTATGTTCACTACTGTCCACCAACACAGCTGCTTGTAATTCAGCTCCATCAAATCAAAACCAGGCATCATAATATGGGTCGCTCAAAAAGCAGTGCATTGCCGTAAAAAAAAAAAAAAATCATGTTTTCTTGTTTAAGTGCATTATTTTCTGTCCCTTCCCAAATTGAGTCCCACAGTGACAAATTGTGTTGAGACAAAGGCGTTCTACCTGGTTCTGGAAAGCAGCGATGCAAAGATAGGGTTGAAACTGATGAAAAATGAAAACAGGGGAGGTCAGAGGAGGGAAAACAAACATAAAATTCAAACTTGGGGCACTATATATGCCACCTGGCTGCAATATACTGCATAGTGATTGTCTGCACTGTTCACTCACCTGTTGTGTTCCATAGGTCTGTGGAGGAACAGTAGACTGTGCAGGCAGGTACTGGCCCTGAGCTGGAGCAGTCTGTTGCTGCAGCGCACTGAGAGCAGAATGTGCATAGCTCTGAGAGGCAGCATCAGGTAGACCGGCAGGAAGGTAACTCTGCTGTGGGGCTGTTGGAGGAAGTTGAGAAGCTGGAGTCTGAATCTGTTGAACTGCAGACTGGGGTACGTCCATTGCTTTCTGACTGTGCTTCTGTAGAGTGGGGGGGTGTACTTGTTGCTGAACAGAAGATTGAAGACTATGAGAAAGGTGGGTAGGCTGTTGTGCCATCTGTTGGTGTATGGCATGCACGGCTTCTTGATTATGCTGGAGCTGAGGTTGCATATAACCCTGCCCAGCATGTTGTGTTAGTTGTATATTGGACTGAGTATTGAGTTGGTGCTCTTGCTGAATGGGTATCTGTTGGCTGTAAAGTGCTGGTGTGGAGGAGCTCTGACCAGGCTGCTGACTTGGCAGTTTGACTGCAGCTTGGACGTGTTGCAGTGCGCTGGGAGCTTGTGTAGGATGACACTGGGCCAAGGCAGCCATAGTTGGGGCTACAGAGGCGAGAGGATAGCTTTGTGCTTGCTGCTGTGCTGGCAGGGTGGTTGCTGCTGCAGCAGTCTGTTGGTGAACTGAAGGAGGATATCCAGATGCAGACTGAGCCTGTTGTTGGGATGAGGCCACACAGTTCTGACAAGTTTGCTGGATTTTCGAAGGAAAAGTTAGAGAGCTTGCTGCAGTTGCCTGCTGCTGTTGGCTTGGTGCTTGGTAGCTCTGTGCAACATGTTGAGGCAAAGCTGATGCTGAAATGTTTGCTGCAGCTTGGGTCTGTTGCACACTTGGAGGTGTGTAACTAGCAGCACTGGTTGTCTGGTGTTGAGCTGGTGTTGCAGCACTGTGTTGGCCAGCATATGGAGCAGGAGGGTAACTGTGTCCAGGCTGGAGATACTGTAGTGGAGTGTGTACTGATGTGCTGGAGGAAGTCAGGCCCTGTACAGATGGTTGATTCTGGTGACCTGCTGAACTGGCCTAAGGAAACAAAGAACAATAATTCAAATTAGACTTCCTAGGGAGGGAGTTTCACCAGTCAAGGATAAAATCCCACAAAAGCTAAGTGTGACAATTACAATACCGGATACAAGTATAATCAGAGGATGATGGATAAAAATAAATGAATGAAACATCTGTTTCAACAATGAGCAGGCGGTGACAGGTGTGCACTAAAATAAGGACAGAAAAAATGAATGGAAGGAGATACCAAGAGGAGCGAGATCAGACAGCTACCCAGTCTCCTTTAATCAGAGGCCATCTTTCCAAGGCAAGCTAAGGAGCAAGGCAGCTGTAGCATTGGGCCAGTAATGCAGAAAGGAAAAACTGTTAAAATCTAGGTCAGAAGGGATTGGTTAATAAGCAGGAAAACGTAGTCTATTAGAGATTGTTCCATTGTCATCCGGCAGGAGCAAGCTTGTGTTTTTGTTAAGGACAGTCATAGGCTTATGCAGGCAGCAAGACTCAGACAGGAGATCAGACCAGCTCTATGCAGAATATTGCAGTACCTCCTACAGGCTAGGAGAAATCAGTGAAGCAGGTGTGGACCCCATAGTGTGCCACAGGAATGAGTCCTTAAAACCGCATTTTAATGCCCTGGGGTCTTTTCTCTTAAACTCAATGAGGATTTTGGATGGGTTTTTGGTTAGATGCCTGAAATAGGTCTGTGGTTAACAAATCTTAAGAGATTTTCGCACTTTGTTGTACGACATAAATTACGTTAGCAAATACCCCCAATTTTTAGTTTTTACATGTCTTTAAAAAGGCGGCTGCTAACAAGTGGCTAAATGAGACTACAGTGGTTGTACAACTTCCTGCTGGGACATTAAACATCATCATGTTGGATATGGACGGGAACTCTCGCACAGCCTCTAGTCGTGTTTTTCAGTTCTCTTGCAACCTCTTGTAGATTTTAGATTACTTTAATAAATAATTTATTAGGCTATGGATTTGCTAGCTTGTCAAAATAGCTGGTTAGCTTGTCGAAGAGCATCTGAAGCAAAACAGTAGTGGCGTTCAAGTCATGTGTCAATGGTGCAGTTGCTATAGCCTCACGTTAGATTTTTAATTTTGTTACTGCATTAGAAATAAATGTAGTGTTCATTTGTCAAGATTATCCTGCTGAATAAAATGCATAAGCATCATAAATGTGTGTTTGCCACAGAGCTTATTTTCTGCAAGGATCCAAAATCAAATCCAAAAATCCCGGAGGCAAATTCTTAATAGACCCCATGGCAATGCTGTTTCGAGGTTGGCCTACAAAAATACATAATTTCGTTTGCTCTCTATAGGGAAACTAAAGCGATTTGTCTGCTACTGTGACCTACCACTCCAACAGCCCCGGTAACTTGCTGCTCTCTGGCACAGAATCTATCTTTGCAGTCCTGAAGGGGTTCTTGGTTCTCAACCAAACTGCCACTCAGGAGATGTCTCTTCAGGCTGCCGTCTCCATAACTGCGGGCAGGCCTGTGGGCAGCTGAGGAGTGCAGGGAAGCTTGGGTGGGTGTGGTAGGACAAGGGGCTGCTTTGCGACTGATTATATTGAACAGGGACTGCTGCAGCAGAGAGAAATCTGAACAATCACTCAGACCTTTCAGCCGTCCATGACCAGGGGTGGTCATTGTTCCACCAGAGGACGGGTTCTGTCTAAACTCACATGGACAGTGGTGTGCTTGCATGGCAACAGAAGGGCGTGACCTCAGAAAAAGCAAATAAAGGCAGGCCTGGCACATGTGACCATTATGCATTGCAAAATGGTTGTGATGATGAGAGGACAGACTGAGA
>CAFUXE010000677.1:121106-136731 GCA_903364295.1 Serranus cabrilla
AAAGTACATGTCTCCATGATATTCCAATGCAAAAAATCAAAACAGGCCATGTTTACTTAACTTTTTAACCTGGCATGACAGATGGTGGTGACATCTTCAACACAGACACCAAACAGACAGATACTTAGACCCATTGTAAAAACAAGAGAGTATTTAATAGAGCTAGCCATGAATAGCTGTGGTGCTATGATACCCAGGGTGGCAATCTCAGCCAGCAGCTTGAAATAAATATTCACAAATGTGCTAAATGCCCATGTAGCCTAAATGACGACGGCCTAAAGAGGCCAGCACGGATGGTGCAAGCCAGAAAGTGAGAGCGTGGAGGCTGGACAGTCTTGCACATGTGACCCTTTCCCACATCACTGATGATGAGGGTTGTAGCTGAGACAGGGCAGAGATGAGTGGTGCGCTGGGTAGAGATGTCCTGAGATGAACCGGGCACCCTGGCCAACCCCCCTCCCTCGACCATTTCATCAGTCGCTGCAGTGTGGGGGCACAGAGCCAGAGAGACAGCCTTGATTCAGCATAATACCCTGATCCAGACTAAACACCACACTGGCAAAACACAAGCAAGGGTTTTTCCTGCACCAAGAATTTAAAAGCAGCCTGTTTAATGTCCCGAGGCACCTGTACCAAAACTTATCCAGGTCATCAATAATAAAAGCAATTTCAAGAATGCTGTGCTAAATGCATCACTGCCAACCGAAACTGCAACTACTACTTCAGGGTCGCCGCAGGTAAAAAGACAGCATAGCAGCAGGACATGCCATTTAAATAGTGCTGGCCAATAAATTCGTAAATCACTTTGCTAACAAGGTGCTGTAAACTTAGTCAGGTTTGACCTTAGACAGCGTGTAGGGAAACTGCTGCAGGAGAAAGGAACCAGTGATGATGGGGAGAGTCAAAGTACTGGGGAAACAGACCAACTGGCTTTCCTGTTAACTAGCAACATGTTTGGGAAATTCAATATCTACAGTAGCTGTTTGTTTGTATTACTCAAAGGAAATAACTACATATAAGTATACTTATACAAGTATAAGATGATTTCATTTAACGCAGACAAACTGCTAAACTAAAAGAACAAAGTCTTGAATTCAAAACAGATAAAAGTTTTATGGAAGTGCATATAAAAATACTAAAACAAGCACAATTAAAATGTGTAATGACACTAAAGTTAAAACAAAAACACCATAAAATGGTAATATAAAAAAGAAATATGAAGTGATGTGATAATGAAGAAATAAGTAACACTTTTTAGTACAAGTCAACCCAATTACAGCCTCTGAAATGACCCAAGTTTGAATCAGCAGCTCTCTAACGCAGGTGAATATGATAAGATTCATTAAGTTATGATTTACTCAATATTCATAATTTCAAGTTTTTTTTAAGTGCACATTTCATGTAACATGGCAACAGTGTGTGCTTTCTGTCTACGGCCTTGTACAATACCTTCATGGTTTCAGTTTTATTATTGATCAAAATAAATAAAGGTGCAGAAGATAAGCCAGGTGAAACCTCTGCAAATGCATATACACACTGAAAATACCTAAGGTGATGCATGACACGTAGAATATATATCCCATCCAACTTTAATAATATTACAGAAGCTGAACTGAAATAAATTCAGAGCATAACTCTGTTCATCTATCAAACAGTCCTTTACCATAATAGGCGTTACATATAAAAACAAATTGTCAAATAAACAACAACAAAAAAAAGTTTACAGTTCAACCTAAGAAGCAAGTGCTAATGTGTGGCCATTTGTTTTTCACTCATTATTACGTAAATAGCTTAGTGATGCAGAGGTCAACCAGAGTGTGTATTAAAAGTAACCCTTGTCTTCATACCACAGAGCCTTCGTAAGCAGGAGGCTTTAACAGGATGCAAATGTGCTCTAAATTCATTCATAGAAATAATCTTGTTAAATTCCAAAAGGGATTACTCATCCTAATGAGCTATTGTGACACTCTGTGTTGTTGGGGCAGGTCAAAGGGAGGTCAAAGGCCATTTACTTAAATCTTTGTCAGTTCAAAGTTAGACTGCAGGGGAGTATGTATGCTAAAGGTGTGTCTCTGGAAGTTGCTCACTGAATCCTGGTATGATCAATGAAAACAAAGCTAAAACAACCAGTCAGATGTGCAGGCACAGCAGGCACTGTATTGTATCTTAAAGCTGTGAGCAGTAGGTCTCAGATGTTTTGAGTCAAAACAAGGGGGCACACAGGGATAAGAGGTCAGATTACTGACAAAATCAAGAATAACTTTTAAGAAAAAAAGAAGTCTCATTGTCAGTTCATTCGTGGTAAACGTGGCGTTTTTGAACCGAAACTCTTTATGCAATGGACAGCATTTTATTTTTGCAACCATTATCATCAGCAATTAATTGCTTAAGACAACTGAAAGGGTTAGGGTTTTGGGCAGGTTGAACTGTATCCTTAGCTGCCATTCTACTAATGTGGCCTGGGAAAAGTCTCAGCTATGAAGACACATGCCAAACACAGCCAAAATGCATTGGCAAAGAGGAACAGCAGGCCCACATAGATCCTTATCAAAACTCAAATACAGAAGTGGTATTTGCTGAACAACACAACAAACTATGGACTTAAAAAGAGACAAAACAACTCATCTGACTTCATTATGAGCTCTACAACCGGATACTGGGCTACTGCAATGTACTAGAATGTGTGTCTTTAATTTTGTCCACTATATATTTGAGCTATTTCTGTCAAACTTACATAATATTATTCTAAATTATGCAGGTTTTCTTACAAAAAAAAAGACATGAAAATCTGGCGTGATAAAGAAACCTTGCTGGTGGGCTCTTCAGCTAAAGGAGGAGAGAAGCTTCTCTAATTTGACAAAACTGAATAACCACTTTTCTTTGCTGAACATGCATATAAAAATGACTGGTTGCACAAAGCATTAATTAAGATGAAAACTAAGTTGTTTAGGGCACTTCTATCACTTGACATCCTTCCCGGTTAGAAGGACAAATTGGGGCTCAGGCCATGTCAGAATAAACAACAAAAGTCATACTTCCTCTGCAAGCCTGTAAAAAATGTAAAACATCATGACACTTGCTTTTTTGAACTGGAAGTTTAATTAAAATAATATAATTTAATGCAAGCCAGTGTCTGTTGCCTATGCGTTAGATAGGGCCGGATAAAAAAATTTGTATGTCAGCTAACATGAATTTATGATGTGATATGGATCTTATTGGTCTGGAATAAAAGGAATAAAAAAAAGAAAGAAAAAGAAAAAACAAATCATGTGATTTTATTAACTAATCCTTTAGTTGATTTCATCGACAGATCTCTAAAACTGAGCTCCTCAACAAAAACATTAAAAAGCATAATTTCTGGCAAAATCTTGTTTGCCAGAGATGTGCTGTAAATGTTACTAGAATTGTCATTCAGCGTGAAAAAAGCAATAAAAAATGACTAAAGAAATCTTAACCAATAAAGACCAAATCGACCGATTAGTCAACTAATTCGCTAAGAGGGGGCAGCCCTAGTATAAGAACTGGAGTTATACCACAGGCCACATTTCTGTGGCTCTAATAGGCTTGTCCTCCTTCCCTCTTTAGTTGGCTGAGTGACACAGGAGCTCAGGCTTGCTTGAAGATGGGGCCACTGATAAGGGGCTGTTAGCAACAGCCACCGGGTCTAGCTACCCTTGCTTCCCCTGGCCTCTTAATGCCAAATGGGCTGTAACCAATGACCCACTTGAGCATCTCCAACTTTGTTTGATGTCTGCCATCTCAGCAGCCAAGAAGGGGTTATTGCTGTTAGTGTTATACATGTTAATCAATGAGACAGCCATAAACTATCCACAGAAACACATTATCATCTTTATAACGTGGCTCAATCTAATCTGTCATTACAGCAAAATACAGTGTTTGGAAGCAAGATATTGACATAGTGACTCATTGTGTCATGTGTTGGGTCTGTTTGGGTCAAGAATGCCCAAATCTCCGGCAAATACTCTGAGACAGGCGGCTTCATATCACTGCCTTGGTATCATTGCCAGCTCTGCATTCACAAGCTGAGAACCAGATTTAATCTACAGAACAACAAGCTCACTGCCAAATACCACAGAGAAGTCTGCACGAAGTCAGAAGTAAACTCTCTGTCTGTGAGTGTGTGCACAGCATTCAACATCGAGATAAAAATCTATACACAGAGCCACAATTGGCAGAAACGGGAAGTTTCCAAAGTTTAAAAAATAAATTCCAGTGAGCAATGATAAAATGAGACAAGGCAAACAGAAACACAAGAAGTGTTTCTTCTTGACAATGAAAAACTCACAACAGGCATCTTTCTCTCAGATTAACATCCTAGCCTGAGCCAGGGCCATCTGTGTTATGCCAGCAGCCTGGCACAGAAACAGAGATGTAGGGGAGAAGGGCGGAAAGGGGTAGGGGGTTGAGGAAGAAATAGAGAGAGAAAGAGAGAGAGAGGGGAGGGAGAGAGAGGGACAGAAAGAATAAACACAGAACCAGATTAAAATTTCTAGGCAAGAAAGCCATGTGACCAGTGGAAGAAGGAAAACAGTGGAAAATCACAGAGTCATATCTCCTTCCCTCCGTCTTCCACAGAGGGCTGCTCTGTCTTCCAACACAGTTCACTGAGCTAGCTAAAGCTGGCATCCTCTGCATGCAACACTGAAGAGTAAACATGCATAACACAGGCACAAAATCTTCACCATGGTGCCATCTTAAGACTAGTTGATACCTGTACTTGCACTATGCTGCTAGGAAGATCTGGCGTGATTGTGGGCAGCGTGGGTTCTTGGTTCAGACCACCAGTCTTAAAAGTGACTCCTTACATGACCGTACAACATTAAGCATGCTGGTAAATCCCAGTGGAGCTACAAACTCTAAATTTCTCTTTAACAAAGTCAATAAAACATGTAATTTGCTGCACTAAGATGAAGAGTCTGCTGGCAGAGCTTAGTACACCTACTCAGGTTTAGGATGATTCAGTGCACACAATCACACAATCACACAATGCAGCAACTCTAAACCTTGTCCAAAAGGCTTAAGATTAAATGACACTTTGATTGTAACGTCGTGTACTACAGCAGCTTAAGCATCTATTGAAATATCCGCAATGACTGCAGCTTAGATGATTAATTGATGAATCAGTTGTTGGCCATTATTCTTCTTTCAATTTGATAATCAAATGACAAACTTCCCTGGTTCTCACTTCTCGTTCTCGATACTTTTTCATTTGCACACAGTTAATATGATCCATCTTAATTATCTGTTCAATGTCATCGAAAAGTACCAAAGCTATAAAAAAAGGTCAACAATCCTATGTGATCTCAAATGTGAATATTTGCTATATTTTCTAAATTATTTTTTGAGTTTAGTAAATATCATAGAGGATTGGAAAATACACTTTACCGTTTCTTAAGCAGTCAACAATAATCTTGCTCTGTTAGACCACCAGTCCAAAATCAGATATAATGTAAGAAACGGAAGAGAAAGCAACAAATCCTCACTTTTTAGAAGCTACAAGCAGCTGCTTGAAAAATCACTTAAGCCATTAAGAAATTAACAAATTAGTTGACAAATAATTTGCTGTCGATCAACTAACTGATTTATCTACAGTTGCAGCTATAAATAAAATATCACATTTGACTGAGAAATTCAGATTTTTTTTCCCCTATTCTAAAACATTTTCTAGATCAAACGATTAATTTACTGCTACAGCTAATACGGTTAGCTTGAATCCTTAAATTTACAGTTTCATATTAAGTTTTGTGTTTACACATCTGACCTAATTTAGTACCACTCTAAAGGCGCAATTAATTGACATGAGATCATGAGCAGTTCCGATCAACTGAAGAAGACACCACAAGAGCCCTTATTGACTCACAAAGTCTTCATTAATGGTTCTGATCCACTCAGTAAGCTAATGAACCAGAGATCGCTCTGATGAAGCACATTGATCGGGTCAGCATAGTATTTTGTTAATCCAGCTGTTTTTTATTAAAGACTTTGAGCTCAAAGCTACTATATAAGAAAGAGCGAGATGATGAGAACATGATTGTAAGAAAGGACCATTTGTGGTGTGATTAACATCCATTATTGACTGTCCACTAGAGGGAGATTTAATGTGGTCACTGAGGGAAAATAAAATACTGTAAATTGCTTCCTGTTCCACATCTATCATCAGCAAGGTCCAATCGCAGTTCAGTGTTTGAAAGTTGAGGGAGATGTGGGGTTGCTCACTGCTACTATCAGTCTGCATGACATCATCACCCAAATGAAGTAATCACGTCCCAGTGCTGCTGTATCTTTCTCATTCCTAGCCAGTGGTGTTTTATCTTTATTGTCTACAGTGTTGAGGTGCGTCATAGCTTTGAGATGCTTTGTCTTTAAAAAAAAAAGTTTTGTTCTTTAAATGCATTTTTTAGTCCTCAGGTAACTGACGCAGCATGTTTTCAGTACCTTAGGAATTAGTATTCATTGAGGCCACATGACTGCCACACACTTCCCAGCATGCTACAGCACACTTCAGCTGCTTCCTGTCTGCCTACCTCCTGTTGCACAGAGGGAGGCAGGCAGGGAGTAGCACTGCTCATAACATGCAGACACACTGCTGGGACAGAGCACACACAAGCATCTCCTGTACTGTCCACTCCAATAACTGTGCCCAGTGTCATCAGCTGGGAGGATGACGAGAGCAAAAATGAAGGATGGTTGAACGCAAACTGTTAGAAATTAATCCTGAACTATTTTAATCTGAACAGTGAAAGAATAACAAATCACAGAAGAAGTTCTCTTTCTTTGAGGGGGCCAGTCATGCTTACTGTAGTCCCCCTTAAGCCTCCTGGGAGAGCGAGGGAGAGAGGTAATCCCTGCTGCAGTCTCCAAAGGACGGAAATAATTAGTTAATACCTTTGCACAGTCTAAGCTGGTGATTTTCCTGTGTCTGTGTAATGCAAGACAAGATAGACACTCCTTGTGCATTTGCAAAACTGCTGATCGCTATACTTCAGAGGTGGTGTGCATCTCCACGTCAGCGGCTAATGCTTGTCAATCAGTTTTCCTGTGTAAACCATTTAAAATTTAGTGGTAACCCATTTTCAACTTAGCTGACTCCCTTGTGTGGCTGACTGACAGCTCCCTAAAGACATCCCCATTACACTAACACCATGTGTGAACCTTCACAGACAGAGAGGGGGCTTCCTGAGAGATTCAGGCATTCCCTCACAGACCGAAATCACTGATTTAAAATGAAATTGTTTATTTCTTGTTGAGAATAAAAATGCAAATATTCTTATTACTATAAATGTTTCCCATCCCCATCTACAGGAATAAGAAGTAGGAAATAAATGTGGTGTAAGTGGCTGCTGAAATTGTCTTTTCCTAACATGCACTGACTATATGTTTGGGCGTCACTGGTGGATTGGAAATTATATTCAGAGTTTTGGCACTTTACCTGCAGCTCACACCAAGCAACTTCCACCCAGGTCTCAGTATCCAGGCCCTTGTAGACCGTCTTGAAGGACCCTCTCCCCAGCTCGATGTCAAATTTGAGGAATCTTCCTCCCGGAGATGTGGACACCGCTTTCATCTCCGCTTCCTCCTCAGTCTCCTCACTGGCTGCCTTAATAGCGGCTTTACCACTATCATTGCAGGTAAGATTTAACGCATCTCCACCTTTATCCTTCTCCTCGTCGGCACTGGCGCTCTCTGTTGCACTGTTCTCTTTTTGCCCACCTCGACTTTCAGTGCTGGCACTTTCCTGTATCCCAGAGCTATTCCCCCGAGTCCTGTCCACTATTGTCCGCAGGTTTATGTTCAGGATCTTATTCCTGTTATCACATTCAGGTGCTTCAAAGGCCTGCTCCTCTGCATCCGAGAACCACAGACTTCTCCTGATGAATCTCTGATGCACATTCCTCTGATAACTGGAGGAGGGGTACAAACTGGGGTCACTCCCTCCTCTCACTACTGAGTCCACATTATTGACATTTCCATCACCCATGGCCTCATACATATTCATGGCCAGTTCACGCTGGGAGTTGGGTACAGATGGGTATTTTTGTTCTTGGTGGGCCTCGGAGTTTGATTTTGCCTCCGGCTCCATCGTGATTTTAAAAGTTTAGTCCCTTTGGTTTCCAGGTCATTCGTGCCATGGCTAGACTTCCCAACATGCAGATTTAGAGATGAATACCTGCAGCGCCCACTCGGTGACGCAGTTTGCCAGCAGAGGCCCCTAACAACAGTGGGATGGATGACAGACGAGAATTCATCCGATATCAAGAGCTGCAAAAGAAATGTTGCCAGTTAGTGGAAAAAAAACTGTTTCTGATGTTTAAGGCCACGCCGAAACTATAAATTGGCTTCACTGGTGTCAGTAATGTCGGAGTTTAAGTTAGTTGGAGTCAATACAAGCAGGTGTATGAAAAGACAAGCCAACGAGGCATAACATAACGTTAAAAGATGTAATTATCAGCCAGGTGAAGCAAAAGCTAGCAAGATAAGACACATGTTAACGTTAAGTTTGGCAATTCCGAACCAACGTTTATTGCTAATTTACCGTCAACATTCACATAGCAATACGTTAGTTAGCAAGTCTTCAAACATTTCATCACGTTGAACCAAGATGGGACTTACCTGGGCTCAGAAAAAAGCGAAGAAAACCGACCAAACAAGCTAAACTAAACTCACGCGAGCGATACACGACACAAATAGACCTACCAGGTCCAGTGTGAGAAAACCCTCGCTAACGTTAGCCGATTGTCCACGCCAGAAAGGTGGACTTTAAAACGCCCTGTCGGCATAGTACCCCCATTTTCACGTATAAAAGCTACCCAACAACCACACACAAATAAGATTAAACTCAGCATTTGCTAAGTGAACACACACCCCATATTGACCAGGGGGAAAATGACGAATATGTTGTATTTATCTCCTTTCAAGTCCTCGCATCCCTCTCTTCGGTTGCAGATACAGCAGCTAACGATGCCGAGTCTCTCTCCACGGTTTCTGCTGTATGCGGAGCGTGTTAGTTAAAGACCAGCCGGGCCGCTTTAAGACACGGGGAATTTCAGTTTGCCTGCCTCCGCCTCGACAATTAATTTACGCGGACAACTGTTTTCGCTTGTCATCGTCGCTCCCCATTAGGTTAATACAACGGTGGCGAGGCACACAAATGTGTTTCCCATTCAGCTCGCTTGGTTCCACGCCCCTGGTAACGACTGGAGGGAGCGTCCAATCACACAGCACGCTGGGGCACCACAGAGACACTCATACTGCTGTACTGTTCAACAATAAGAGTGACACATATCTCACATGAAAAGACCAACAAAATCAATGCCAGTGACTAACGAATGATTATTTCCTGCAAAAAGCCTAAAGAAATTTCTTTCACGCCCTTCACCAACTCATCCAGTCACGTGTCTCTCTGCCTGTCACTCGGAGCTCAACAGCCAGATGTAAAGCACTATTCAATAAAACATGGGCCTATTATTGGTGCTGTGGTCCATTATAGAAAATTGCATGTGCATCTCTGTCAAGTAGGCTATATGCGTGCAGGTCCCGTCCTCTCTTCCACTATAACAGGACACTTTGCAGCTCAGCTTTTCAGAGCTGCAGCCTGCAGCTGAGGGGCAGTACCACACGCATGGGAAAATGATGAGCAGCAGCAACAGGGGAAGTTGGGCTGAGGTAAGCCATTTGAAACCATTTAAAAAGAGACAGAAAATGGTCAATCCTGCATTGTGCCAGCTAAAGCCTATATATGGAATCTTTTTTAACTATTGGTTGGTGTGATAAACTGTGCACCATTTTAAACTGCAAGAATTGAGGGAAGCCTGGATGCAGTATTTCTACCCAGCCTTCTCGCAAACAACTGCACCACAACTGCTCAAAGATGGACCTGGAAAATCGTTTGGAATTCAATGCATGACATGAAAACTAAAGTTGTCAAGCTTACACTGTTAAACTTTGTTTGGACTTTGTAAAAGAAGTGTTTGTGGTCAGCTCTAAAGCTATACTTTGTGGTGTTGTTGCATTTTTATGGAAGGTTATAGTGACCGTCCCTTGTGGTTTCTGCATTTTCAAGGAACTTGTGATGCACTTCTCAAATGACATGACGGGAAAAAATATTTAAACTTTGCAGGATATAAATGAAGTATGCACACACAGAAAAAGGTCAATAAAAGCAAACAGAGATCTTCATGTCTGTTTCAGGCATGCAGGGTCAGATGACAGTCTGGTTCAGTTGAGAAGTGAAACATTGTTGGCACCTGAGTGACCTTATAAATAATGAATGGCCTCCTTTGTTTCCACTTCACTTGCCAAAATGCGCTCACAAACACATGCACATGCACAGTTTTACTTTTACATAATGTCATCCTGCTTCATGCCACAACGAGTGTTTATTGTGTTTTATGTGGCAATTGAAGTTGCCATTTGGCAAGTAATTACAATATAGTTCAGATGCGGTTTTACAGGGCGAGGAAATGGGCATCTCTCTGTCATCTCCGTAGTCACTGTCTTTATAGCGCCATTTAATTTCAGATGGATGTGTAAGTGTGTGTGTATGTGTGTGTGAGTGTGTGTGTTTGAGGAAGAAGGGAGGAGGAAGAGAGGGAGACCCTGGCAGCCAGAGATACTTCCTTTTGACTTTCAGAGCTCAGCCAACAGATGCAGAATGTAATACCCTTACGCTCAATAAAATGAGCAATTGGTCTCATTTACAATGTGTCTCCCACCAGTGAGAGTCAATAGGAATGGAATCTATCCATGGTCATTTTGAGAAGTGAACATCTTATATGCAGACTTTCCACAGGCTTTTAATATCTGTGCCTGTGTTACACTGAAATCTGAGACCAATCAGATTCTGTGTCAGATGTCAGTACGGTGCTAGCACATTCTTGAGCATGTTCTTTTTGATTATCAGTAGGTTTTTCACTGCAACTATCTCTAGAAAGAGACAGTGTTTCAGTCTCCGAGTCCGATGGACCACGCTCTGAAACAGCCGTGTTTTCTTTTGCACTGTGTAAGGCTGTAAAACTAAAAGCCCTACAGAGAATCATGGAAATTAGATTTACAGTTCGGTCGATCCTCATCTGGAGGAGGGCCAGAGTGTGAGGTGAGTGAGAGAGAGAGAGAGAGAGAGAGAGAGAGAGAGAGAGAGACTGCTGATAGGACATGATGGATGGAAAGCAAAGAAGTGCTGATGTATAAGAAAAAAAACAAAAGGAAGGGAAGTACACCCGCACAGTTACACATGCAAGTTCATTTGCTTTTTCATCATGTTGCTGAATAGCAGCAAGTTCAGAGGACTAAATAATACATGCAAAGGTCTCGCTGTCTTAAGTGGTGTCTTGCATTGTGACTGCAAAGAGCTTTCTACATGTCAGATACAGAGTGGTACAAAGCAATAGTCATGATATATGCTCACAGAACAGTAACTGACATGTAGGTATTTAGCTTAGCGGTAATGAGTTAGTGTGACAAAAGGGGAAAAGTTTAGGAAAAGGTTTTTCGAGTTGAATGAGTTCATTTCTTTTGCTTGGAAGTAAGCCAAAAGTTCAGCTGGCCTTTGAATAAAGTGAAAACTCTTTTAATGGTTCAATTAAGATTTAGGTTCAATCCTGGGAATTCAGAAATTTCAGCCTTTCCAGAGGCTGCAATTTCAAAGCAGGTAACCTATTGCACTGCAACTAGCTATGAAGCACACATAAAGATAGTTATTTATGGTGGGAGATAACTTTATTCTCTCATGTGTGAAAGTGTGGATGGATGGAAGAAGAAAGAAGAAAGCCGTCTTTTATTTCTGCATACATTTGCACAAGTTTATGTCACACTTTACCCAAGCTCTCCCTAAATTGCCTCCAGCTCAGTTTTTCAACACAATTAGTCCTCTGCAAGTCACTGTTCAGGTAACATCCAACAGTGATTAGGCATTTTTAATGTATTCTACCTTGGCTGGAGGTCCACTCTTAGATTTTATTCTTTAATTAACTTTTAATATCCTGTTAAGAACTGTTTTGCCACTCAGTCTACATACATCTTAAATTTCTATGAATTTCCAAATTGTAACTGTTCTATGTGTTCTTTGAACTGTGCTTTTACATTTTACTGTATATTCAAAAAGTCAAACTTCTGCAGACCTGCAGGTTGCCTGCACTAGAACAAAGAACTCCCACACACTGTCTGTACATTTAATTAAAGGAGATTTACTTGGAAAAGCATTTTAGTACGGACACTTTTATCTGGTTATTATTTAGCATATGTCATTATAAAGTAAATTATGAAACCATCGGATTTCCTTGAAACCATACCTACTTTAACATTAGTGACACCTGAGCAGATCCATAAGAAAGCAGAAAATGTTGGATGTTGTTGAGTGAATCAATCTGTTATTCTACAGTGACACATTGAACTGAGGGTTAAAACAGATTTAAACAACTTATCTGCTTCTCTCTGTCTTCCCTCCCCTCCACATCCTCCTCCCTTTCTCTCTCCCTGCGGCGTGTCCCCTGAGTCTTCTTCAGACAAGCAATGCGGTGTGAATAATTCATCACAAAAATAAGGATTGAAACCTAGGATTGACTTAATGAGTGCTTTTTCGTCTTAGATTGTGCAAAATAACAATAGATTTGTAATGGCTGGGTGACTGACAAGGGCCCTGTTCCTCAAATGGGAAAACAAAAGTCAGTGTAAATATGCAAATATGGGTTGATTTCAGTTTGAAGTTTTATCCAAATGATCTAAAACCTCTTGTCATAAATAAATATATATTTTGCATGTGCATGACAGCACAATGTGACATGCCATGACCTATATTCACTATCTTTTAGTTGTACGTCGTTTCCTCCACTGTGATTAGTTGTTATCCTATGTTCTCAGCCATATGATATGAGTAGACAGCAGAATTAATCTTGACAAAAACCTTGGACTGACTGAGTAGGTGGCCCATAGTCTTGGCCTACAGTACTAACCCACAGTATATACAACAAAAAGATTGCTGTATATTGCTGGTGAAAATCTGAGAAAATCCATCTGCTGTGTTTCTAGACATACTGGCTGCACGTTGCCAACCTGTGATCTCACATCAAGCATTATCTCACTGTGGTCTGTTGACTCGGGGATAAAGGGCTGTCTCTGAAAAGCCGCTGTCAGTGTGTGAGAGCAGAATGGCTGACCCTGACACGTCATGACAGTGTGCCATTTGTGGCGTTTGGCACAGATCACAGTCACAAGGGCGCTACACCGCACCGAGTTGCTTTTCCCATGTGGACTTTAGGGAAATATCTTTTTAAGAACTGTTTAATTCCTTGTTATGAGTCTTACCATGGGGCATTATGGCTCAGAGTGAAAGATTTGGAGAAAGCCCATTGAGACAGTTTGCTGGATGTTGTCAGGATGTCTCTGTAGTGTTCACATGCCAAATTATAAAATCTGAAATGATGCACGCTGCCAGATGAGGAACTCGGCCAGTGACAAATGTAATCCATGTCCTAAAAAGCAATGGCTTATTAAGAGAATTAAACGTGGCTTGTCCAGCGGTTTTCACAGAATTGAAAAAAGAAAAACTCATCAAAATAATTACTAGCTCTACTCCAACCCCCCCATGACCACACATTCTGTATGGTTTGTACTTCCCCCTCATACATCAATTTAACCATACCATCTGATTGTTGTGAATCTCCTAAATACATTGTAATTCAGCTGTAGCCTACCCTGTAGCAAATTAAAGGGTGCAGCTCTTCTTTTCTCTTCTTTTCTCCTGGAGCAGAGGGAAGACACTTCATACCAGCTCTGTGGTTTGGTTAATCCCTGACAAACTATGCTCTCTGCAGCTGCAGGGGTGTGTTGTGAGAAAAAAGTCTTCAGTGTCGAGGAAGAAGCTGCGAGCGCTGCTGATTATTTTATGTTGGCAGGGAGCGTGCAGGTTTTGGCCTTGACACGACTGAATCTTCAGTGATAGTGCTCAGGTGTTAGCCAGGCGTCGATGAAAAGAAGCTCCAAGTGGCTGTTCATTCAGCAGCAGTGCTCTGAAGGAAGATGTTTTTTCATAATTTTAAAAGAGAGTGATTTCTTAGTCATCAACAAGCAGACTGTTTATCCAGCACCTGCTGGCCCGTGTCTTTCGCTTTGTGGTGCAGAGTCCACTGGGATGGAGTAGACACAGATCTTTTGTTATATAATCATCACCCACACAAGAATCAATAGATTATAGAATTCAACATCCGTTTTTTTCATGAATGCTTTTTGCTATCACCTGTTGATCACTCGTAGAAGGTTTATACCCACATTAATCTCCCCCTTCTTCAGCCCCTGCTATATAAAATATATAAAGTAACTCATGCATTTTGTTATCTGCTTAAGAAACTATGTCACCAAAGTAAAAATGAATGGAAAAAACAGCTGTTTTGTGTTGAACTGAGTGGAGATAAACCCAAATATCAGCTTTGAGAGATGGATATATTGAGCAGGAAATGACTAAAGGGTCACAGCATCACCCAGTTGTCAGACACGCTGCTTCGATTTGATAAAGTCAACAAATAGTGGAGGGCTCGCAGCAACACTGTGCTTAGAAACAAAAGAAAAATGTGCAGACTGTGATCATCTGAAACCAGTGAGAAAGCCTTGATACTGCGCATGCTGACTTGTTCATGTTCACTGCGTTATAATGTTTCTGTTACCATTGTGTCAGTATCTCTTTGACGTACTAATGGCTCTGTTTTCAAAGGTCACTCTACTGTAATGGCTGCTTGTTGTGCTAATTAGGTCAGGATGATAACCAGATCCTCACCATCAATGCACAGGAAGCTCAAAATGACTGCAAGTCTCATCAACGTGCTGCCTTGTCGCTCTGTTGGGAGAGCGAGACGCAGCACAGAGTATTTCTCTTTCTGTTTATTTCCAAGCTTTCTTCTTTCAGGCGCTATCTCAGAGCCATAAACATTATCTCGTGCCAATTACTTTATTCTCTCCCCAGGCCTCCCATCCAGATGTTGGGCCCAGCAGCCGCAGCAGAGGCCCAGCCCCCATGAACATGAACCACTATGCCAATAAGAAGAGTGCAGCTGAGAGCATGCTGGATGTGGCTCTACTGATGGCCAACGCTTCCCAGCTGAAGGCCGTGCTGGAGCAGGGGCCAAGCTTCTCCCTGTACACCCCCATCATCACCCTAATCAGCATCTCCCTGTGTCTGCAGATCGCAGTCGGGGTCCTGCTCATCTTCATAGGTGAGTAAATAAACAGAGCCTGAGCCTTTTTGGTATATACCAGATGTGTCTTTGTCTGGCAAGCTTCACATTTCTCACCTTCACCAGCCCTCTGTGTCCCTCAGTAAGATTTGCCAATGTCAAGTCCATTGACTCCTGACAAACAACCCATTACCAGACGTAACCATGGCGACCAGGCCTGACACCAGGTCAGAGTTCGCGGTTCAAGGTTTTAGTGCTGCTGTCAGCGCTGGTGGGAGTCGAGGGAGGGAGAGTATGTCGATTCTCTGTGCTTGCGTGTAAATATGTCAATATGTGTCAGAGCTCACGTCTTGGAGTAAATAGAAAGAAATAAAATACAAAAGTGGCATCCATTCACATATCCAGAGATTCTGAGGATGTCGGGGTTTAACAGCTACATCCGA
>CAFUXE010000677.1:139788-198150 GCA_903364295.1 Serranus cabrilla
AAACCGACTCAACCCCACCCCAGGCAGATCACACACACACACACACAGCCATGCAGGGTCCTTACGCCGTTTAACCTTTGGTATCCTCACACAAACACACACACACTGTACACGCACAGACATGCAACATGTCCCTGTAGAGTCCCAGCTACTGTTTACCAGTCCTCGTGATGAGGAAGATGACAAAAATTTCTATGTCATTATCACAGCATCGATTACTTGTTTTTCTCATCATTTGTTTTGGATCAAGGTGTTATACAGCACAAATAAAATGAAGCTGTGTCATACAGGAAATACAAGCTTCCCTTGATCAGGTCCCTCTTCCCTGTATTGTTCTTTCTGTTTTTTTCTGTGCGCTTTGAATCAGAAGGTCTTTGTCACTGAGTTAATGGCAGCACAGGTGACACAATGATAAAATTATATGTTATTACAATAATTACAATAATCAACGGATGGTTTGTTGATTTGTTTACATGTCCACTAAATTTAAAAAAATATATTATTCTTGTTTGGTGCACCTAGAGTACAAGAACTACATTTTAGATTGAGTTTATTGTGTTTTGTTGACATTAGCTTTCCTTCTAGGGATTGTTTAACCTTAGCGACACTGATGTATGTATAAAAATAGCAATAAAACTTTAACAATAAACCAATTTTTCCTTTGATTGTTGGTAACCCTTCCTAATTTCCAACGGAAGAGAGGTCTGACTCCTCAATAACAGATATCCAAATGAAGAGTTAATTTGCAAAAACAGATTTTTTTTTTTTTGTCAAATTAATAAACCAACACCGTTTTGATAGATTTTCCCTGGAGTGCACAATAAAAATACATGAATAAGGTCAAATAGAAAAATTAAGATATCTTGTCAAAAACAATTCAACTCCAGTTTGAGTAATATTCCCTGAACTGCACCAAAAACCCCAACAGGATTTAGGAAAATAAATCAAAAAGGAAGTAAATGTTTTTGCAGTTCAAGCCGTCAAATTAGTATCGCTGCAGGACTGTCAACACAAACCTATATAGAGCAGATTTACTCATTGTTTTTAATTTTGTTTGTGTGTTTTACTGTATTTCCTGATTTTATCTGCAGTTCGATGGAACCTGAATGATGAACAAAAGCACTGGAAGCTGAACATTATGGAGAACTTGACCACAGGGCTGGTTTTTATCATCGTGGTGGTTAACGTCTTCATAACAGCCTTTGGAGTCCATCGGCCGAACCGCGGCGACTGACCAAGAACACACACAGGTATTCTTTCTATTTTTGCTGCTCACATATATTCTTTATGCTCACCCTCTTTCTCTGCTCCACTCTTTCTATACAAAAGCGTTTTCTCTCCTGCCTTATTGTGCAGTTGTCTCCTATAGACATCTATGCAGTCAGCATGTTTTTGGTCCTCTCCGGCCCTAACCCGACCCCTCACAATCCCCTACCTGACCTACAAACACACTGACCTCTCCAGGCCCTCAGAGAAATTTCCACCTGAAAACAATTCCCAAACATTCCGAATAATGTTCAATTACTAGAAAATCATTGTTCTGCACAAAGAAAAAACAAGAGAGAAACGACAGTCCTGACAAAGAGGTCTGGTATCTAAACAATGCAACATTTGTTCCAAATGGACAAACAGGAAAGTGGAGACAACTGCAGTCAAGCACATGTGACCTCACGCTGTCTGTCTCCTTTGCTGCCCGAGAGTGACCCGAGCTCAGGCCAGACACAAACGAACAGTTACATACACTCACTCAGAAATGCTGACAGCCGAACAGGCTTCAATTTTTAATTGCACTGATGACGTTTGAGCAAGATGTCATGGTTCTTTTCCAGACAGCTCGGACCAGGAGGTTCGATGCTAAACACGTGTATGCAGAGCAGGGGGTGCCTCATCTGACTCAAAGCTCACCTCCGCAGCTTTAACCTTACCGACACATCTGCCGCCGACCACAGGCGTCATGCCTAACATTCAATTATAACAATGTTTGGTTGTGCCTTGACTCTCTGTGCTCAGAGTGTCAGTGGTTCTCTGGACCAGCAGCTGGTGAGTCAGAGTCAACACAGCACAGACCCCAGCAGAACTGCTTGTTAAAATGGAAGCCTTAATTAGACTGTGTTTCACCAATGTCACTGAAACCCCAATTAGAGCCCAAGCAAATGCTCATTTCATACACTCGAATGGCTTAACACAAAAACAAAAAAGCAGTTTGAGGCTGTTTCGCATAATCATGTGTTAAATACCTGAAGAACGGTCATGTTCCTATCTGTAATTTCTTTGACTCGACTGTGAGAAAGCACCTTTCAGATGACAAACCGACGTCACAATCTGATCATTTTCCTCCTCCACAACTATCATTGGTAACCGTGGAAACAGCCAGACGATGCAGAGAGCCAGATTGATGACACACACAGCTCCACTCAGGGCCGATCTGCGGACTGATATATATACATTATGTATGTGTATGGCTCCTGCTCTGCTGGCTCCATCGTAGTCCTGAAGTTTAACATGACCAGCTCTGTGGGGGACCAACATCACAGGATGCTGATGATCTTTGAGGCTGTGCTCAGCAGGGCTATTATTAGCTCCCTTGTGGGAATGTGGATACCAGTATTCAAACTGAACAATCACCCTGGTGACACTTCCAGCCCCCTGAAGCATCTCCCCATCCCCTGTCTCTCTCTCCAGCTCCCCTCTCTCATCTGTTGCTCTCTTTGCAGAGAAGAAAGATGCAGAAAAGTGCTGCAAGTCTCCTGAGATCACCTGAACTCTCCCCCAGAGCTGTACAGTACAGATCATCTTTAATGTTTCCTACTAATCAGAAAACTGAAAAGAGTTTGAAGGGAGGACTACATGCATCCACCCTGCACACGTCTCTTTCTCCAGCAGTCAACAACGTTTAATGCAGCGTTTAATTAAGTCGCCTCTATTCATTCAATCAATTTGATTGTCATTATTAATTAATGAGGGCTGTCTGTTGCTCCACTTTGTCATTGTTATAGCACATCAACCTTTTCCATCACACTTGTGTTTCTGGTTTGGATACATCGAATGAGAGAGCAGCGCCCTCTAGTGTATTTATTGTTCAATCAGTGAGAGAGAAACATTTTCTCGTCCTCTTTATTTCAGGTTCACAATGCCAGAGTGAGAACATGAAAAAAACGTATCACTGTACTGCTAATTACTGTGAAAAAATGAGCTGGATGGTAATTATTTGTATATAGTTCTGTGTATATCTTTGTCAGTTCTTTGTAATGCTAAATTAAAATAAGATACAACTCCAAGTGATGTCAAAATATGCTTTAATTGAGCAAAAGATAAACATTTCTATAGTGTACTTCAGTCAGTAGATTTCTCAGCAGTCTCTTCACAGTATTAAAAGGCACTGAAAGTGTGTGAGCTGGTGGAAATATCTGTGTGTATTTACATGCACAGCACTGGCAAACTCAAGCTACCAACACAGGTGTTTTCAGCTTTGTTGCCTAATTAGACCTCCCCTCGTTTGATTTCCCTCTCCCTTGTTTTGGTTCAGTCGCACCGGTTTGTGCGGGATAACTTCATCTTTTCATGGGTTCAAACTAACTTTTCAAAGTGGTTGCAAGGTCGGCAACAAGGCATCAGCTTTTGGTTATCAAAACTGAAAATATGGTCGCCATTTCTGGTTACCTTTTGTCTTAACGTAGATTGTAAGATTACATTTCTGGAAAACATGGATGCGTTGCAACCCAAAGCTCAGTTCAGTGTCAATGTTGGTTGCATATTAAAAAGTGCATGTGTCATTTAATGCTGCACTAAATGGCCTTGGCTGGACATTACTTGACTTGCCCAAGTCAAAATTAGTACTTAAGACTTGGACCATATGACTTTAATTTGCCCAAGACAATGAAATGTTTAACGTGACCAAACAACATTTGGCATGGTTTGTGTTTTATCTGATTTTTGACTCCATGCAGCTATTTGGGGTTCTGGTTCTGGCTATAACAGCTATAATCAAATGTTACTAATGCAACAAATGTATTTATTTCAGGATGCTCTTTTTGCTGTCACTATTTTTCTCATGTTGCATAAGCACACAGAGTTTGATGACGTCAAGTAACTTGCAGCACCACACAGCTTCAACCTGAGGTCTAATCAGCCGGAGTGATTGAAAATCACTTGTGTGGGTGGTTTTTCAGTTAATTTAACACTTCCTTTTTGCTGAAAACATGACTTCAATTATAATTGTTCTGTACACAAAATAAATCCAGATAACACTAATTGCATTTTTTTTCCATGTAAAGATGTCAGCGGTGGGAATTCAGGACAGAATGACTCACGTTAAGTCAGATTAAAAAACAAGTCAATTAGTGCTTACAAACGCGTGGAACTCTTAGCTTGAAGCGTGTATGGGTTTGGCACAGCAAAGAGGCAAATTTCACGGCTTGTTCTTCTCACAGGGCTACTTCTTAAGCATTTCAGCATCTTAACGGCCTCATTTTTTCTGCTTTCCTACCTCAGCATAGGAAATGAAAACATCTTTAGCACCTTGACTAAGTCTTGCTGCAGAGCAGTGAAGAAACGGACCAGTGTTCCTCAAAGTTTCACCCTCTGTGGGCAGAAAGAGTGGCAACAGAGAGGTTTAAGGAAATATGCTGAGAGCAGTCTAGACATGATAAACACAATCAGAAGGGTAATGTATTTTTAAATATGAAATAAAACTTAATTAAAAGTTCCTCCAAATGTCCGAGGTCAAATACGTCTGAGCACTTCTCCGTCTTCCTGTGTGACTCACCTCCGTAATAGTAGAGCATGGCAACACCAACTGCAAAACTGAAACAGCTCAGGAAGAACATTGGTCCTGCAGAGGGAAAGAAAAGAGACACAATTATCATCAGGAACCAGGAACCAGGTGATAAAGAGCTAAATACCAGACAAACTAAAATGTACACTTGTTATGGCAGCAGTGAAGAGTCCATAAAAAAGACTGTGACTGTTGTTCACAGTCTAAACAAACCATCATTTCTTTGTACGACTTGTGACTACTGGAGTCAACACGGATGACCCATTTCCCTGCTGACACACCTTTGACCCAGTGGATGCGCCCCTGACTGTTCAAAAGGAATGCAGGACAGAGGAAGCGGTTGTGGACGAGGGGTTTACACGTGAGCTTAACTGACCCACAAAGCCAGAGCCCTGGATGTAATGGGATGATGAATGGTGAAGCAGCGCAGAGCAGTAAGGCCCACATTCTGCTGCTAGGGGTTAAAAGGTTCAGCAGACAACTATGTTTGTTAGAGAACAAAGCTTCGTTGGGCTCAAGGGGCTTATCGAGGATCAGTGAGGGGTACAGAGCCACCCTGACACACACACACTGTAAGACCACCACATTATTAAAACAAAAAAAACGCACCCACGTACTCGTGCTGCAAAATTAAACTCTTTCAACTGCAGATTAAAGGCGTGTTTTAGCCCATTAACTGCAAATCATTATTGGAATAAACTTCTACCTACAATTTCCCAAAGTTTGAAACTAGTTTTGAGAACGACTTCCTACTTTTTAGGCAGCCACCAGTTTCAGTTCATGGCAGAAAAGAATTAAAAGTAAATTTGCAAAGACACGACCTTCCTCCTCAAACAGGTGATAGATCACAATGCCCATTATCTGAATGTATTGGTATTGCCTTTTGAAAAAAAGAACACGAAAAGAGCATAAAAACAACAAAACAGAACAGATTAGATCACAAAGGGCAATATAGTATATATAAGGGTGGGTTTAGCATCTGTTAAAGGTTACTTTCCCAATTTCATGCCATTATTAAAGGCTCTCCCAGCTCATATAAACACAAAACCTCCTCTCATTTCAGAGTTATGTTACTCATCACATTTTAATGCAGTTGTGAGCAGGAACATTCTGTTTTCAGAGAAGATTGCCAAGAGTCATGCACTCATAAGCTCTGTTGTCATGGAATCAAATCAAATAAGAATCAGTTTAGTCTAATAAAAACAATGACAGACAGAATGCACCAGAGAGGAAATGTTTTCATATATTAGTTCCTGTTTGAAACAGCATCTCTAGGTGACGATAACATGCATTTGTCAACATGAACTTGGCAAGAACTAAAGCTGACTGGCTGCTTGGATTACTTCAGTTATTGTTCTAAAATAAACTAAAAACTGGAGCACAGGTGCTCAATCCAGAAACATGGTGTGCTTGACAAAAAGAATACATAAATATAATTTCATAGAGATCAGGATTATTTAACATGATGAATTATCCACTTTTACTATGCGCGTTGATTTAACTTTTAAAAAAGAATGTGTATTTTCTTTAACTTTAAACATAATCCAACTGAAAGAAAACTAAATAAATGTAAAAAGAAAAAGATTAAATCAATTATATAAAACATAAATAGGTATATTAAACAATAAACACAAATACATTATATCAAAATTAAATCAATATTTTATAAAAACCTCACAACACATATTCAATATATAAAAATAATACATAAAAATGAATTATAAAAATATTTATAATGTGATAGGTAAAAAAGATATGAATTTAAATAAATGATACGTCAAATAATAAATATAAATAAATTAGAAAAAAATCAAATAAATATTTTTAAACAACCTACTGAAAACTACTAAACATATATTCAATATATAAAAATAAATACAAATAAATTAAATCAAAAGGAAATAAATATTTTATAACAATCTACTGAAAACTACTAAATATATATTCAATAAATAAATAATAAAAATTAAAATAAATTATAAAAAAATATATAAATAAATAGATATGCATTTAAATAAATGATATAGCAAATAATAAATACAAATACATTTGATGAAACTCACATAAATATGTTAGAACAACCTAGTGAAAACTACTAAACATGCCTAAGCTACTGAAAACTTCTAAACACATGTTCATCAACAGAAAGACATACAGTATGATATAATGCTCCACTGTTCTCTGCAGTAGTGTGAAATGTTGTTGTTTACCTCTGTCATTGAGCACATGTCGCTCTGGATGGACTGCCACAGTGTTCTTCCATTTTGAATCAGCCAACTCTAGAACAGAGAATAAAAATGGTCGATGGTTAAACCCCACACTTTAAATAACCGCCTTTGTAATGTCACATCCACGACTTGAGCTGCAGTCCAGGCAACACATTGGCTTCCCTCTTGAATAGGATAAGCCTCCACAAGGCCAGACAGGGCAACTGCACAGCAGGGGGGCCACCATTATGGGACACCAGGGAATTTGCAAGTGAGATTTGCTCAGCTATCGCACACGAAACTGTACAGCATAACCAACATGAAAGAAAATGTAACTGAGAACCAGAGGATACAAGGACTAACACAGACAACACAGCTAGAGTAGGCAGAGGGAAGCTTTTCAAGTTAAAACCAGCTCATAATGCGTCAGTGTAATTAACTGTAAAAATAATATGCCTCGGATTTTGGGAAAATGACGAACACACAGTCTCTGTAACAGTTAAAAATTAGAGGGGGCAACAAACGACATGGTTTAAAATGTGTATTCTAAAAGGTTTTCAAAATGACAGGAAATATAGTTTAGCATTTCTAAAGACTTTCAAAACTTTGAAGAAGAAGATGTGCTCTGTTAGTCACACCCCCATGTGTGTTACATTCCTACAAAGCCCAGAATGTGCTGTTCTCTGTGCATTAGGACTCAGATAGAGTGCATGAATGGTGTTTGAAATAAATGCCTCAGTGTCATTTCATGTCATGTCATATGGCTTGGTCTCATGAGGTGAAAATCTGTAATTATTTTGACTACTATAAGGCATTTATGCACCAAATTCCATCTTTTAAATACATTCAGATGTGAGTCTGACGGACACATTTTGTTACTGTTGTTATTGTTGTTTTCTTCTTTGAGAAGAGAGGGTTCCCACCTTTTTGCACGGCTCTGGTGGGCAGGTTGGAGTAGACGTCCTCAGCGTGGATGTGAAGTCCTCTGTAGAATTCATGACATGCCTCCTCACCCTTCCAATGCAGATGGTTCAGCAGCTCAGCTAAGCGCACTTTGGTGGGCACGCTCAGGACCCTGAACTGCAGGGACACACACATGCTGAATTAAATCACTGCACATACTCGACTACCTGCACACTGAGCTCCTGCTCCAAGGCCAAAGTCAGTTTAAGCAGATTCAAGTGTAAGGATGAGATGCCTTTCAAACAGGATGTTTTTTGGTTGTGTCATCAGTTATCTGTAGTGACCCTGTGAGCCTCCTTGTCGCTGAGTATCTGGGGGTGGATCCTGTTCAGCTGCAGCACCAGTCTGTCAACCAGCTCAGTGTCCATCCTCTGATCTGAGCACAGGAACTGGGCGTCCCTCTGGAGCTGCTCATGGTATTCATCAGTGTCTAGTCAAGGATGAAAAAATGACAGCAAGTAGAAAGAAGCAGTGTCAAATCAAATGCACGACATTACATACACAGTTTAATTCCTAAATTCAAAGACATAAAGGCGTCAGTGATGTCAAAGTTGCATGTCCCATCGTGTGGACTTCAGGTCAGAAACGTATGACCCTGTACAATTAGAGCATGCTCCAAAGCTCTAATTGAAGGCCTGCAGATTTTATGTCTAGTCTTGCAGTAAGTAGTTTCTTTGTAAGCTGGTCTTGGCATCAGTCCTGCTCTGAAAATAAATGGCTAAGAGGTTTATTCTCCTTCTTAAAAAGGTGAATAAAGTTAAACTGCCCATTTGGCATCACTTTATGCATGAAAAACATGAGGTAGGGTGTGCATACATTTTACGACAGAAAGACCTGCAGTTAATACAGGTTTAGAAAAACTTTGTTTACTCTTAAAGGTGCTGAATGTTCGATAGAAGTTTGAAAAGATGCAGCCCGTGATATGGCCACCAAATCCCACATTTTTCTGTCAACTCACTGTTGCTGTCCTCCCCAGCTCGCTTTAATGCCTTTAAACCAGATCTTCAACCATCAGGTGTGAAGGAAGACTGGCATTATGACAAAAAGCTGGTGTGCTGTCCAGAAGCAAATCTCCTATCACTGTCAGTGTCCCGGTGAAAGTCTTGGTGAAAGTTAATCGTGCCCTTTGTTGATCTTTGCCAGTGCTGTTATGTGAAACATGTCCACATTACACAGGCACATTTGTGTTTGCAACTGATCCTAAACAGCTAGTACAAATTGCAGCTACAACAACCATTCAATTAGTTGATGGACAGAAAAAATATATACAAAAGTATTGTAAACATATGGAAATTTCTAATACAAAAATGTCAGAAGACGTCAAAAATCAGCATGGATATTTTCAGTTTTTTCCCCTCTGTATTTCATCATATTAGACTGAACATCTGGGTAATCAACGGACAAAACAAGACATCTGAATATATCAAACAAGAGGACTGAGAAGCTTGGATGGATATTTTTGCCATTTCTGCCATTTTATAAATTAAATGTTTGGCTGAATCGTTAGTTGCAGTCCTGGTAGAGATGCAGCAATTATATTAATACTTTCCCTGTGTCATTTATTTATTATCAAGTTAGCCTCCAACACCATTAAACAGGTGAGGCTATAAACAAACAAAACGTTTCAGCAAGATTAAATAAAACTGCCTCATGCTACCAACCTATGCCTGTTTTTTAAAGATAGAAACTATTCTTGAACCAAACTTTAGTTCTGTACGCGACTAAAAGAGGAGCTTCATCATTTATAGGCTCATATCGTTTACAAAGTGCTAGACAGCTCTGACTGTTACACGACACACCGTAATGTACATATGTCTAATCAAACTGCTAAAGTAGGGTATAGTAAAGTAGGCTAACACCCAAATGCTGCGTTACAATGTGTCAAAACCTTATTTTTACAGTCTATGGTCAAAACTGATGCATTTGATAACGCATCGCTTTAGCAACAACTAAACTTAAACTGGAGCCTTTCTGCAACAAGTGGCGCAGACACGCAGCCGGACAGAGATCCTTTACATCCTAGCAGTCATCACAAACCATCCAAAACATGTTTTTACCGTCATTCACAAACCTGTCATACTGACAAACACACGGCGTTTCTCCTTCCGGCCGACAGCCTCCCGGTTAAACTTCCTGGTGTCCCCGGTGTGACGGTCTCTGCTGCCCCGTTACATCAGCACGCTGCGCCGCCCTGCAGCACATGACTGACCCCGGGCCACACGGTGATTATCAGCCCGCAGACAGCCACGGAGATTACCCGCTGCTAAGCTCCCTGCTGCAGACACTGAACCACAGAGGTGCCATTCATCACTTTTATTTTACTCCCTAATTACATTGATACTGATGTTAATCAGTAACCATAATAATAAGTAGAATAAATTAATAGGAAATATCTAAATAAATAATAATACATGTAAAATGATATATATATTTGTTGTTGTTGTAGTTTTTATTTCTACAGTTATTCTTTTTTTAAATCTATTTATTGATTTATTTCCACTTCGTCATTTTTCATCCCTCATAATAATGGGTCTTATAATAATATGAATAATACTGATAATAACAAGTTGCCTTTTTTCTTGTCAGTAAGTCTTGAAATTCCTGTGCACTGCCAATCATAATGGCTTGTAGACTTTGGTCCCTCATATAGAAATGTACACTTTTGAACCCCTTCCATTGCAATGCAGTCTCACTCGTTATCAGTATAAGTCTTTTGTTTATTTACAGTCTTTAAAAATGATACAATATTTACATACTGGCCTGTGGTTTTCAGCTGCTCTCCTCCTCACCCAACAAAACTTTCCAGCCCTGTGATGAGTTTCTCAGACAACTTCCTCAGCTGCCTACAACGTGCTGTTAACAAATAACACTGTTAACTTTCACAAAACAAAAAAATAACAATTTGATTCAGAAAAGTTCAATTGAGGGCATGGAAGTCCCTTTTAATTACAGACAGTCATTCAACAAGGCTGGTGTCCTGAAAGTGCAATGGCTCCCCTTTTCAGACAGAGGGCAGTGTGCCATTACAGTTTACCAAAGGCACATACAGTAAGTCTGTCAGATTCCTATAGAGCTTTCATACTGCAGACATTATAATTTAAACCGGACCAGGAATGTTCGGTTATTACTTCCTGTAGACTTCATCACAAACATATTTGACCAGAAACAAGTTCTTGGCTGATGGAAACACCTCCTGTGTAACATGTCCTCACACTGATATAATCCGAATGGAAAATTCTTTGGCAGGGTTTGTATTTCTCGTGTTGGACTCATCTGTGGCTGATGGCTTCACTCCTGACAACCTGCTCTGCTGTCCGCCATTCTGCCAGACCAGACCAGACCCCACTGCTGAGATTTGGCCCCGCCCTGGGTTTGTGGTTTGACTGAAGGACTGAGGAGGCCCGTTGTAGTCAGGTGGACCAGAGATCTGTGCGGATTCTTGGTTTTGGAGTAAGAAAGGCTGGTTGTAGTCAGGTGGACCAGAGATCTGCACAGATTCTTGGTTTCGGAGTAAGAACGGCTGGTTGTAGTCGTAGCCGGGGAGAGAGGAACGCGGAGGAGGAGCGGGGCCATATGTGCAGGCGGGGTCATAGGCGTACTGCTGATGACATCTGTGGAGGAAAAGACAGGAAGTTGTTAATTTAATGACTCTGCTGGTGTCTTCAGGGACATTTTGAATTTTTCCCCTTTTTGAGCAAAAGTTCAGCACATCTCACCTGCAGGCTGTCATGCTGTCACACATGGCTGGGTTACTGGTGTCCCACAGTGAAAGCACCTTCTCCTGGGTGTTGTTGTTGTTGTTGTTCCTGCCTTTATGGTTGTAGCGAGACCTGTGGTCCTCCTGATATTGGGGCTGCTCCTCCCACTGCCACATGTCTGCCTCCCTGTTTAAAAAAATAACAAATGTAAATGCACGTCAGTATTTTCAGTTTGCAAATGCATCATAGGAAACAAACTCATAGCTCTCTCTTTTCCATCCCGTGCTTCATGTAAAAAAAGTATATTTGCTAAAGTAAATATAATCTAAAAGTACTCTACTACACTGGAGTATTTCCATTTGATGTTACTTAATAGTTAATTGCCTTCCAGAGGGGAATGTTGTATTCATTTCACTGGTACTTGCTTTATAGATTTTGTATACTTTCAGTACATATCGCTGATAATTATTATTATTAAAAGTATTATCAGTAAATACTTGTGTGGATTTTCTGAACTCCTGTCACTATGGAGCTGTTTTTCCATAAGTTATTTTCTGTTTTGTTTGTCTCACTCTTGAGGATGTACATGAAGAGTCCTATCAATGGCTTCACACCATTCCGTTGGTCCGCAGATGGCAGAAACACAATACCATATGCAGCAATGCGCCAAGAGAGACAGGGAAGAAAAAGACTGCAAGCTGGTAAACAATGCTGGCTTTCAAAGACTTAAAAATCAATTTTTGCGAATGCTTTATGAGGAAGAAAGTGCTTTTGATATATTTATTAGAGCTCCAGAATGCACACAATGCATTTTGGTGTGTAACTGTGGGTGTAAACAAAAGTTTTGTTACTCCTTTTAAGAGATATTTTGGATTGTTGGCAGTGATGTGAGGTTAGTGAGGGGGAGCAGGTATTTTACCTCACAGAACACTAGATTTAATGTATTTCTGTGGTCTCAATAGTTTGTGTTATTTTGTGACTTTGGTGTTTTTAGGGGGTTAGTTTTGATTCAGCAAAGTCACACAAAGATATAAACAAACTAACCAATCAAGATCGTGGCACACTGGTAACTCCTGTGTTCTGCCATGAAAAATTACTGTTTTTGTTAATGGAGTCTGGTGACTTTGAAAGGAGTATAGATGGATATAATAGCTCCTGTTCCCCTTATGTCAATGTAAACAGGGCTGTCTGACGGTGGGGTTAAGTGGTGAAAACATTTTAAATATAGTGAACTCTTAAAATGACACATTTCAGGTGGGCCAAATCTGTTTTCCTGCTATTTAATTGCTTAGCTTCTGTGCCAGTACTCCTTCCTGCTTCTCAAAACTGGTTGACAACCATCCACTGTAGGTAACGCACTGACAATGGATAAGTATCTCATACAACCCCACATGAAAAACATCTGAACCATCCCTTTACTGATTTAAATGAAGGTATTTTACTTATAATAGAGCACTTTTATATTGTGGTTTGGTACTTTGAAGTCACCTCTCGTGCTTTTTCCTTTTGTCTTCTTTGATGCAGTCGAGCAAACAGCAGGTGATGAAGGCCACAGACATGAAGAAGATAATGGCCGAGCTGACGATGGATGCCAGCACAGCCACACGGAAACCATAGTCCTCATAGGGAGACAGAGCTGGAGTGTGAGAGAAGATTTAGCGACTTTATTGCCTCGCCATGCACTCAAAATATTAAGACAGCTCCATTCATAATAAAATCCATTCAGAGTAATTCCTAATCAGACTCAGGTATCACAAAACACTGCCACTTTAGGCTTCACAGATGGTCTGCCACATAAGCTGCTATGTCTCAAGTAATTCATTGTTGAGATGATTGGCAGAAATAAAGTCATTTTATGTGACAGACAATCATGAACGGGACAATAAAACATGAATTCCATTTTTAATTTCTTTCCCTTTCACATCAGACAGCTTCTTCTCTCCCATGATGATTGATCCTGAAACATAATTAAGATCCTGCTCTCACTTTTTCCACTCGCTCATCAAACGAGCGGCTAACTGCGCACCTGCTTGAAATTATTCCTCTCTTCCTCCATTAGCATTAATATTCTCCTTTAATGAGCTTTATCCCCAAGCAAGAAATTATTTTCTCTCAAATGTGTCCTCACATAATTTAGAAGAATTAATTATTGCAAGCCAACTTTTACCTTAAGTCTCTTCATGTAACATTGCCCACAGCCACAACGCCTATCACCAAATGTTCAATATAAATCCCATCTCCTCAGAATAATGAGCAGACAGACAGTTCAGGGGAAGTTTTGCAGCCGCTGCAGTTCTCCCAGTGAAAGCATTTGGAACATTTACTCTGCACACATACATTTCGGGTATAGGTTATAAATGTCAGTCATTCTATATTAGCTCTCTCTGTACTACTTCTGATTGCTTTTAAAGTTTTATATACTTCTAACTTTCTATATTAACCAGATCTCAGATCCTACTTACGTGTACAGTAGTTCTCTCCCACCCAGTGGGTGCTGTTTGGGCCCATGACACACATGAACTCACTTCCAACCAGCTTGTGTTTGGCTGGACACTGCAGGGAAATGACCGTGCCCACAGTCGTGCCATTGCCCTGGATGATCCTCTGGGTGCCGAGGGCTGGCAGGGGCATGGGTGTGCACTGAGCCTGGAACTGTCCTAAAAGAAAGAGCTGATGGTCAGCCAGTGATGAGATTGTATGCATCAAAAACAGCATCTGCGACTGAAGAAAGTTGCAGATGTTAGATGTGCATTAATCATCCAAAGTTCAGCCAAAGTGTGAATACATGTATAATTCATGCATCTTCAAAAAGAAATGTGTTTTCACAGAGAGGCACAACAAACTATTCAGAGAAAGCAACAGAGAAGAATGGAGCACTGCGGATGAGATTCAATGTGGGATGGGACAATCATTCCACAGCTATCAGTGCTGAACCCCTGTAGGGCTGCACAACACTGCGTGACAAAACACTGCCCCCCGGTAACAGCCTAGTGCTGCGCTGCATCGGATTCTTACAGTATCGAAGCAGGAAATGTGATAAATCATTAAACAAAAGGCCTGCGAGGCTAGTGGAAACATGGGCCATCTGGATCCATGCTAAACAACCGGTTATCATACAGCAAAGCAGCGCTCAGCATATTACAGGAGGAGAGGACTCTCTCTGTTTTAGCTCAGCAGTCTGGCAAGAAGAACCCTCAACAGAAGAGTATCACTTCATCATGACACAAGCTGTTGGAATGCAAATAAACACAATGACATCAAGTCGGTGATTTCCAGCAGGAGGAATGGGAAGGATAATGTGATCAGGCACAGGAAGAGTCCAAAACTGCCTGTTTACTGAGGGAAACCTGCTTCTGGTTCTCACGAAAACAGAACTTGTGGCACTGGAGAGTCATCCTTGTCACTTTTAAATGAAGGAAAACATCCAGGAATTTGAGAGGGGCTGAGCACCTCTAGCAGACACATGTGGCGCCCTTTTATCACCACAAGGGGCGTTAAATCACACCAAAAGTTCGTGGTGTCACTGACAGTCAGACAGAAAGACAAATGGAAGTGAGGCAAAGTCTTTTCACATTTTCCGTTTTAAAGATTACACACGCTTGTGGTTTAACGTTACTGTGACACACTCTAAGGGATAAATACTCCCCTGAAGGCTATTAGCATTAGCCCTCCATATCCAAGTTTATGTAACACAAGGACGCACTTCATTGCCGATAAATAAAGAGCATCACTTTTATGTAACATGTGTTGTGAGTGTCTGTGGGTGTGTGTGTGTGTGTGTTTGTGTGGCTGCATGTTCAGGGGAGTTTGATGTTAAAGCCACCAGTGACACCTCCCCTTTTCACTTCCTCTTTCAAACATATCTAAAGAATAAATACATGATGAGATCTACATTAAAGATATGCATGATGTCCAATTAAATTTCCTTGTAAAAAAAACAAGATGACATTTATTGTATGATGTAAAGTGTACTTATAATAGGATTATCACACATTAATAAAAGATACAAGTCTGCAAATGCATCACATTATAGGCTATAGCTTTGCTATTAATCTTAGAACAATTGTTAGGAAACTGCTATGACAGCAAATACTGCAAGTCCCTGAAGGCATAATGCATAAGAGGTCCAGCATCAAGGTAAAACACACACACACACACACACGCACGCGCCCACACACAGGCAGCCGCGCACACACACACACGCACGCACGCACACACACGTAGCGGCACACACACACACACAGATAAATGAAAGGATCTTTTTAAGCGTCAATGTTTGAATAAAACACACAACTTGTAGACCAAATTCTCACAAAACAAGTGCATGTATAATCCAAAAAACAATCAGGCCTTGCTGTTATTAATAGAACTGGACTGGGTGCAAAGTGCCTGAAACAAATTTCCGTCCCACACACTTCCTACACTCCACTCAAGTATGAATGAGACACCATTTGGTTCGCTATTCCATCTGTCTTACCTGACTTGTTCCGGTCATCCTTGTTTGTTAAATCAGTCCTGGACACATCTGCTATTGAAGCTGTTGCCGCTGACATGTTGGCGACGGACAGGCGCCCCCAAAGTCCGCTCTTTGGTTGTGCGTAAAGGACTGCGCAACGGTGCTGCTCCGTGCCCGGTACAGGGTAAACAGGTCGGGATTCCGTATAGAGCTGGAGAGTCGTGCGTGTGCTTCTCCGCGAGATACTATTTGCCACCCTGCCTTCGAGTGAACAGCTTGTCATCCACAGAGTCCTCCCACAATGCCTCCTCACCGCAACATTAACGTATTCTTAATTCCCCGGGTTGGATGGCGCGCTGTGGCTGCTGTCTCGCAAGCGGATGAGCGCGCTCGAGAGGACGGTGAAATGATCGGTCGAGACCTTGTCGACCAAAGCAAAAATTACTTTGTGGATTACACCAGGTCAGGTCAAGTTGGATATCAGAGCTGCGCTTGGAGAGCAGGACAGAGAGGAGTAACTACAGCGGCAGTTGCCTCGCTGTCAGTGTGCAGGATGTAACACCGCTGCTCTGCTTCAGTCAGGATGTGGCTCTTCTGACAGGGTTGAACATGTGACGGAAAAACACATAATCAGTGATGTATAACTGAAGAAATATGATGAGATTCAGTTTCAGTTTACAATCCAGACTCCAGCATCTATATTTCAGCTAATGTTTGCACACACAAATCAGGCTTAAATGCTCGACAGAGTGAGTTCCAAGTCAAAGAGAGCTGGTTTATAGAGATTTGTTGCTTGATTGCATCCAGCCTGGCTTTTGGTAAAGCACAAGAACCATCACTGATCATGTTCAAAGTAGGAGATACAGGATGTTCATTTAAATAATGCTGGTAACTTGACGTAGTAGTGTTTCATATACTCACGCAAAAGAGAAAATTCTTATCATTGGTGCGAGAGAGAGACACATTTCAGTGGAATACTTCTGCTATTAACGTCAATACTCCTGTTTCCCTGTAAATAAACACTCTTGCTTCATAAACCCCCTTTGTTTCATTACATGCCAGACATTTTTTTTCACTTCCCTCTCTGTGTCTCACTGTGTCACGGTTCAGTTGTGATGAAGGTGGTAACTGGTGCCCTGGATGGTATGAATCATGAACCGTTTCACTGTTTAACAGACAGGTTTCCTAATAGAATGAGTAACCACGGGGAGGTTGCTAGGTGGAAAAGTAATGATGCTGATAATGATAAAGAGCTATAAATAAACAAAAGCCAAAAAAAAATACCTGATCCATTCTTGTACTTTGATGAAGAGGAAAATCTATCGACACACAGATGCACACAAACTCTAAGAAGGTTCCTGTTTCCACTTTGCATTCTCATCTGAAAGCAGCACTTTTTTCTTCTTCTAACTGCTCTTCGGCCGGTCTAATGTCATTGAGAATTCTGGGCATGCATGAGACTGTTTCTGCTGTGGGTGATAAGTGTCTCCACAGGCGCAGCCTTGTTCACCTGAGCAAACCCCCACACACCACCTCAGACACACTGGGAGCCTCTGTTCAGACAGCAGTTTGTCTCATCATTCATGAATATATTTGCATAGCTGATTACAAGTGTTCATACTTGAGACTTAAGGACTATGTTAATGCCTAAGAGTTGGGTTTATAACTGTTCAGAAATGTGCTGCTTATTGTGCCCTCTGCGATAAGGAGTCACATTATTCTTTAATATACATTCATCTAAAGAAAGCCTTACTGTATGAAGCAGCAGGGATGTGTAATTTCTGCCCGGACAAACTTTAATTGTTTCCAATGAGGTCTAAGCATGAAAAAGTGTCCTTAATGTTTCTAAATTTGTGCAGCTCCAGAGAGAGGCTTTACTTTAGCTCCCAGATATTGTTGAAAATAAGCCAGATCCCTTTTAATTAACTGCTGAGTGTCCACAGTTTTTAATTCTATGAATTCAGTGTCAAATAATATTTTTCCATTGTCTTTAGATGAGGACAAAGGAGACAAAGGAGGAGACGCGGTGGATGAGGACATTTTGAGAAATTAGTTTTCCCCTTTGATTTGGAGACGGTTGCCACAGCAACAGTTAATGTGTTCAGCATAGTCTCAGTGGGTAAAGTTCGAACTCTCCGTCCTCTCCATTTTATTCTCAGCCCAGGCGTGTGTGTTCTGTACTCCGCAGGCCAATAAACAAGCAGGAGGCTCGGTAATGGCGCCGGGGGAGTCGAGGATTCTTCTTTCACTGTATCAAGGGGAGATACAGGTGAATAAAGTGTTGCAGGAATGAGTCCTAAAACTCAGAAATGAATCTGCATTTTAGCACTTCCAGCTCCCTTGTTTCAAAGTCAATGGGTTTTTGAATTGGTTTTATGTTAGATGCCTGAAATGAGATCTGTGGTGAACAAGAGTGGTTTGAAAGTTTTGTTCTATGACATGAAATATGTCCTTAAAGTTGGCAGAACAAGACTATAGAGGACAAATACCATCATCGTCAGTTTAAAGGTGGTGACACTGAAGTCACGCAAAAAGATATCACAAAGAAACTTACATCAAGACAACTTTTTTGTATTAAAAGACTTAAGAAATGCTATGTTTGAATATGCAAATGAGGCATGAGCTATAACTAACCTTTGGTAGATTAAGGAGAAACCGACAAGAGCAAATAGACAAAGTGCAGTAAAATAAAGACCTGAATGTTTATTTTGGATGTCTTCTTTCCACTAGTCTGAAAGAAGAAATGTTATGGAGGCAAAATAGCCTGAATTGATAAAATTGAATTTAATTGTTATTGGCTGCAGTGTCTTTCCTTAAAAAAAAATATTGCTTATATTGTATATTATGCTTTCCAAGTGACCAAGAGAAAAAGAAAAAAGACGATGATGATAAAAAAGAAGATGCTCTCCGGCTGTTGCAGTTGTATTATTAACCTGATCTGACAGCAGAGAATGAGAAAAGGTGATGCAGGTGAGAGTGGTCAGCTCCGTGTGTCCGCGCTGCCCCTGACACAGTGTGACACAGCGGCTCTGCTGGGTGGGGAACCACTCCATCACAGAGGTAATTAAGCAGAGCAGGAGGGGCACCGTCGCACACTGCCAACGGCCCTCGTCAACACTGCTGCTCGAACCAGGCCACATATGGCTGGAGGTCTGGGTGGAGGAGACTGAAGGTGCCCTCTCTGAAGCGTCCTTCATTAGTTCTTAAACAGATAAAACTAAAATGCAAAAAGATGTTATTGCTTGACCACACTGCACTATCCAGAAGGGAATAATTTTATTCAAAAGCTTCTTCTACAAGAAGTTCTTTACCTGAGTGGGTTGTTGTCTCATTGAGTCATCATAAACCTGCAAAACTGGTTTTATTCTCAATTGAAGCATAACTTTTTCTGGTTAAAGGAACTATGTTGAAATCCTAATTACACCAGTGGCAGCCAATATCCTGTTGCTCACACTCTCCCATGCACTCCATAGTTGCAAGCAGAATTATATGATTATTTATTACTATGCATGTTGCTTAGAGTAATCACAGCCCATGCAGCAGCACAATCGCTTATGCATATGATGCATGATGTCACAAATATGCAAAAAAAAATGCATGATTAATACATGCATACTGCTTCGCTTAGTACTTTTAAGATGAAAATATATACAAGAAACCATTCAGTGTTAACACCAGAGTCTCATTAAGGACGGACTGTCTCTGTGCAGTTGAGAAATGCATAACATGTGGTTGAAAATCCTTGTAACTACTTCCAAAATGAAACCCACATTCTATCATTTTCAAAGCTGGTGATCCGTCCATAACATCATTAACGCTCCTTTCTCTGTTTCCTGTGTCTGTAATCTCTGAACAAATAACTTTCTCAGGTTGGATCGTGGCCACGAGCGACTGGGCCGCTCCATAAATCTGCACCTCCAAACACTCGCTGGGAGAGAGCGAGAAATAGAAGAGGGATGAGATGGGAAGCGGGTGGCAGGTAAGAAGAATGAGAGTTTCGGAGGAAATTGAGTTGATCAAGCATTTCTTTGGCACGGTGCTACCTCAGACGTGCACAGCTTGCAAGGCACGGGTTACAGATGCAGAGCATTTCTCAGACACCACACAGGGCGAGGGACAGTATTACTGTGGCGGTGCTGGGAGGAGAAATTGAGTCAGCTCGCACACTTTTTTTGTCAGGGATTTGTTTAGTAAGGCAGATTGAATAGCAACCTTTACTTTCATATCCATAATCTTATATGACACAATTTCCCTTCCAGCGGGTGATTAGTTTTCATCACACAAGTGCATAATATTTGGAGCATTAAATGTAAGAGGCACTAAAAGAAATGGCATTTTGAAGGATTGAGCGGTTAAACTGAATTTGGTTTTTGGCAGTGACACACAAGGAAAACAAGAGCCATGCTAGAAGCTCTGTGAGGCTGCAGGCTTTACTTTGTGCTAAAGGCTAATAGTGACAGTGTCCACTTGCTGATCTTAAGCAGATAATGTTGTTTAGGATATTACCATGCTGACTATTCTAACTACATCTTTATGCATCATGACTTTCTGTGTGTAATATGTCTCTTTATCGAAACACCACTCACATACAGAGGCCTAAGATGTTCATTCACTGATGTTGTATTGATTGTACACATGAACAGCCTGCTGATGAGATATAAGAGGATTAATAAACATGTGGCGTACTGTATGTGTGCAAATATGTTTCTGTGTGCATGTGAATGCGTCTTATAGGGTTACTATCCTGTTTACAATTTGAGTTATATTCTCTTTCATGTTCACTTCCAGTTTTCACTTCAGTTTGGTTTGTTCATCATGACTAAACATTTTGTTAGTTTGGTTTGGTATTCTTTAATTTTCCTGAATTGAAACTGCACTGCTTTGAGACAAACATGCTCACAGTATAGCGGCGCTAACACGCGGATGATTTGCAGGTATGTTTATCATGGTGACAATACAGGTTTGCATGCATGTTAACATTTGTTAATGAGAACTTAGCACAAAGTACAGCTGAGGCTGATGGGAATGTCATTACATTTGCAGGCATTTGAGCATAAACCAGTATTAGACACATTAATCAAAACCCCCTAAAGTGAATATTTTAATGGAATTCCATCCAAAAGTTGTTATAGTTGCTATTTAAATCTTAAGTGATGGAGCAACTGGCATTTCAGTCCCTAAAGCCACACTGCTAGTGGATCTAAAATGTAAATATTGTAATTTATCACTTTTTCGAAGGAAATCTTAATTTTTTACACTCTTCATAGGGATGTTGAGTGACTTGTCAGCTGTTTTACGACATTATTTGCAATACCAATACAGGGGTTCAGATCCTTTCACCTCCCCTGTCACCAAAGAAGAGATATCATTGGAGAAAATACATAAGCAAATAGGGAGAAAATGTCGAATTGCATGAAACATGGCAGGGGAATTGCATCACTTTCTTTGTGTCACAGCTTCCCTGCAGGCTCCTAAAGTGCTTGGACATCCGTGTGCCAAGCAGTGTTAATACGACTGGTGCACCAGGGGACGATTCCCGCTGAGGTATTGGCAGAGAGCTAACAGCGGGGCAGCCCGATGGAGCTGAAGACAAACAAATGAAAGATGAGAGAGTCTGGAGGGTGGCAGGAATAGATGTACTGAGAGAAAAACAGGAGAGTGATATGGCAGCTCAGCCAGAACATAAAAGGCTGAAAAATGGAAATCACTGAGTTTAAGTGGGGTGATGTGCTGCTGCAAACATAGAATGCTGTATAGTTTTTTTAAGAGTTCTGCAAAAGGAGCGACGCACCAAAAGCTGATAACAGAAAATAGAAATCTGCCAGGGTTACCATGGACTCGAGGCCTATCTCAAGTCTCCCTCTCTTTATGTTCATCTCCCCAGGACCAAATAAACAAACTGGACCTATTCATTAGGGATATTTGAAGAACACAACCTCAGCAAGCAGAACAAACTGTCCATGCAGATTTCTAAACCTGCACATTGTTTCCAGGAGAGCTTCAACTAAAACCTCTTCATACTTTGTCCTCTGCAGGATGAGTCATTGTCCAAGTAATGACTGGATGCTCTATAATAAGCTTTTGTGTGTATCAAAAAGCTTGTATGTGCACAGTGTGACTTTGTTTAGCTGTATCTCACTTTTTTAATTTAAATGCCACTGCCAAATGTCCATTCTGAAATGATTCCCACACGTCTCCTTGTTTCTTTCAGTGAGCTTTAGATGCTGCCATGTTGCTCCACGTCTTCCTACAATGCTTCATGCAAGTTGATGAGATGTTAGATGTTCTGTTTAATAAGATATTCAGGTCTGGTGTTTTACAACATCATTTGTGCAATGGCCCAGAGTAGACAGTGTTCAGTTACCGATGGTGTTTTCGTCATTAGACAAGCTCATTTGGGCTGCAGCATAATTAAATTTAGCGCAAGTGCACGCAAGTTCACACACATTTACATATCTGTCAGAGTAAAAACAGGTGTGAAGCACTGAGGAATAAATTAGATATTAAGTTAACTTAGGAATTAATTGAGAAACTCTGTATTGTTCCAGGAAACAAGGCTGCTTTCTATTGTGGGAGGGTGAAGCTGAGAGAGTTTGGGGAGGGCTAATGGAGTAGTGGATAAAACAGCTCATCGGAGGCCATTCTGGTCATTCACTTAAACAGACCTCAAATTATCATCATCAAATCAAGCCTAGTGATTTCTAATTAGCATGTAATGATAGGATGACCAAACCTCTTCACTTGCTGTGAATCTGAATGAGATTTTCTTTTATTCCCTCCAGTGACGCTGTGAATGAGACAAAGATGTGAATGATGTTGTCTGTGGTGATTTATTGTTTCTATTACAGCAATTCATCATCATCGAGTAAATCTTTATCATGTACCTTCAGATTCTGTAATTAAATTTAGGACATTTCCCCGCACGGACGTCTGGTGGATTCAGGGAGGAGGCCGGGGTTTGAGGTGTTGGTGCAGCAGCGATGATGAAATTCAGTTTTGTCTCGCGCATAACTTCCAGAAACTCAAATAAAAATTCACAATAACCGCACCCAGGTACTGCAACATGTACAGAGTGCAATAGTACAAAGCACACGGGCAGGAAACAGTCGCAACCACTTCCTTCACAGGAATGGAGAAGTGTTGATCTTGTTTCACAAACAGAATGCAAAGAAAAGGCTTCAGCATTTGCATTTGTGTGGGCGCTGCTGCAGATGTGATGGCCAACGGCTGCATCACACAGCTTGACTGCAATGTATGTACGACCCTCAACATTGCTGTAATAGTAACACAAAGTTTCTAATGACAGCTTCTTAGGTGGTTCTGTGGAAAAAAAAAAAAAAAAACGGTCTGGCATGTCAGGTTAAGACAAGCTGGTATTTCACAAAAACAAAACAAGATTGGATAACAAAGTGGGGAACACATAACTGGAAATAATGGAATAATTGGTACTTTTGTTATGTTATGTTATGTTTATTTTGTGAAATGATATCCAAAGTCAAAAATGAACTTTTTCCTACTGCTGCTAGTCACGTTTCCATCAACACATTTCTATGTGCATTTTAAAAATGAAATAATTTTTAATAAAAATTGTTTTTAAGCCTGCTTGAGGTTGTTTTTGTCGTTTTTCAAAAAATAGTTAATGCGCTAAAAGAGAAATGGAAACGATTTTTCCGAATAAGTTCTGACGTAGTTAACATTTACCTCACGTGACTGATCAGCTGTTTCCGCTCTGCTGGTCAGGACGAGCTGACATGAATGAAAAATGATAAGTTGCCCAATTGAATAGTTCCTGAAGACTTGTCGGACAGCAACCTCTTTCTTGTTGCTGTTGTATCTCTTGTGTGTAATCTCTCCTCCTTTACTGTTTACTAACAGATTAGCTGACAGCATTATATTACGCTGCCATCTTCTGATGAAAGAACATTTATGCATCTTTGTTTATTTGCTCTAAACCAGTTGATGAAAACGTTCCTAATTAGCATTTTCCTTAATGTAACATTTCTAAATTTGGCTTATAAATGAATGGAAACACGGCTACAGTTAGCATTAATCTCAGAGTACAGCTGAGGTTAATGGGTAATTTGCTGTCGGCACTACATACAAAGTCAGGGTTGCACAGAAGTCATTATGAATCATCCTGAAAGGAGCAAAAACGTCTGCACCGAATTTCACGTCAATCCATCAGTGGTTATCGTGATCTGTCACTCTGGACCAAAGCGTTGGACCGACAAGGCAGTCAACCGAAGACGCTGCATGAGCGGCTAAAGAGAGAGCTTAATGGAGTGGAGAGAAGAGAAATTGGAGGTAGTGTATATGAAAGGCAGGTGGTAATTTGTTCTTGCCACTTTCCCCAAATAGGTAGGTCAGCAGGGTGGTTTATTCAGAGATTTGGGAATGCAAATGCAAATGTTTCTGGGCCACACAGATGCACGCACACACACGCACACATACACACAAAACACACATAAACAGCTGGTAAGAGGCTTACGCTCCAGTGGCATACGACAGCTTTCCCATTAAAACCATTCCCCTCAGCTGTTGTAGGACAGAAACAAACCTCACAGATTCACAGCCACAACCTGAAACCCTGAACAAGTAGAATCATTTGAAATGTTCCGCTTTGCTTTGCTTTTACCTACAACTGTCCTCTAATACATTTTTCTGGCGACAATAATGGCTCAGTTCACCCAACCCTGCATTTTGTGCTCATTCAAAGAGGTCTGCGCCTTGATGAATAGAGCCATTACTGGAAGCCTTGAGGCCTGGTGGAGGTCAATTCGACATGTTACGGTTTCACAGCAACCTTGGAAGAATCGTCCGACAAAAACACATAAAGAAGTGAGAGCAAGAAAGTGGTGTGATGCAGAGCAAGAAGCAGAACTTCCTGCCGCGAGCTCAGGCTGTTAGACAACTAAACCTCCAATTCTGCAGTAGAGAAAAAAGCTGCTCAGATATGTTTTTCAAAGGGAAAAAAAGTCAAATTGGTTGGAAAGAAAAACAACAACAGAGAGACTTGAGCTTTCGAGGAGAGGACTCTGGAGACATGATGAAAGCTTATCTCAGCGTGGTCTCCGTCCTGCAGCAGACACAGTACCCACCCTGCTCCGCTCCGTTCGAGATGTACAGCATGTAAAATGACAGAAGGAGGCAGTCAGCAGTTTGCTCTCTATCTCTGCACCACAGCTCACAGCCCTACAGAGACGCCAGCCTTCCAATTCATCATTTTGACACTCAGTGTCGACTCGCTAAATAAAGAAGTTATGGTTCATACAGCCTATCAATAGCTGTCCTCTCTCCTTTTTCTGTAAATGCACATCGATAAGTTTACGTCCACAGGAACTGCAAAAACAAGGCCGATGGTGACAAAATGGAGACTAAAGAGGGAGGGAAGATGAAACTGAATTAAATCAAGATGTAGAGAAATGGACATAGGGCAGCTGCAGCAGCTTTTCCACACCCTTTCCACACCTACTTTTACACACGCACATATCTGAGAGTTGAAATCAGCCATAATTCCCAAATACCCAACCCTCTCAGTAAATCAGATCAGCAGCATAAACCAAAAGCCTGTGCATTAAGTTCATTAATATCACCATTTTTAAAGAGATCATCTCTTAGTTTGAAACTGATCACAAGCAGGAGATATGCTGTACAGCTGTGGCTCCCTGGAGGCATCAGACAGAAACAGCAGTGATGTTGGGAGCGATCTGCTCATATGACTTTCCATGTGGAGAAGCTTGTCCTCAGTCCTGACAGCACAGGGAGTTTCTGTTCTCATGGTGACAGCCGGCTATAGCGCGGCACACAGCAAGCATCGTGCTTATTTTTAAAAGCCACAGTGAACTTGACTTCATGTCCCTCAGTTGCTATGGATCTATACTGTCCAGCAGTTTCAATCCATATCCGAAAGTGAAACAAACCAAACAAGCCAAACTGAATCACAGCAGACAAGAGCTGAGAATTAAAAACAGTAAACAGAGAGGTGGGAAATTATTTTTCATTATTCTTATTCTTGCAAAGACAATGTCATCTGTCGGTCGGATCAATACTTTGGTCCAGACTGAAATATCTCCACAGCTATTAGATGGATTGCCATAAAAGTTGGTACACACATTCATGCCCCCATCAGGATGAATTGTAATAACTTGTGTGATCCATTAACCTTATCTAGCAGCATCAGCAGGTAAAAAGTATGAACATGTCTGCTATTGTTTTTATTACAACAAAACAAAAACATCTAACAATATTTATATCAGCCTCAGTTGTTTGCTAAACAAAAACCTGTTAGTATTGAGAAATATATGCCTCAAAAACTAGTTTTTCTTATTTTTATGTTGCCTTAAAAAAATGTCTTACCTCGACTAAACTCACTTGTATTTGAGCAAAGTTTGTCACTAGAGGTGTTCTCACATTTCTCTACTTAGGAGGAGATTTCTGTGTACTTCACTGCAATTTAAGATTCAAACATACACCAGGAAAGTTAGATTAGGTGTGCCACTACTTCTAAAAGCCAATAAAAAGCCTTTAAAAAAACCCTGAAACCTCCATTGCAGGTTGTGACTTCTCAGAGCAGAAACACACTTGCAGCAGGTGTAGCTGCATGTTTCACATCCACAACATTGTGTCATCCACTGCCATTTACAAGCTAACAGACTAAAATATGCTAAATACACTTACCAGTCTGATATATGCTCCACAAGTTGCAGATTTTGGTGCTCAACAGACTCCTGGCGGGGCTGGTTGAGGTGCAGGACACATTCAGAATGTCTCAGTAATGGAGGAACAGCAGCCTAGATGTGCTTCCAGCCACTTCTCAAAGTTTTTCACTTACTCTTTTACTTGAATTATAATCCCAACAGAGTATTTGTACACACTTTTAAACGTGTTTGCATAGGGCCTTTAAATATCAATCAGTTTTATGATGTTTTGTATATATTCTCCTGTTTGTTTAATGCAGTTCTGACCTGAAATGGTGCCTTTTTATTTGCTGTTTCCTCTTCTGAGCATGGTCTGTCATGTGACCTTACCTGATCACTCTGATCATGTGACTGATTTCCAACATGTGGGCCTATCATGGATGCATGAGGCCCACAGGCTAAGAACTACAGCCTTAAGGTGACCATTTAGTAATTAACCTCAATGGCTGAAACACTCGGGCATGGTTTAAACTGCTACTGTGACTAAAGAGCCATCAGATAATAAAGGCTTTGAAAGTCATTACCCTCTTGATTGTAACTCAGACTTCTTCAGCCTTTCTGTTAGCATGCTGATGAGTCAGCCATCATGGCTGCTGCAGACTCTTGGTTCTGTTTTTCACCCCGTGTGTTTTAGTTTTGTCCTCTCATGTTACAGAGCAAAGTACAGGACAGCGTCAGGCAAAAATACTGAATACCAAATTTAGGCGAAAACTGGAAGTGAACATGAGATTAAGGAACTAAACTACAGTATAGTAACCCCAGATGACACAGAAACTCATTTGGACAAATACAGTATGCCATATGCTCATTAATCCTCTTACATCCCATCAGCATATTAAATCAAATATCTGCTGGCATTATTTCAGAGGCTCTTTTTGTGTGTGATATTAATACAAGATCAGTGGCTGGTGACCGCACATCAATTTATGCTTTTGTTTGTGAATGGTATTTCCTATAGGCTTACTCTTGGAGAAAGTGTTTTGTCTAAACTGTAATTTTATTATGCTATTCATTCTGTGCACACAATATCTGTCCTCAGTTACTCTCCATGAGGCTTCTTACATTTTTTCCCCATTAAAGCCTTCTGCAGTTTCTCCTTATCCATAGTAAGGGTCGAGACAGAGACTCACTTAAGCTTTAGGCTACAGGCCGTAAATCCTGTGAGCAATATTTGACTATAAAACCTTTTGTATTGTATTCCCTTTCACTGTGCAACTTCTGTTCACCTGGGTCAAAATTAACCAGAATTTTGGATTGTTTATAATGCATAAAGTATAAATCATCACCCAATTCTGAGTTAGTCCTACACCTTCTTAGACAGCTTCAATGTATATAATGTTCCTTACATTCAATATTGTTAATACTTTTAATATTTCTACTTGTTTAAATTGTTAATACTTTTTTTAACTTGTTTAACTGCGATTACCCTTTTTTATATTTCTAAATTATACTGTTTACTTTTTTAAGCACCTCTCTGCTTTGCTGTCCACTTTGCTGCTATAACACTGAACATTTCCCTGCTGTGGGACTAATAAAGGAAATCTTATCTTTTCTAAATAATTACAAGTTTTACAATTCTTTTTGGCATTAATCCATGTTATTTTTGTATATAAAATTCACCCACATGGCATTAAAAATGACCCACGGACTACGGGAAAGTATCATTGAGTTATATCTATAGTGTGTCTATTTGTGTGTTTCCTCAAAAGACAAACTAAAACATGTTTAAAGACAGAAACTCGTGACACATGGAGATCTTGTTGGACAGCATGGTACTGAATGAACAACAACATCTGTTTATTGATGATATGCTTGACTGCTTTTCCACTGCGCACAATCCAATTTTAAACACTCACTGCTGCTCACTTACAGTACAACAAGAATGAATTCTGGAGCATAAAAAGAGGGTCAGGGGCAACTTTTTTTTCAGAGCATGGTACATAAATATGAGTGAGTTTACATGCACAAAGAGATCCAATGACAAGTTTTTTTGCTACTTTTGCTTAAAGGCTGGTGGCTGATAGGAGCAGGGTACGGGGGGCAAGGCAGAATGAACAGTTTTACAGTACAGTACTTGGTTTCCATCACATCACCAAAGGGAGAGAAGCAGGCAGACGGTTGCTATGCTAAGGAAGAGAAGTATATGGAGATGATTTATTTAGCACGTGTACAAGTGAGGGACTGAACCTGCAGCACAGAGTCAGAATTGAGCCCACATGATCCCACTCTGGCTGTGTTTTCTCATCTGGAGGAGTCGCAATCATGACAGAGTAGAAACCTGGTGGATCAGACGTAGATTAGAGGTTTCAGAGTCCAAAGACGATGTCAGGAGGGGGTTATTACGTATAGAGATGAAACAAGTGTGAAAAGAGGGTCTGTAAGATGGGAGCTGACAGTGGGAGCATCAGGTGGCCAGCCACAAGCGTACACATCTCTGTGTCTTTTTAAGTTAAAATGTCTTTTTTCTTTGTTTCCTTACATCGCACTATAGTATACATACTGTACAATACCCACCGAACTGCCACTGTGTCCCCAGCGGGAGTGAAGAGAACAGAGAGGTGGCGCAGGTTTCTTACACTAACATTCAATACTTAATAAACACGGGAGGGGACTCGCACTCAAACACACACATACATACTTTCGCACAAATGGAAAGACAGACATATAGGTTTTAATGCTTCACAACACAGTCGCATAATGTACAAGAAACTTCAAAAAAACAGGAACCTTCTTCAACTATATTACAAATAAAACATTTCCGGCGTTTGAAAACACTAAAATATCCGAACCACACATACATACAGTGGCGTTGGTGGCTTGATAGAACAGTCCTTCTTGTTTTTCTATGTATGGGGACAGAGACAGGAGATAGAGAGAGAGGGAACGTATCTGTGTGGTCATGAGGAGAAGATTGAAGTGGCATAGGAAGGATTGAGTGGTCCTTTCAAAAGGAAAATAAAACAAAACAAAAAAGTGCCAAGGTAAAGTGAATTCAAGTAATGTGTGCTCTATACACAGGAGAAGGAGGGAGGAGGGAGCGAGTCCTGTGGCTCCAACATGGCCGCTACTGGCTCTTCCTGTGTTCAGTCAGGCTCGTCGATGCGTCTGTGGGTGTTTCTCCGCGGGCAGCTCTGGAGAGGACGTCCACCCACTTGGCCTGAAGTTCTGCATCTTGGACACTTAAGAGCAAAGACTGCTGGGTGTTACTGAGCCGGAGCAAGTGTTTGATGTCCGACTTCTCGCTTCCTGATGGCGGTACCGCGCTCACTTCGAAGCCAGGGAGAGGCACAGCCCTCGCCCCCTTGGAGTCCTGCAGAAATGAGTAATATCAGTCAATTAGATGAAATCTGGAGGTATTTAAAACACCTTAATGAAATGGAAGGAGCAGTTGTCTCTGTCTGAAGCAGAGACTGGAAACCATAAGATGACATCCATGGATCTTCTGTAATGCTTCTGTCTACCTGAATGCTGTGTTATGTGCTTCAAAAAGATAAACTGTGAGCATCACCAGCTTTCAGATGGTGCTGGGAGAGAAAATGGATGGAGCGGTAAGAAGAACGGAGGGAGGGTCATGGTGCTTGCAGATGGTGTAACTAGAGCCCGAATGATATATATATGATCTGGGATTTTAGAGGTGGAAAATAAATCGATAACCAATAGAGATAATTTTTTGAGCTGAAATGAAAATAGACATTTTTATTGTGGATTGTGCTCCGATTTTACACCACTTTGCAAATGTACCCAGAGAGCTACTTTCTCAAACATAACACTTTGTTAAACAATGTATTCCATTGTCAGCAAATTCTATAAATGATAACTGTGAAAAGAATAAACTAAATACTGTTCAGTGTCAGTCAGTTGCTGACTATTTTAGAAAAAGGATTCAAACTAATCACACCAAGCAATGTTTTGCTGCATTATATACTGTGTAAAAAAAGCTTTCATCACAGCACATATAGGACGCCATATACACAGATACTGATATGTCTTTGATAGGTCAGTATCAGCAGATTATATCAATGTCATTCGATGTATCTGTCGGGCTGAAGGTGTAACCCCGAGGCACACTGGTATTACATTGGTCAGGGAAAATGTTGCACGTTTAATTTAATTTGTTATTGATTTTATGGAACTTTTGTGTTCAAAGTTAATAAATGGACAAAGTCAATCATCTGCAATGTGCAGATAGTTCCTCTTTATTTAGAAAATGTATGAGAAGTGAATTTATTATTCTACCTCAATGTTCTTGTACTTGATTTAATAAAACCCAGAAAATGTTTCCCATTTTTTTAATTACCTCTCCAATGGAAAAAAAAGTTAAAGAAAAATAAATCAATTGAGGTCCAAACCGAACTGTGCATTTGGAGAATCATTACACCCAAAACAAATTGCACTGGTGTGGTTGAGAGGGGACCTTGTTAGCTGTTACACCATTGAACGGCACACTGAGTACAGCTCACTCTCTGTTGCTTTATAAAGGACACCAAAGAACAGATGAATAAAGAGACCTGAGAGACTGGAGATGTTGTATTTTAACAAAGTCAAACATTTCAAGCCTCAAAATGAATGCTTTTCCTCCCAAATACGTGTATACTCAATGCCAGCTGTGCCATAGCAGGTGTATTGTATTGCCCAGGACCCAGCAACACAGTGGTTTGCATGAGTGGCTTTCAAGAAAGCTGCAAGCAATCGTCCCATTGCAAACTGGCACGAACGCTTTGAACGGGCGCTGCACTAGTACTTCTAATACAGCGAGTGACAGCTTGTCTCTTCAGCTGCAGGAGAATATATTCCACCAGGCATGTATAGTAAACCCTGCCTTTCTCTCTCCCTTCCCCCTCTTTCTTTCTGTATAATCAGGAAATGCTCGTCCAACTCCCATTAATCCTAATCTTTGGAATGGCAGCTTTCTGCGGTGGGATTGGGATATTAGTCTTGGAAATGAAACCGGGGAGGCTTTAACAGGCTGAGTTCCCTTCTGTGCCATGACAGAGAATCACAGTCTTTAGCAAAAAAGCTTTCCAGACATGATTGCTTCATTATATGCATCTCCTTGAGATGTTCTGAGCAGATGTATTTACTACATACAGAGCCAAACATTGCAAGGAACAACGTTAAACCCAAAGAGCTGCTTCGCCTGGTCAGTGCAAACTAAAACCTCGTCTCACAGTGGAGCAGCGCCGCGACAGCAGCAGCTATACCTGAGGTCAGATTTGGGACAACCAAATCCTCCTGGCCCAAATCTACAAAGCACAGACAGTGTACAGACAACCTGGCACAGGCGGGATCGGATAGACCAGACTTACACATGCTTACTGATGTGCACAGGCGCCACACTGTACAGATGTCCTGCCTCGAAAGGAGGAAGCAGGCGTGACGTATAGAAAGGCCAGACGGGCGTAGCAAGAGGATCAGCAGGATATACAGGAGATAACGGTGGCACAATGTTTATGTGGCCATGTGGGGGATCAATGCTTTTATTTGTACAATGCTTCATTTAGCAGGGGAGACATATTTTAGATAATTCATGTATTGTAATTGATGCCTATTGTGAGTAAAATAAATAAAGGTAGGGTATACCATCACTGATTTCTAAAAAAGGAGGGATATTTTGTAATTAACAGCTAGATCATCATCCTGTTTCCAGTTGTGCGTGTGTGTGTGTGTGTGTGAGTGTTGAACTCTTACCTGTCCACTGCTCTGTAAGTACAGCACCAGTGGCTCAGACTTGGTGACAGCCACCCACACCTTGGACCAGCTCTTCCCTTTCTCCTGCACTTGAAGGTTGCCACATAGCAGGCAGTTCTCCCCCGTTAGAGATGTCTGTCTCTGGAAGATAAAATAAAGAAGAATATATATATATATATATAATATAAGAGGCCAACCACTGGTATATATAAAAACACTTTGAAAAGTGGTGATATAAACTACTAATTATTGTCATTATTACTGATTTCAGTAGCTTGTAATTGAAATCCATCTGCATCATATTTTGGGGATTTGAAATGACGGCGCAGATCTTCCTGTGTTCAACATTACGTAACAATAATGTAGGACACAGTGAGATTTGTGCATGGACAGGTGTTCAAGCTCCTGCTGCCCCTTGTCTAATCCTTGCCTGGTCTACAGCGCCCCTGTGTGGTGACTCATCTCCCTGCAGATGAGCTTTTTTTTTTTAGGGATGTTGTTGCTGAGACGACAGTCTGAATGAACCCACAGAATCCTATTGGGACTATTTCAACAATGAGTATGAATAGGATGCTGGTGTAGCTCGTATATCCATGTACAACGTCTCAGACAGGCACAGACACCTGAAGCAGCCAGACTGTGGAGTCAGCAGAGTCGACTGGTCATCGCCAGGATGAGATCAGATTATGATATTAGTCATCAAAGAGGGATTAGTTGATCTTTCAATTAATCTGTGTTAATTCATAACTGCCCATGTGTGTTTATGTGTGTGTGTGCACTGATTTCAGACAACACAGTGGCATTGGTATTCAACAGATAGCGTACTGGACCTCATAAGCAAACTACTGTGCTTCTCTCTCTCTTTCTGTTGCCAGCAGTGCAGTCTGGCTGCCTGCTGAACCCTGGTTGACATTGACTCTGGGCATACTGGGAGACACAGATCTCATTGGACTGCCATGAATCGAGGCAGGAAAGCAAACTATTATGCACGCGCTGCAAAATGTTTGTGTATTTTTGTTTGTGTGTTCTTGTTTTTGTTTGTCTCACCTCAGGCGCAGATTTCCTTTTCTGTTCACTAACGCCGAGAGTCTCCAGGCTGAGGCTGGCTTCGAAACACTCCGGGCACACTCGGCTCGTTTTGTTGTCCAAGGTCTTTGAACACTTCGCACAGATGGCCTGCAGAAGGACACAGAGAGAAAGAGAGAGAGAGACGGCATTAAGAGGCTGCTCAGTTGTTAACAGTTAATTGTCCGAATGAAATTTTTCACTTGTTCCCTGACTCCTCTCTCTCTCTCTTGATCCTTTCATTCCTACATCCTGTCAAACAATGCCCAAATTTCTCCTTTCCCATCTGTGCTCACCGCTCCGCAGGACTTGCAGTGGTGTTTGCGCTTGGTGAAATTGAAGCTCTCGTTGCAGCCTTTACACGTTTGCTTCTCTTTCTCCTTTTTCCTGGAACTCTTCTGGAAAATATAAAAAAAAAGGAAAAAAAAACACAGGAGTCATGTGTCAAGGTCTTCAGTCTGTTCAGTTTCTGCACAGCTGAAAGAATGTCTGACAGCTTGTTTTGCTTCAGTCTTTGTTTGTCTGTCTGCCTATCTTCCATTTCTCCTTTCTGTTAACAAAGACACAGACAGGCACCTACACAGACACGCTATCCCTCTCTAAAAATGGACTTCACAGCACGGACTGTCAGGTTGTTCATTATTCAGATTATAGATGCATTGTGGGATAAAGAGTAAAATAAATCTCCTTTTTATACAGATAACACAAGAGTTTTATGTCCATTTGGCTGGTTAATAAGGACAAAACATTTAATCCTTAAAGCCCATTTATCAGGCAAATGTCCTGTTTTATTAAGAGCAAGGTTACTCCGAGAAGTTTCAGGCTTTCTGCTTCACTTTAAAGCCAAAGTTGTTTTCACTTAATTAGCCTGATTATGCCTCTTCCCATGATGCAGTCAGACTGCAAAGAGAGAAAAGGAGAAAAACAATATGGGCCAGTTGCTAATTATTGCCATGGATTAACCAGCACTGCTTAAGGATACCACATTACTGAAATAAGATGTGCAGAGACAGTGCTCACATGATTATAGTCATTCATAAAATAATAACCATAGGTTAGGGGGAATAAGGGCTCTGATAATTTTAGTAGGCAATGTAATGGGTATCGGCATAAGGTCGGAGTAGATAATCATGGCCTGATGGGAAAAAATTGCATATCAGCACATCAAAAGGACATAAAGTAGTCTGTGGATCACCAATATGAGTCAGCAATATGCATCATATCCACAGCTGCAGAGGATCAGTGCAGGCAGGTTTTTGGGTCATTTTAGAACCAGTCGGGTAGGGAGGATTTTTTATGTGTAAAATGCTAATTTTTTTTCTATATTTTGACTGCATTGTGTGTTTTCTTATTGTGCAAAAAAAGCTCTCTTAAAGCACATTTGTTTGTTAATTAACATTTCTTGGTGCAACCTATTTTTCAGACAAGTCTTTTCACAAATAATGCTTTCAGAAAGTGATAGAGAAAAACAAAAAGGGGTGGTGGGGACATGTCCACAGTATTCCCAGTTTAAATGGCACCTGCAGAGAGACGATATATAATGCCATCTTACCCTTTCATGCAGTCTTTCACCATCGGAGTCGATGGACGTGTTGCACCAGGGACCCTGAGGAGAAGTCAAAAACATATTGAGCACCAGCAGCTCCCACCTGAAGTTCTACCACTAGGTGTCAGTCTGGACCTTCTGAATCAGCTCCTCTGGCTCGTGTCAAGTTAGGTTTGGCCGGCGTCCAGCTCCAGCCGGCCCAAAGTGGGTCAAAGCAGATCCATAAGAGTTTTGTATACACTTTGACTTAGGCTTTCCCTATTAGGTCATGAGAGAGTTCTGGAAGAGGAGACTCACAGACGCTACGTGTGCAACTGTCAGCGATGGAAAGAAAGAGCTTCTTTATGCGTGTGTGTGTTTGTGTGTATGATACGACCACATCCACAGATGGGGGAGCTGCTCAGGCAGACAAAGACCAGACTATGACAAACTTGTTTGGTGTAGCACTATCCCTCCAGTGATTCATTACACAGGATGACCCACTAATTGTCTGATCAATGAAGTGATTGATTGAGGTGGAGTGAGACTGACCGGTGACTCAGGGGGGTGGTCATCTTCCCGGGAGAAGGAGCTGTTGAAAGCCTTGTTGAATGTTTCGCTGTTTTGTTTGTGCCGTTCGATTGTGGCTCGGATCACCTGTGAGTCAGAAGAGATTTAGAGAGATGGAAAGTGAGGGAAAAATAAAAAGAAGAGAATGATTATCGATCAGACACGACAGCATTAACAACATTTGTTCTTCTTGTACTCATGAGACAAAGGGCAGAGTAAATGTGCTAAACTGCAGCATTACAGCGTGATTAAAAGTGTCCAATCTTATGTACCTTACAGTGTATCAGTGTAATAAGTAGGGAGTTAGAAAGCCAACTTTCCTTTCCCTGCCTGACTGGGGAACAAAGCCAGCATGCGTGGCGTGCCGTGTGGCCTGACCTCGCACTAACAGAATGACGTCATAGCTCCAAAAGCATCATGGTCCTACTGCTGCAGCCTCACAGCCAGTGTCCAGAGTCCTGCGACGACTGCGCAAATACCCTTTCTTCTCCTTCTAAAATATTTCCAGTTTACATTCCACTAACCGTCGCTTTCCTGAATGCACTCTATTCATTCCAGCCCCTCTCTCGTGCTCACACACAAACTAAAAACATGCATAAAACCTCCCAAACCTCCTCTGTAATAGGCCCGCCCCCTCATCCAGCCTGCAAAATGTTTTAATCAGCTTTACTCTGCTGTAATGGGCTAAATGAGCAATAATGAGGGGCTTTATTAGAAAATATAATTCCCAAACACATTGAATGAGTGTGGGGAGGAAATCTTTGCTAATTCTATTCTCTAATAAAGCAGAAATATCAAATTCAGATGTCTGAAACGCTGCATGAGAGACAGACCGGGTGTGCATATGTGCGTGGGTGTACTACTACATGTATGCAAGCTTGTGTGATCCTTGCCTGAATCCAATCTTCTTTCTCCTCAGCTGTCCTGTAAAGCAAATAAAAGATCGTGAGATTACTTGATGAGATAAAAAAAATACAGACCATAACAATAAAAAGGCTTGGACTATTCAAATATTCTCCACAAATAGGGCGAACAGACATTATGAAATGATAATCTTTTTTTTTTTAGATTATTTAAAAAAAAAAAATTAAATAAATACTACTACTATTAAATATAAATACTAAAAAAAGTTGCAAAATTCCTTACTTATTTATTGTTAATACTTATTTAATACTGAATACTTTGGTGGTTCCATAGGAATTAACTTCATTTTCTAACTATTATTTTTATTTTTTCATTATTATAATCATTTTCATTTTATGGTTTAATTTGTTGTTTAAAGATAGCGTAATATCTGTACAGGCTACTGGCCTTATTATTATTATTTAAAACATCAGTATTGGCCCAGAATGTTTAAATCGGTGCATCCCGAGCTCAGAGACTGCAGTTTTTTCCTGGCAGTTGATCAAAATGTCTTTACCTTGCTTGCAGCTCCAGTGAACGTTGCTTGCCGATGATGGCAAACGTGTGAGGAAGGTTCTGCTTCACATTCTCCTGCACCTGAGGTCAAGAAACAGAGGAAATTGGATTTGCAGCCACCAGGATAAATAAAAGGCTCGAGGAGAAAACAAAAGACATCTAACAGAATGAGGAAGCAGAGCCGCACCTCCATGCCGGCGATGTCGATCCTCTCTCTGACACTGAACTTCTGTCCCATCAGTCTGAGTTTAGGCACGCAGTATAGCACCATATTGTTGAACTAGAGACAGATAATGCAGTTAATGAGCTGCAAAGATAACAAGGCTGGCATATACAAAGATCCTGCAGCAGTCTGATATTTCTATAATTCAACACTTCTCACCAAGTAGAGGTATCGGTCTTGTGCTGTTCCATTTTTGGCTGACATCTTCTTGATATGTCCTTCTTTGATGAGCTCATTGGCCGGGTTAACGATGTCCTCCTCTCCTCCGAGCCTCTCGTAAACCTCCAGCAACTTGTGCATCTTCTCCTGAAAACACGAGGCCACAGGAGGATGAGGAGAGCAGGAGCAGAAGAGACAAGAAGACACTTGAGAGTGAGAAGACAGATGGAGCTGTAAGCCACAAAACTCCACCAGAGGGAGTTATGGTGTTATCAGGTAAGACTCTCATTCATTCATTCATTCATTCATTGCCTTTCCAGCAAGACAGGAAAGCAGGTGTTATATTTCTCTATTGATTCTTAAACACATTTGTCTGCTTGAGTTGTTTTAAGGATGTGAGAAATACGAGTAAAATGGCCAGACGGAGGAAAGAAGTGAAGAGGATGAGTGCTAAAAAGTCAGCCAGGCTTCTGCAAGCTACGAAACCCGAGGCAGGAAACAGCAACTTCCTGTCTGTACTAATTCGACTTGTTCACTCCCTCAGACAAACATTTGCAATGTTGCTGACTGTCAGAACAGCATCAGCCACTCTCTGATTGAGTAACAAGTTGGCTTTTATGAAGCTCATTGACAATAAAAGCAGAGTGTTGAGTCAAAGTCTTACCATTTTCCTGATTGCTGCGTTGGAATGGTTAGCTGCAGTAGAGATGAGCTCCAGCGCCTCTGCAACAAGCATTCACATATATAAATGTTAGCATGTTGGCGTAAAATCAAGAAAGAACAACAATAAGGTCATATTTGAGTAAAACTGACTCAAACTGCAGCTATTAATCAATTTCTCTTTCTTTTACACACATAAAAAATGCTCAGTGAAAAGTAAGAAGATGCCACACTAGCTGTATTATCTAAATTCGAAAGGTCAAAGGCTTATCATGCACTGTCCTAACATTATAAGCCCACTGCATGCATTAGGCTGGCGTTTGGCCAGCAGAGAGCCCTGTGAGCACCTGAGTCAGCCATCTTAATCATGGCCTACATAAACAGAAGAGACACACAGCCGGGGGAAATGAGGCCAAAACAACTGTGATAAACTGCTTTTCAACTGGAGAGGACGGGAGAAAGCCCCTCCACAGACTCCAAACAACACAGTGTGGTGAGCTTAATGCTCAAGTAAATGGAAACACGGATGTGGGAGGACATCAGATCACGTTAAATGGATTTTTTTGGCATAAAGACGTGAAGTGTTTGTAGATGAAACTGCACACAACTAACAACGGTGTAACCAGAGGCACTGCAGCAGCTGAATGTCCTGCCATCACCTCCATGATGGATTAAATTATCCTGTTAAACTAATGAGGCCGAGGTGCTCTTCTTAAATCTTAAAGTGGAACAACTAATATTATTCTCTCATCACGTTGATTCTTGTTGATAATGTTTTTTTCCAGCAATACAAATAGTGCGTGCATGAAGCGTTGGATCTGTGAATCTGTTCATTTGTGATAAAAGAGCCTCTGATTTCTGATTAATATTGAGTTTGTTGCAGTTTAAGAAAGTCTGTATCTGAAATAATGTGATGATATGCATCATGAAGAGTCGTGGAAACAAAGAATTATAGTCACCAAAGCCCTTTGCAAACTGAACCAGTAATACCAGGGGACCTCGTGTGATCTACAGACTGGTGCAGTCCATTCACACGGGATGAGCAAAGTGTGTATTTTACTCAAATATACAGAGATTATGTCAGGACTCTGCGTAACATCGGATTCATGAGGAACAAGAGTGCTCTTTAGCATGATGAGCCTCTTGAATTTGCCTCTGAAATGCTGCCAAAAACCTTTAATTATAATTGGCATTGAACCCTCTGTAATTCTTGACTGCGACAGAGGCAGAAAAAAGGGGCAGAGGAGACAAAAAAATAAAGGAAAATTTAAAAAATGCTGATTTTCATGGGAATAACCTGATTTGAGGAGGACAACATTGCTCATTCATGGAATAAAATGATGCGTGATCCAGATTTAGCATTAATTCCTCAAAACAAGCACATGACACATGTGAACACATGATCTCTCTGTGATGGTTTGTGATCGATTTTTCTTTGACAAATCATGGACATGGCAGGTTCACATGAGATCAAGCTCACAGACAACCTCGATAATTATTAGAAATTACCAGAAGTCCCCATGCAATACTAGTCCACTGCAAATAGGGCTTAAATTTCATCAACAGGCTCCTTAACAAGGTTTGTGTAAAAGCAAGAGGGGGGAAGTTACCCTCAGGGGGTTAACATTCCCAAACAAGACGTGTCTGCATACTACAAGGTGAAGTGAATTATTGGCTCCTCAGGACCTCTGGAGTAGTTTTGTAGTTTGCAGCTTCTGGCCACAAGGCAGCACTTTAAAGCTCACCAGCTCCAGACCCACCACCCTCTACTCCTTATAAATAAATAAATAAATAAATAAAGCTATATAACTCAGGATGAACACAAATGTTCATCTGTGCATTATTAAACTGAGACGACGTGTCTGAGCTTCACCTGTGCTTTCTGGAATGTAAATCTGCATCACTCCGCCTCTCTTCAGGTCGTCTCATTAACCTTTTTGTGTGCATGCCACCTCTAATTATTTCACCACTTTTAGCGGAATGGCTGCACTCCAGTCCAACCAAGTTTCAGACATCTTCTCTCTATCATAACGAGGACACTGTCACCTAGAGAATCATTATTCTCATTCCAGTTTAATATGAATTATTTTGGTCTACTTGTTAGATTGCTGCTCCATTCAATTAAAGGTGGAGTAGGAGGTAAAAGAAGAGAGAATACTGAGAGTGCAACCTGCCCGAGCAAAGTGTGCATTACAGTAAAAACAAGTGGGTCCAATGTCTCACTCTCTGCGTCTTTTCGGTCCAGAGCGTCCTCAGGCAGCTTCTTCAGGTAGTCTTTGAGCAGCAGCTCGTATCGAGGAATCCTTTGGACCGGCTCCAGCATGTGGTGCTGCAACGTCAGGTTCCCGCACACATCCTGTTTCTGTTGGTTTAAACACAAAACAAAGATTCAAACTGGTGAATAATGAAAAGAAAACAAGTTTTATAATTGATATTAGAGTGCACACATCCACTGCAATCCTTTACTACAGTTTTCTAATTGAGAAAAAGCAAAACAATCAGCAGAGGTGTCTTACTGGGAGACCACGCAGATGCCTACCTGTATATTCTGGACGACACTCTTGAACTGTGAAGACCGCTGTGTCCAGGTGTTGACCAGGTCCATGGCTCGGTCAAAGTTCTTCACATATTCACCGTACATCTTCATGAATGGAGCCAGTTTCTGGAGGATGTCTCCAATACGAGGGTTGGAGTCCCTAAAGCAGCAAACACACAGATCAATCCAAGTCTTAAAGTAGGTTCTACTGTCTTCAAAAAAAATACATGTCAGATTTCTATTTAGGTAGAAAACTTGAGTAAATATATGTCATTTAATTCAACCACTTACTGCCATAGATATAAGACAGGAAGCAGTGATAGTCTTCAGAAGTAAGAAAGAAAAACCCAGAAGGTAATCTCATGATCATTACTGGGGAATTCCACAAATGAATCCTTCTTGTGAACTTTCTTCCTGAGAGGCACTTTTCTGACTGGCTGTGTGAGTGTGTGTGTTCCACTTTTTAAGCTTTTTTTTCTGCCTGAGCCAATACATTTTAATGAGCTCCAGAAAATAATGTGAGAGGAACCATTATGTGACAGGTGATTTCCCTAAACACAGCCCTCTAGAGGAGTCATTATCTACCAAGGGTGGCTGATGTTGGCACAATAAAGCACGCTGGGGGTAAATTTCCTGCTTACTGAGAAAGCAAAAGGCAGAAAATGAGATTGTTCTGCAGCTCTGACACACAACCTCGTAACCCGACACCACTGAAAACCTGATAATAATGCATCCACTGCCACCCAGCTGTCTTCTTTTTTTTTTACACCAACTGACCACAACCGGAGCCAAACCATCTTTACAATGACCTCACTGGAAAGCCGGGTGTTTGTTTCTCACCATTCTCCAGTAATGCGTGTCTTGAGCTCAGGCAGCAGGAACTTGTCGTGGAAGCAGTAGATGGAGGAGATGTTGGAGAAGATGCCTGTAATCACGTCCTGAGGGATTCCAGCCTCGGTGAGCTTAGTGCAAAATACCTGCACAGAAAATAAACATCATTATGTATACAACTGTTTCCAAAAACACCCAAATGTGGCTCCTATTCACGGAGCAGGCATGTAAACAGACACTGAGAAGTTTCCATGTTGTTGTTTTGCCACATAAACATATTCATTTCTTCCAGATTTGGCTTCTTAAGTGTGAGCAGCAGCTAAAACTTTAGCGCTCACATGCTATTTTTTGGGACCCTACTATAAACTATAAAATATAAATGAAATTGTTTTTTACACGATATATAATGCAGAAAACATTGATGTCCTGATAGTCCGAAATTGACCAAAACTGAACTGTCATGATGATTATTTAACTATTTATTTTATTCCTTTTTATTCTTTATTTTCTCAGTTATCATTTATAGAATTGGCTGAAAATGTAACACATTGTTTGTAAGAATGTTACATATTATTTAATAAAGTTTTATGTTTGAGGAAGTAGCCCCTGGTTTACATTTTTAGAGTGAAAAAATCGGTGCATAATCCACATAAAATATATTTTCACATATTTTCATTCCAGTTAAAAAAAATTACGATATCAGCCGCCATATCAGTTATCTATGAATTTTCCCCTCTAAAATAAATATCGTCATCAACCTCAAAAATCCCATATCCTTCAGGCTCTAGTTTCAAAGACTTTTATCCAAATCCAAGCACATGGATCGGGACAACTCTTCCATTGCCTGTTAATTCAGTTTTTCCTGCGTCCCACACTTTCATAAAAGTGCAAATCACAGTAAAACAAATTCAAATTATTATCAGAATTGCTCGTGATACATTTTTCGTTGGATTAAAATCTAATCTTGCAGCTGCAGTCTTATAGCTTCAGCTATGAAATCAAATAAAATGTGTCAACTCCTGCTATGAGATTGTTTCACCCATCACTCCCAGCACCTCTCGCTTCCCTCCCTGTCACAGTGAAAGGATTGACACTCGTGTTTCCATGGAAACCAGTGTCGTGCAAAGGTGCTGTGACAAAAACAGGAAGTTAACTGTGAGGCTTGTCTGCCCTCAGCAGCACACACACCATGTCTGCTCTGTGATAGGGCAACTGTTCATCTCCGTACCACATGAACCCAACAAAGAGGAACCAGACTCAACCACGGCGAGTAAATTCTCACCGCTAACATGAGTGGACAAAAATACAGGCTGAAAACAAATACACAGTGACCCCTTGATTAAAAAAACTAACAGAGGAGCCAACAGAGCAGAGTGCAGGACCAGGTCATGACTTGTCAGAGTAAAGAAGGATATCAGAGTTTAAATATATTTTAAGGAATAACTAACAAAATATGATTCTATCCTCTGATATTTTAAATACAGATACATGACAAATAGATGATTCAAGAAGTTGAGCAAGTAAATCAATGCCAGGTTGTATGAACTAACTTTCAAAAAACTGCTAAATATTTCCCTCAGCTCAGAGGTTGCATCAACTCTCTGAGGTTGTTTAAAGCTTTCACAGTCATTACTGTCATAATATAGCACATCTGCACTTCAGTTACCATTCAATCCATTCACATCATCATCCTATAATGTTACATGACTGCATTATTCTCTGTGTTATCTAACCTCTCCAGAATGGACAACAAAAAGAACAAGAAAGCCAAAAAAACAGGACAAAGCATATTAAACCCAGCTATAATACTGACGCACAAGCAGATATGACAAGAAGTAACTGACAAATCAATAGGAGAAATATTACTGTGAAGCAAACCATACATGGATAATTAAGAAATATGAAAATATTACTGTGACAGCCAAACATCAACAGAAGTCTACAAAAACTGATGGGCTCTCTAGCTACAAAATGTCCAGTGCAAACATTAATATTACAGTGTTGATATTAACTCTAACAGCTGTTCTTCTGTTCTGTTCAGCTGCTCTTTTGTTCCACAAATTAATATTACTATTAACTTTTAAGAAACTGGTGCGGGTCCCTTAAAATCTTCAGAGGAAAATGGCTACTAACAACCTTCTAGCAGCACGTAAAGGAATATTTAAGCAGCTAAGGGCAAACACAGATAACATCCCAGTGAAATCCTTATGGTGATTTTATGCAACTTATTTCTTTACAAGGCATCCTTAGATGAAAATGTAAGGGCAACATTAGCCTCGGGGGTTTATGCAACCTAGTACTGAACCTTGAGGAAGTTTAACTCCAAAGACTGCATAACACAGAAGCTGCATTGAAGAGCTTATTTGTCTTGAATGACTGTCACCACAATTTGAGCTCACATCCCGTGTCAGGAGCAATGAATAAAAACAGCAAACATTAGAGGATGAAGCACTGCTGAAAACTTCCCTATACTGTCTGTGCATTGTTTATAACGTATGGTGCAGGATTCTTCATTAATGACTCGATCGAAAACAGCTGAATCTTTGCAGCATCACCCAGACTGTTGTCTTTCTAATTATAAACCCAGTTAAGAGTCCTTTAATCCAGAGGATTTACACACAAGTAGTGAAAGAGGGCACTGTGAGGACATGACACACACACACACCAATTAGTGCAGCTTTATATGCCCCCACAGTTTGTGCACATGCTCAGTTTTGAGGTGACAAAGCAGTATGTATGCTGCACATGTATAAATATATAAAACACACCCTGACTTTCTCGCATGCTCGTGCTTACACTGCGCTGAGTAATCCAGTCAACAGAGGAAGGGGTTGTTGTCCGGTTTTAATCCAGCTCAGCCCTGATCTCCATCACTAAGAACACTGGCACACTTAGGAGATTGAAATTTGGACCAGAGGCATCCAAAACACACTGTCACTTTCACAGACACGCTGACAGGAAAGAGAGGCCGGGGCGCGGCGTTACCTGATCGAGGAGGTTGAGTCGTTTGACGTAGGCCTCTTCAGTTTGGAGAAGCTCTTTGGCGATGTTCAGGAGCTTCTGAGTCTCTGAGCACTGAGGGAGACAGACAGGCACAAAGAGTTATGACTGAGGCATGAAAACAGAGTCAGTAATAACATGTAAAGACTCTAAAGAAGCCTTGAAGTTTTCAGCACTGACTGTTCAGGACAGATCAGAAAAACATCAGAAGGCTCTAACAGAAGAAGGAGTATGCGGCTAAATTTAAGACTCTCTCACTTGTTTTTGTTGTTTAAACAAAGTCAAACAGGCTCAATATTAGCACATTCATATTCATGTGCACCAAAGTCATCACCACACATACAATATACTGCAAAGCTTCCTTCCCTCTTTGACCTTTATGCTAATTATTGTGGCAAAGTCTGTTTAAAATTGAATCATTTCATTTGTTTTACCATTTTTTCAACAACTGTGAAAGTAATACGCGGCTTGTTTATCCGTTTAAGTACATTTTGTTCAGCTGTGACTGTATGCTGGGCTGTTGTCCCAAATCCATTTATGGGAATATTTGAGGAAAGCATCAGTTCATATTTGCTTTGTTGTTTGCTCAACAATTAATCCTCATTAGTTGGAAGGCTGCCTGCACTTCCTGCTTCATATGAAGGATTAACAAGGTCACTGTGTGTCTTCAAGTTCAGAGACTGAGGTTCACTTTAAATGGATCACTTACGTAATAGAAAACACTTTAACTGACTGCCTACAACTTTTTCTTTCATTTTCTTCTCATAGTATTATTGTTTTGTTCATGTATTTTGATAGCTATATCTATGTGTAGACTAAATCCTTTGTGGTATACTTCTACGTTTGATACTGCAATATATTGTACTCATCTGTCAATTCAATGTGTGAACAGTATACTTTATGCTTTACTTTTCTTTATAATAATTGTTTTCTGTATCTGTTAATGTGTTTTTTTTAAATAAGAAAAGTGATCGATAAAGTATATAAGAATACTTTATATATAACATATAAAGATCAGTCATGATATATTTGTATGAAATGTTTTAAAATGGTCAGTATTTCATGAAGATTCCAGTAGTTAGTGTTGGTTTGGATTTTTTTTTTTTACAATAAAAAAAATGAAATACAAATATCGTGTCTTATTGTATCATTCTCATATCTAAGGCTTCATTCAGCAGCATCTGAAGCCTTTTACTGTAAACTGACATTCACAAAGCTCTATTCTAGTTGGTGGTTTACTTCATCTGTGGTAACGTATGAAACCGGTATGAAATGCTATTAGCTGAGGTGGTAAAAATGAACATCCGTCTCTTTCTCCTATTATTATCTGACGAAGCTAAGAGCACATGAAAAATGTATGATTAAACATAAGAAATGACACATAAAACACATCAGGGTCATGAGTACATCATCAGTACGGGTTTCACCGCTGCTGTCTCACACAGCACAGATGGGAGGATGAAACTTTCACCACACATTACTCACTCTATGAAAATCTACTGTTATCAGCTCTAATTATGCGATCAAAAGTGAAACTCAAAATTTTCACTGTTTGCAAAATAAGTTTTCTTCACCTCATGCAGCGCACACTAACAACCCACTTCCTCTGTGACAAAGCTGTCATTATAATGCCATCAACATGACAGCTGTAGTGTTACAAACATTCATGCACACACACACACGCACACACACACACCCTTCCTCTGCACAGCAGTGTTGGGATCAGGAAACACTGGAGAGCAGAGATACCTTTTACCGAAAGGCTGTGGGTGTGGGCGGTCAGCAGAGGACACGCGTCTGTGTGACATTCGTGTGAGCTTTGGGTGTGTTTAACAGCACGGAGGCGAAACTCGACAGGCAGAAACATTTTTTCATGCACTTGTCAAAACATCCAAAAAAATGTATTACATGTTGTCTTTTTGCGTCCGTAGATTTCTCAAAAATTTACCAAAAGTAAGCGTTAGATAATAATGCCTCTTCAGCATTTTGATGCATAGAAAATAATTCTCTTAATGCAAGTAATCAACTTGGGGAGTTTCATGGTGATATCTATTAGTTACATATTTTGTTATAATTACCTGTAATGCAAAATGTATGGCAGATATATTTTTAAAGGCCGTTTTATTATTATTTTTTTTTTCTCTTACACTAAAACAAGCTTCCAAGTTTCATTCATATATATTCTGTTTTATTTTGCAGAGGGGTTTCTTTATATATCATTCATCGCCTGATTATATGACAATTTATTCTGCAAAACATGGCAAAAATTGTTTTTTCTATGTCCTATTTTGCTTCCATAACATGTTTTCTTTCAGATTAGTGGAAAGAAAGTAATATCCACAATACACAATACACAAACACAGTTTCACTACACTTTGTCTATAAAATCTCAGAAAACTAATAATAAAAGAAATGTCGTAATGTAAAAAATCACCTGGGGATTTTTTACCCTATTCACCTGAAGACAAACATCTTGACAGCCGTGTTATGTCGACCTACACGAGCGCTTGATTACAAAAACACTTCCTGAGTTTCTGCAGTCGAACATTATCTGTTTGTCTTTAAACCTCTCGTTCTACATTATTTCATCTTCCTGTCATCACCACAAGAATCTCTTTGTTTTTTGAGAGGTCCAGTTTATTTTAAGACTACATTAGGAACGCGGTGTCCTCAAAAAAAGGACACATTGACAGCACATATAGGCCAAGAGGAAGAGTATGTGCACCGCTTGAGGTATCGGTGTTGTTTACAATCAAAAGTCAAAGTGAAGGACAAGAGAAAACTGAAACTTTAGCTCAGCTGTGGGGAGATATCCGTCTCTGGACTCTTTTATCTCGACGCCATCAGGAGCTCCTGTTACAGCTTTTGGGCAGGTATTCATCCTTTTATGTAACGGCAGAGCTGCTTTTAGATACAAGTCAGTCACTTGTGATCGGCAAACTGAGGCTGTAACAGTGTCTAACATTTCATGCAGAAGTATTCTTTGAAACTGTTCACCCAGGCGGAGATAATAATAGACACAAGCTACTTTTTTCCACTACATGAAAGACTGTCTGGGATGAAGCTTTTGAGGATGTGCTCAGTTTAATCATGCCGAGTAAATTCCTCAAAATGATCATGTAACATGAAATGTTTTAAAAAGTGAAGGTTGTAATGTTGTCGGGGAAACTGGGAACTTTAAATTATGGCTGTTCAGGTTTATGGTTATGACTTAATGACGCTCAAACATGCGAGGTACTCACTTTGTGCGCCTCTGAGTGTGCATCTGTCAGATACCCAGTCTGTGTGTCTGTCAGAGAGTGTATCTCTCCACTGCTCCCTTCATCCAAGTCACTGTCCTCATCCTGCGTCGAGTCACGTTTGTTGCCCAGGGTAACGCAGCACGAAACGCTCTCCGTTTCAGTGACGCTGTCGTAATGATCCTCCTCGTCGATGGCGTCCTCGTTGGGGAACACCTCCCCCTCCGCGGCGCAGGACGGGCTGTCGATGCCACTGTCCCGGTTGGGAATCTTCCCGTTCTGCTCCGAGGAGTCCTGATTGTCCAGGAGCTCGTGGGAGGAGCCTTCCTCCCGCTCCACGTCATCAAGGCAACCGACGCTGTTCGTGATGTCACAGTCGTCCAGCGGGGCGTCGTCTGAGCCATCGATGTGCACAGAAGCCAGACAGGAAAGTTCAGACACCTCGTGAGTCCGGTCTGAGGTGCCAAGTGCAAGTTTGTCCACAGGGGAGGAGTCTCCTGCAACCTTCGCCGTGGTGTCCTGGCCGCAGGAGGAAGTGATGTCAGACGCAGTGTCCATTCTCAGACACAGGTGCAGCTGGGACCGTGGGAGCACCCCCAGGATGGGGACCCTGGGATGATGAAAAAAAAACCCTGTCACACCTGCACTAACATAGTGCTTTCCTAGTCTACGCAATCACTCAAAGTATCTTTACACGACACACAGGTCCCACCTGCTAATCAGGAAGTTTAAACATTCACACGCATAAATCAGGAGCAGTTTGGGGTTCAGTATCTTGCCCCAGGATGCTTTGACATGTAGATTGCCGGGATTGAACCACTGACATTCCACCAGAGCCCAAGATGAGCCGGCTCAAAAGTATGCATGATCAATAATGGCCAAATGAAGAACTGCTACACTATTTTTACTGGAAAATTATGATAAGAGGGGATAAAAGTTTCAAATTGCATCCTCAAGTGATCAAATTCAAGCACACCACATGGGGAACATACAAGTAAACACAATCATACTTCTCTTTGTACGTCAACAAACACATCCACACATTTCCGAGCCATTAAAGAGCTAAATGTGAACCTGAAAAGCACGATTTCTCATGACATTTCCGGCTGAAAACCTTACCTTGAATTCTCAAACCTCTCGATGAGCAGCCCCACCTTCTGGGCCTCTTTCTGTGGCTGTGCTGCCGAGCCAGGAGGGGTTAGACTGGGCTTTGGTTTAGGCGGAGGAGGGGGAGCCGGCAGAGGCCTGGAGGGCGGAGGAGGGATCCTCTTCGGTTTCTTGTCTTGCCCAAGAGCGAGCAGGTGCGAAGGTTTAGGGGGCACTACAGATGCAGAAATCCAGAAGAGGCAAGAACAGCAGAACAAGATTGAAGCATGAGGCTGCAGACATTCACAGAAAATAATCAGGTAACACGTAATCCGAGTGAGAAAACCTCCATGGCTGAGTCCATGTGTGAAACCTGCTTGTTTCCTTGTTGAAAAAAAACAACAACCTCAAAAGGGAACAAAATACAATCCAAGATTGTAGCAGCGAATAGTAGTGGTGCAGAGTGAGACCAACACTGAGCTTCAACTATCTGCCAACTTCCTTATTTCAGAACAGGATGCTGAGAGCAGCGTGTGCGTAAGTCACCGCGGTTCCAGTTAAATTGAAAGAAAAAAAAAAACAAAAGACAGAGAAGTGACAAAGCAGTCTTTAAAGCGCACACTGCGCTCATGCATGCCTGCACACTTTGACTTTTCACTGTCTGGTCTGCAAATTTGCATATGTTTTATTTTCACAAGCCTAAATGTCTGAAACCAGGACATGTGATGATGTGCTGCCATCGTTAATTTAAGCACTTCCTCTCTGTCCGTGTGCGTCACTGATAGAGAAACAGAGGCCGGGCAGACTTTTCTCTATAAACAAACCATTATGAACTAAAACCTGTTTTCAAAAAAGTTGGGACGCTGTGAATAATGTAATAAAAACATGTAATTCAGTTTAGGGCTGCATTGGAGTGAATACAGTATAAAGACAACCAATTATCCAGTGCTCAAACTGGTCTTTCTCCAGTTTGAGGATTTGCTGTGTTTCCATTTTTTATACAGTTGGAAATGATTGGGTTTTGTTTTATTTGGGTTTTGGACAAAACTACTTATGTGAATAAGTCACTTTGGGTTTTTCTCAGGCACTTTCTGATATTTAATGATGAAAATAACTACAATTTTGTCACCCAACTGTATGTAATGTGATGATCGAATCATCATGAATAAAAACCCTGACAATACACAGTCAAATAATCAGGTTAATCATTCTTGTGATAATCCTCCATCATACTTTGAAAAGTTGTGAGCCACTGAAATAATGGGGCCAAGTCTGTAGTGTAATGTCCTACAATGTTTCTCAGTAATTCCCCGAACACAACACATGTTGTTCATATTTAGCATTCTTCATATGATGCCCAAACAGGAACACTGGGGAGCCCCTGGCCTGATTTACAGCAGCAGCAGCTCTTTCAGAGGTGACCTACTGAGCTGCGTGAGTGACAGAGCGAGGCCGGACAGCTGACACGTACCATGTTATAGAGGAGTGTTTGTCAGAGCAGAATAAATGACAGCTCAATAGTAAGGGGTCTGATCTTGCTGCACCTTTCAATTATAATGACAGCCCCAATGTCCAATCTGGCCTTGAACGGGGGCCACGGTGTGTCAGAGAGTTTTACCTTGAGGTTTCTGTGCGGTTGGCGGTCTGGGTGAGGTGGAGGGCTGGGGCCGCGGTTTGATGGCAGGCCTGTCGTGACATGGTCTGGGGGTCGGGCCTTTCTTCACCAGCCGGGGAGAACACAGGTAGTCCACTGATCCGCACTGGTACTGCAGAGAGGAGGCGGGGAGGTCTGGAGGAGACAGACGGGAAGAAAGACAATATCAGGTGCTCATCAATTTAATGAGATTCATGTAAACACACATCCACAAGCCGGTGTAATCCTGCCACAGTGATGCAGCGGCGCGCGGTGATAGCGCTGTAGGTGAATGACCTTGAGCTCAGTGTGTGTTTCAGGATGTGGCCCTCGGACAGAGCGCAGTGGGACCAGAGAGGAGGAGAGGAGCTCTGCAGCATCGATCCTGACACCAGGCCTGAGGCAGCAGACAGCGAGCTGCATATTGGTTTCTCTCACTCTCTGTGATAGGCCTGTATCTGATTGACTAGATCTAATCTTCTCTGGACGCTGTCTGTAAATAGAGTGTGTGTGTATGTGTGTGTGTGTGTGTGTGTGTGTGTGTGAGAGAGAGAAAGTAGCTGAATAATGTAGAATTGTGCGTGAGCCAAATCAAAGACAAATTTCCATCGGACAATAGCGTTTCTCTGACTCTGATTCTGATCATGTCCATGATTTTGATGTGATTTTACTCATTTATAACTAAAAATACACAATGTATCGAGTTGGTTGAGGTTTGAACTTTAAGGCTGGTGGTAACCTAGATTTTTATTTTTGAAAAACAAAACTGACCCCAAGCACTAAGCTCATTTGTACCAACTACAGACCTAAATCCTAAACCTGAGACAACTGATTTTCTGACACTGACAAAACTACTAAAAAAAATGATGCTCCATAACTCTTTTGACACATTTCAGTATAGAAAAAGTCCCTGAACACATAAACACAGTTTATTCTGTCACTCATTGTTTCTTTTTTGCAGCCCTGGGTTTCCCTTTTTGTAGCTTCCATACTTTTGATATCATCTAATGTGGAAATCATATTATTGTATAATACAGTACACAGTATTTAAAAAGCATCAAAGTGTCAAAACTTTTCCAACCTTACTGTACTGCACCCCAGTTTGAGTAACGTATACATCATGTAATTCTGGAGAACAAAGAATACTGTATCTATGTCTATAACAGGCAATTCATGTCAAGTTGAGCCTTTCTTGCTATAAGAAGTCTTCCGGTTTGAGGAAGTGATGAGAAAAGTGTTGAGAAAACATAAATGAGTTGCCAATTATGCACCAAAATTTATCTACAGTAAATAACAAGAAAACCAGCAACAGTTAATCCATAAATGTAATTCATGTTCCAGCCAAATGTTTGTGTTTTTATCCAAATATGGGAGACAAAGTCAACACTGTTAAATCCCAGGAGTTTTTCGTAAGACAAATACAAACTGAAAATGAATCGAGTCCAGTCAAGGGGAAAGAAATCCAGCTTTTGCAACAATAACAATTCTCTGTGAGTGTTTGTTTATCCTAGTTTGTGCTCTGGAACTACCCATTGTGTGTGGATACCGTCCCGTGCCTCAGTAGATTATGTTAATAACTATGCAAACTGCAGCCACACATGTCTGCTCCTTCAGGCTCATGGATTCGTTCTAGTCACCCCGACTCTTTCTCAACTGGATTACAGCCCGAAATTGCACCGAGCCCCCACTGGAAACGCCGGCACATCTAATTTGGCATTTTTCAGCTGTGCTGCAGGCAGTGGAAGGAGAGAAATCAGTCGGTAATGAGTCCTGTTACGCTGTCTGCCCCATGTGGCACACTGCAGGCTTTCCACCATCTCTGCACCACAGCAGAATCAGAGCAGGCAGGGGGAGAGATGAGGCTCTCCCCCATTCTGTAGAGTCAAACATGTTGAATTGGGTTTTCTCCAAAGAGCTCTCCAAACAAATCCTACAATATGAATGTTTTAAACTCACTCTGGCTATCTCTGAATCTGGTCCCTGACTCAACAGTCCAGTCCTCTCTGATTTACAGACGTATTAGCAGAGGAAAGGCTTGACCTATGATCAAGTGAGCAGGCATGAAAAGCCCAACGACTGCCTGGTGAAGAACTCTGTGACCCAAGACTGGCTGGGGTCGCTCCTGGGAAAAACAAACAGCGGTGAAAGACGGAGGCATAGGGGCTGGTACCTATGGAAACTAAGTGTCGCCATGGTTTCCTGAGAGCAAAACCTGGCCCTCATATGAAACCGCCTAACACCAAACAGGAACTTGACGACACAGCAGAGAGAGGAGCTGACACTCGCACTTTTTCTTAATTAAAGTCTCACAAGGGAGACGCATCATCCGTCACCAGAGACTAAATACACACTGACATGAAAACATGAACAATGAATCAAATATCTAACTATATATTCACATCCTAATGCTCTCTAACTGCTTCTGCTTAATGTTAAAGAATACAATAATTCAGAAAAAAGCTGTGCAGTGTATTCTGAGAAAGCAGCCGGTTTATTACCTTGCCTCCAACTGTTCAGTTTCACATATCCAAAGTCCAAAGAACAAGCGGACGGAGAAAATCTCCCGCACGACCCAGTCAATATGAAAAGAAATCCTGCCCTCCCAGTTTGCCAAAGTCCGTGTGTGCAACTGAGACTAGCCTTTGTGGCAAACAAAACACACACACCCTAAAAAAGTACTTCAAAGCAAAGCCCTGCATTATACACACACACACACTCATTCACCTATCCTTCATTTCCCAGGTGTGTTCAAGAAGCTGCACCTGTCTGCTCAGCTGCCAAACCTGATACAGGTTCCTCCTCCCGGAGCCACAGTGACGCGCATGTGAGTCACGGTGGAGCCCAACAATCCCAGCATACAGCTGAGCCACATACAGTCACTCATTACACCACACTGATCTCCAGTGGTGGAAAGGAACCAAGTACAATTTTAAAGCACAAGTACCTTGCTTGAGTATTTCGATTTTATGTAACTTTATACTTCTACTTCACTACATTTTAAAAGCAGATATTTTACTTTTTACTCCACTACATTTAGCTGGAAGCTTTAGTTACTTTTCAGGAGATTTAACGTGAAAACATGATAAGTTTAAAGTGATTAGACTTTTTTTTTTTGCTAAGTTAAAACGCTGTTTACATCAATACATCAATACAAATAATCTTATATATTGAATATATAAAACATTCTGCATAACAAGTTCTTTTACTTATGATACTTTAAGAACATTTCAATGCTGATACTTTTGTACTTTTACTTCAGTACGTTTTGAAGCAGGACTGTAACTTGTCGTGGAGTATTTTCACAGTGTGATATTAGTACTTTTATCTAAGAAAGGGATTTGAAGACTTCTTCCACCGCTGCTGTTCTCCCAAATCTGCTGATAACCAAAACAATATTTGAGTCAGCTCCCTAATTGAATTGGACTCTGAGGGATCCGAGAGATGAAATTAATATTATAATTGTGTCATTTTAAGAAGGCTTTTGTGAAAACACACAGGAGAACACTGATCTGAGCTCATTAATTTCCTCTGCTCAGTTCCAGTCACTGAAGGACGGCTGAACGGGACAATTAGTGAGGAATTACACGTCGGAGGACATTATCAGCACCACACCCTGTACTGCTGAGGGTAACCATGACTTCATCCCCCTGCTGTAACAGTTCCAGTTACTACTATTCATTAATACATTCCTTAAATAGGCCAACCAGGTAATAAATAACCTGTCTGTCATACCTGTTCTGTGATGTAACTAAGTCAGAAGGTTGTAACCTGAAAGACTGCATTACAGTGTAGATCTAAATCCTCACTCACAGAAATATTCAGATACTTCCAAGTATTTGACAGCGACACACTGGGAATGTAAAGACACTCTCGCCTTCCCTGAAAAGCACATGATGGCCCCAGCAAAACTCTGGTGACACCGTGATGCTGTCACAAGAGAAAAACCTGAGGAATGTCCCTCTTATGTTACTACCAGTAATGAGTCTCTGTGTCACTGTTTCACCTCACTGCAGTAAGAGATTCTCCCTAATTAGTGAGAAAACTTCGTCTGAAAATTCTCAAAAGTTTAAGCTAATCAGAAACATTATGAGGCTTAAGGAGTATTTGTTTGGCTGGATAACATTTAAAACATTTTTCATAATGACAATATCACACCTGAGTTTAGATACCTTGCTATACTTAAAATAGGTTATTATTAGTAGGTTCTTCAATAAATGGTAGTTTTAGTCTCAGTTAATAAACAGCATTTCACAGTTTAAAAAATGCATTTTCTGTTTGTCTGTATATATAGCAATATATATATATAGAATTTAGAAAAGGACAAAATCTTTATCAATTTCCTTAAAAAGTATTTGGTACAAACGCAAAATTTGCATAATAGTTTGCTTAACTTTCATGGCATTAGTTAATTGGAAACAGAAGAAAAAACAAACATTTTGGAACAATTTCTGGACTTTTCCTCTTTTTTCCGCTTTTTCTTTAAACATGCAAAGAGACACACACACAAAAAAAAATCCCCAACCTAGCTGGCTGTCAGTCACCGTCAGCCCTGAGGCGACCCCCTCAGAGTCATTTATTACCCATCATCCCTTGAGTACAGTGCTCTCGCCCCACTGATGTCTGGGAGACAGATCACTCACATTCAGCAGAGTCTCCCCAGTCAGGCAGCCAGTCAATCAGGCCTCCTGCCCTCAAACCAACCCCCGGTGAGGCAGAGCTGACAGCCCCGCTCCCAGCACTTCAACCACCCTCCCATTCCCCACCAAGACCTGAATCCCAATGACATTCCTTCTGAGTGTGGCACCTCATTATTCCCACATCACCATGAAATTCCCAATCTTCTCTGCCTGCATTATACCTGCTCTGCCTCTGGGTTTCCCTCTCTTTCAACTGTATTGATCCGGTTTCTCCAGTCTGTTACCCTGAAAGACTGAGTCAAAGACAGACAGTCTCTCATCTAATGGCTCTTCGATTTATAATGGCTGCACAGCTTAAATGGTGAGTCCACAGTCAACACTGAAACAGGCGTCGCCTGCTGGAATAACTCCTTCTGTTCACAGAAGCAGCACTGTGGATTTTCTGTCTCATCACTTACATTGGAAGCACATCAGGAGATGTTTAAATGGTCAGAGTGAACAGAGGGAACCTCTCCTTTAACTCATTAACTGTCAGACACACAAACATATTGGGTATGACAATCTGCAATATTAAACAATGTAAGATATATACAATTTGAGTATACCAATAATACATACATATAGCGATGTACTGTGATGTACAGCATGATCCTTTTTTATCTGCATATTCTGTCCCCAAAGAAAACTGTGTCAACTTTTCTCATCTAATATGATCAAGTTTTTGGTCTGTTCATCTCACTTTTATCATTTTTACTGCAGCAAAATGGGATCATCTAGCAGATAAAGTGAACACCACAGTCATAAAAACCTGTTATATATGTTGCCTACAAACTGAACTTTACATATTTAAATCATGGCTCAATTTATTTATTTATTTTTAGGTTTTTCAGAAAACACAAAAAACAGAACCAAATATTTAATATGTGATATTAAGGCAAAAAAACAAAAACATAGTGATATCTGCCATTATTTTAGGAAGCTGGCGATATTACAGTCCACATAGTCCAAATTAAATGCAAATATATGGCGACTTTCATACTAGTATTCTGAACAATACAATGTCAACTTTAAAAAGAACACATCTCACCTGAGCATCATTCAGTGGACTGAAAACCCCCCGACAAATGAGTTTAATTATTCTAGTCCCCAAAGGTGTAAATTGATACAATATTGCCGATTTTTCCGCCCACCTCTATTTGACACCATGTCACACTCCAAATCCATTTCTCTATCCTCTCGTCTCACCCGCTCTCTCCCTCCCTGTGCTGCAGGAAACCATAATAAGTGCTCTGACCTTGATCTACTTTCAGTTAACATCTCAGTAGTTAAAAGCTTGAGCTAGAAATGCACATAAAAACACAAAGAAATACTAAAATACACATTTCTGAAGTAAGTACATCGAGATGTGAAAAGAGAAAAATCACACAAAAGGCGATTAAATTCTCTTTACAGTGCAGAAAACAAACCATTCACCGATATGAACATCTTCACCTTTAATAACACCTTTCAAGCCCGCAGAGGTTTGATACTCTGAACGAGTTTGGGTGGAGCGTCGCTTTAAGAGGATCTATCAAAATGCAGACACAGAGAGGAAACAGAGCTGCCAGAGGAAATATCAGTGTCAGTACAACAACAGCTGCTGCAGGATCTACATGAGAGCAGATCCTCAATCTCTGACAATCAGCACATTTCCCTCATAGAGTAACGAGGCTACAACTCCCACTTCGCCACGGGGTTTATGAACACACACACATGCCATCATGCACACACACACATACGGAAAGGATCAACAGCTTTCCAATCACGTACAGTAGCATCTGGCTCCAGATTACAAATCTATATTCATCTATTTGTCGTCAGGCTCCGTTATTATAACCATTCTTTTTGTCCAAACCCTCAGTTAGTGTGGAGCATTCTGAGCAGACTGTTTGTTGTGCTCTTTAAGAATTAGAGGCATCTTAAGTTTCACTGGTATCATGGCTTCCCAGGGGCTGGGGGGAAAGGAGGGGGAGGGAAGTCATCTTGTTAGGACTGTCCTCTCCCTCTAAATCAGGTCAGTGGGCACAGCAGGCTCACTGACATGTCTCCCACACTAAGTGGGAGGATTTCAGCAGCTCCCACAGATTAGGACCTGCGATTTCGGGGGGATAAGACAGGGAGAAACTGAGAGGTTGGAACGTGGATGAGGAGGCAGCAGATGGTACTGAAGAAAGTCCCAGCCAGCTCTCATGGAAACAAATGGAGGATGCAAATGAGTCAAAAGTACAGTTGAGTGTTTTTTTGCTAGAAAGTCTGAGAACAGCCATGAGTTGTGTTAGCAAACATACAGCAGTGGAGGCCGTAAATACAGTGAGGGAGAAAATAAACCCATCTGCTTTCAGTTCCTATAATGACACACTCACTGTGGAGAAAGCTAAACACGAGCAAAGACTGACGAGTTAATATCATCTTGTCCTTGTGGAGTCCCAAACTAAATCACTCTGGAAAGGTTTCTTCTTCACTGTGCCCAGAGAAAACCAAAAGAAGAGGCTATTGCCATGGCAACAATGCTGATCTATATTGCTAATATAGTAGGTAGGTCATGATGAGCTATAAAGAACCACATTTGCTTTCAGTAGACGCTCAGTTCTTACAAAAGCAGACGTGTGAATGATACATTAGTAAATCAGGAAGTAGCCGGTGATGAAACACCACCCAGCACTTAGTCATAGCCAGTAAATGGAATAGACACACATGAATAAACTGTGGACACGCACATGACATGGGTCAAAGAGCAGCCTATCTTCCCCAGGGAGCAGGAGAGCAGGGGGTGAGGTATGACACAGTCACTGACCTGAGACCGTGTTTCTATAGTGTGACTCAAGGCCGTTTAATTCAGCTGTCAAATGCTCAATGTAAGTCACGGAAGAACACTCAGAATTTACAGTCAGTAACACAACGTGAGGACGGGACAAAAGGATGATACAATTTCATATTCATCATCATCAGCAGCCATGTGACTTAATTGCATGGCTGCACAGTGGCCTCTCTAATTCCCGGCCTCCACCATGACCACAAATGCTTCAAGAAGGACTTTTATGAGGCAGTGTGCAGAGAAGTGAGCCTCTGTTTGTCTGGATGTGTGCAGTGCAGTAGCCCAGAGCATTACAGTAAAGGAAAGCAGCCACAGATTGGCAATTAGGGCAACACACACACACACACACAGAGAAGAACAAGGGGGTTTACAAACCTGCCTGTGGAGATGACTGCCCAACTGTCCCAGAAACTACTGAAGCCTACTGTAGCTGCTCTCAATG
>CAFUXE010000677.1:231005-288080 GCA_903364295.1 Serranus cabrilla
TAATAAAAAACAAAAAAACAAAAAATCAAATCGGACAAAAAGAAAGAGAAAATGCGCTCTCTGCACATTTTTTCAACAATACTATTGATATCACATTACCTTCACCAAACAAAGCTAGAAATGCGTAGATGTTTCCAATAGTACACCAATCTACTCCAACACAATACAGATGCTTAGAGCATTTTGTTCAATAACAGGAGGCCAAAGGGATTTCTCATTTGGTTCCCAAAGTTTGATAAAAAAACAACCTTTTCTTAATACCCCTGAATTTATTGAGTGGGATCACTGACCTGCAGAATTCAATACAATTTCAGTTTTATTGAGCTAATTTCAAAACTATCATCTCACTCATGCAGACGGGGGACAATTCCCTTTGCACTTATTGCTGCTCACAGTCATTTTGAACCCAAAGTCCTCACCTATAAAAAAAAAGTAAACATAAAATACTAGTCTAAGATTCTCCCTTGAAACAATGAAAGGCACTACTGGTCAGAAACAAAGAACTAAACCAACCAAAAAACAAAACCCCGGCACTCGCGCGGAGAGCCATGGCCCCAACTACGTCTTTCTCAGTGACGGTTTGTCTTCTTTCCGAGTCTTGATTCTTTTCAACCTAAACGGTGCGCCAAGATTTGGCACGATAAACCAAGAGAGAATGAAACAATTCCAATTTGGAATTTAATTGTTGCACTTGCAGAGAATTCTGAAGGTCAGTGATCCCGTTTCAGTGGAACGCCCTCGGTAAGAAGTTAGGAAAAGCATATATCATACTCACTCAAATTTTTCCCAAAACACAACTTACCTCTTTGAGTCAGAGCGTTGTCAAGTTTCATTGCGTTATTTTGAACTATTCCTAGGAATAATAAATACATGAAAAAACCCCAGAATTTGATCACCCTGGATTTTTTGTATAGAACATGGCAGTAGAACAAACACAAGAGAAAACCAACAGCATAACATATGATGTAACAAAACAAATTAAAAATGGTTATTTGATGGATAAAATCTTGAGGATAAAGTCATAATAGTAGGTCTGTGGTTTGTGGAGCCTTTACGAGAGTAAATAGTTTCTGTTATTTAAGTTCAGTTGATTCAGGAGGACGTATAATCCTATAACCTTATAACCTATACTGAATAACTCACAAACCATAGTACTACCATGTTTTCCTATAGGTTAATAATAGTCTGTTATAATCCTATATAATAAAAGTGCACAGATTAAAAAAAACAATAAACTAAAATAAAAAGGTGAAACCAGACCAAACAGCTTGTCGATTTACATTGAGAAACAACCCCATGTCCCCTGGCTTCTCATTGGAGGGTTAGATTAGCCAATCACAACCTCTGGTCAGAATTTCAGAATCAGTTCATTGGACCTGTGAGAAATTAGGCTTCCATCAGCAGCAGCACGCAGAAGTGTTATTCTAATAGCCATCACATTTTAAAAGCAATAAAGAAGGAAGTAAGACAATTTATTTGTCTGGAAATCAGTGTTTTCTTTTAGCTTTTTTTAAATTTATCTTCAAGTCCAAACGGCCTATTAGCGCTAACTCTTTTCGGCGAACTCAATCAGCAGTGAGAGTGGACCTTGTGTTGGTACTTCGTCATCCACGCGGAACTACTGTAATTACTGCAAAGTGAAGAAACAAACAAATGATCAGCGTTAGCATTATTTGTCAATTTAGAGCGGCTGTTAACATGGCGGCTGAGTCCACACAGACAAAGCAGATGGCGGCTGGAGTTAGTCAAAGCAACGGAAGCCATGTGCTTTTCTCCTGCGGGTGCAGTTAGGAAGCCAATGACTCACAGGTCATTTGATTCAGAGGGCAGAGTTGAAGCCGTATCCCACCACCCAGGCCAAAGGAAATGGGTCTTTCTCAGATGCCATGCAAGTTAATAAAAAATGGGTTATGTTGTTGACATGCAGGCTTTACTATGAATCAAAAACTGGATGCATCATGTGGAAAAACTTAAAGGTGACATGGGCGGAGCCTGCAAGCAGAGGTAGGAGGAGCTTTTAAGGTGGCATGCTGTTATGACACCAGATAAGCCAGACATTGATTTCAAACTAGACGGAGCAAAGTGGGAATCCATCGATATATAAGGAGAGGGGGTTCTAGTCACAATCACATCCTGGGGTCTACCTACTGCTCAGTGCTTCCACAGAGCCTATACAAGGGGATGGGTTAGAGGCTCAACTAATTTGAATCAATGTCCTCTGGTCGATTGAGCAACCAGTCTTCAGTTTCTTTATTTTCCTCCAAAAAATCTCCAGGAGTTTCTCCCTCAGGAAACTCATTTCTCCACAGTCTGAGAGTCAGCTCTCAGCCAGACATCTGGCTTTCTTCACCAGCATGTTTGGCTTTCTTATCTCCTCTCTCAGGAGCTGGTTTACAACACGAGTAGTTCTCCCTCCTCTACTCCCCGAACCTTTTTCTCCGTCAGCGCAAACTGATAGAAAGAATATATCACACTTGTAAGTGAATCTCAAACTTAAGAGTGATTGACCCTCTACGGAGGTGTGTACGATAGCCGTGTCTCCATGCTGTGTGCTGTGGCTTATGGATGCACACGCAAGCAGGGTTGACCGCTGACATTGTTCCATTTTCAGAGGAATAATTAAGCTCCCTCTCGTCACATGTGAGAGGAAGGAATACTGTAGTAGGATCCTGCAAGATTATAACCTGAACTCGATCGTATTAAGAATATAGATTTTCATATATAGCATAGTGGTAGTAGAAAACGCATAATTTGATCAATCTTGCAGGATTTCCTCACATCAACCCTGCTTTTAGCATCATAAAGCTAATGTGTCTATGATCCACAAGCAGTACATGGATTTAATAAACACAAGCCCCACTTATATTTTTTCCTATTTGCGGTATGCTAGCTTGCAAGGGGTTAAAGCTATTGGTGATACAAAAACAGTATGTCGCTCTGTCCTCACACACCAGAAAAAAAAAGAGTGACCCTCCATTTGCAAAGGTTAACAACATAATACACACATGAGGGCCCTTCACGTAAACGCTCATATACACACAGGCAAATATCAGGGACACAACGCATGTGAGGACGTTACCTGACAGAAATATTCAGAGGGCAACTTTCCCCACAGATCCTCATTCTAGTTAAAGGGTGAGTGGCGATGCTGGGGGGAGCAAGCTGCTGACAATCTAAAAGAGAGAAGGTCGTGATGGCGACCGAGCGACAAGACACAGATTAGAGACATGAGGAAAGGGTTCTCAGCCACGTATCCACACATCATCGGAGAGCTCCGGGAGATCTCCCGAAACTAGAGCAGGGAGACGGAGGAAGAGGGGAGAGAAGGAAAGAACAGCTTTCGCTCAAGTTGAGACAAGAGGACAGGGCTTTACATCAACAGATAGATAAATATATCAAGCGTTTGGGTCGACAGGCACTTTTGCCGAGTGGTCGGTTGGTTTCGTTTGCAGATTTGTTGTGCACATGTGGGTGCCTTTTTGATTTGTGCTCTTCTGGGATTTTACTCCGTATTTAAAAAATCATCTTCGATCAAAACTATATTGTATCTCTGTTCACAGTAATCATTATATCCATTTTAACAGAAGCAGGAACCTGAGGCACCTATGCTGAAGTGCACTTAATTTGGGTGTGGAAAATCGATTTGTCAAACGTTCTTCCTCTCTTATAATATGGCTCTGAAAGAATCCATCACACACATAATGGGTCCCGTGGAATAGCCCTCCTGTACCAGACACCAAATAACTCCTTTTTATAATGTAGAGCCCTGTAGTACATGAGTTCGTCTTGTACCACACACCTGACAACAGAAAAACAGTTAAAAAGCTTAGAAGCGTTTTCAGCTGCAAAGCCATGCGATTCTATTGACCCTATCTGTATTGGTGTGCTAGCATCACAGCTTTAAAATGATCCTGAAATAAACACCTGTGGTCACAGGTGCTCCTTTTCTGCCCAGACAATGCCATCATAAAACCAGGAGCCAACCCACTTATGAGTTTTTGAAGTTCTGCTTAGAATCATAGTGCTCCCCTAGCAAGAAAGCAGAGGGAGTTTGCATATTTTAGTTCCTTTCTCTTCAAGGTTCCTTTTTCTTAAAGAGTGACCTGATTAGACAGTGGGCTGCTGGACACACGTCAGTCCTGGGGGGACCAGGACGGAGAGGCAGGAGAGAGAAGGGGGCTTTTATTAAAGGAGCACCAATGCCGACAGACACGAGACCGTCAGATCGACATCTTCTTTACAAGTTCCCACCCCCACCATGTGTTACTGTCACCAGGCAATACACTCAGGGGGGCAGAACAAACAAGCACAAAAGCTGCCACCTTTTACATTATACGTACAGCACCATGACAGCGGAAAGAATAGACACTCCATTATACCCACGAAACCCCCAATATAACCGGGGCCCTATAATCCACATGCCATATATGTCTACTACAGTCCAAACGTCTAGTGCACACTGTACATACATCTGCATTCCCCTAAGCGTTTACACTAGCACACACGAGCAGCCGGTTAGTAACACAGCAGTCCCTAGAGGAGCGCAGGCTGACCAGGGAGCTAAGCGAGCAAGTGGGGCTCTTTAACACTAAGGCAGGGAGGGTTTGGCCTGTCGGCCCCCTCCCCTCTGTACACAGCAGTCCCTTGCAGGCTTCTCAGCCGCCTCAGTCACAGTAGATCTTGTACTTCTCACTGCAAAAGACCGGCGGGCCTCCCAGAATGCCATTGGGCATGGCATTGTTGAGCTCCGGGCGGCCGGAGCCAGAGCAGGTGAGACTCTGACTTACATGGGGGTTGTTGACGGTGCTGCTGGCGGCCTTGCTGCGGGCCTTAGACCGGCCTGTGCCTCCCCGGCGGGTCTGCTCGTGGTCAAACTCCAGGTCTTCCAGACGCTGAGTCAGGGCCAGTTTCTGCTGGATTGCCATTCGCAGCAGAGAGTTGAGGGTCTTCTTCTCATCCTCTGCTGCAGCCAACTGCCGCTGCATCTCATCCAGCTGAGTGACGTACTCGTCACAACTGCAAGGCAAACACACGGGGGGAAGAAGTCAGGGACAAGGTTCCTACAGCAGGGTACAATTCAAGCACTTTCCAAGCACTTTCAAGGTATCAAAGCCAAACTCAAAGTACCCAGGCTCTTGTAGCCTTTATCATCAGATATAAATAATTACTATTATAGACCAACCAAAAACAACAAATGATCAAATGAACAAAATGATCAAATTATCCTGGAAGAATATTAACATTAGAAACACCATATTACATTAATCAGTTATTTTACTTCAACATGAGATGCCAGGAGACAACAAACAAATATGCCGACCAGATCTTTCTTTTCAAATATTAAAGACTGACGGATAGTGTTGAAAGTTATTTTTAAGGAGTATAATTTAATTCAAGCACATTCCCTACCTTATAAACACAACCGGTTAAAATTAAGCATTTTCCAAACTTTAAAGACTTTGTATGAACCCTGCACGTATGTTTTTACTTTTATCTGGAATTAAAAAATATCAACATGTTTTATTCCATCATTACTTTCTTGTGCGATGGCACAGGGCACCAGCCGTTCCAATAACAGCTTTTGCCTCAAGAATTAGTTGTTTTTTTGTTTGCATTAAATCTTTTGCAAATCTGCATTCATAATATGTCTGCCTGAGCTGCATGTTTCAGAAGTCATCAAAACTAAAACAACAGAAACTGAAGTACTTTCTCAATGACCTTTCCCCTAGTTGCGCAGTGTTTTATGCCTCCACCAGGTGGAGCCACTGATCCACACAGTACAGACCTGATGAGACCAGCAGAGCTGCTGCATTATTAACTAACGATTTCATCACCCTTTCCAGTCCCCTCTTCTGAATTTCACAAACTCAAATATTTTACAAGATATGTGACAACCTCTGCCTTTCTAAAGCGGTCATTACTTTGTGAAACATGTCTAAACTGAATAATACAACATAATAAACCACACTAGTTAAATGTCCCTCTTTACAAAAACTATATACAAAAGCATGTTTTTTAGGTTTATATGGTTGCAGCAGGGTGTTGCTTGTGGCTTCTTCCGTTACTATGAGGAGTGTATGAGCAGTGGAAGTTAAAAATGGATCGCATACACAAAGGATGAAAGCATTAACCCAGGGGTCACTGAGAGGATCCTCTCTACGTCACCTGAGGAACAGACTGAGGAGGGGAGAATAATGAAGATGCAGAAGAGAGGAAGGCGTTTCATTGCTCTAACATGAAGCTGTTCACACCTTATGTCCACTTTTCCAGATGGAGTGAGACTGCATCGCTTCAATGCATCTCTCCCACCTCCCATCTCTGTGCAAAATAGCGTCAGACATGACAGCTATGTCCCCCTCCTGCTAAATATCACTGAGTGCTGCACTGCGACATTATCACCTCTCTCCCTGCGCCCCTGTATGTGTGCATGTGTGTGTGGGAGTGTGTCTCAGGCTGGACAGGTATAAAAAGTGGGTCACTCAAAGGGATTTTCAGGTGGGGGATTCATATCTCAGCTCTCCATCTGCTGTTGTTGTGCTCCCCTTTCATTTTCATGCTCTTCTCCTTCGCTAAACCGTTTCCCCTCTTTTCATTACCTTGCTGTCTCATGCATCTCTCTCTCAATCAGGCTCTCTGCCGGCTCTTATCGAGCCTCTCCAGCCTTTTTTTCCTTATTCTGCTGCTTCCTTGCTGCTGTCTCCGTCTGTCTGCCTGCATCAATCACTTTCTCCCTCACCATCTTGGTTGCCTCACTTTCTGTGTTGCTGACAGAGCAATCTAAGTGGCATTCTCCAGTTATGACTGACACACCTCTAAGAAGGGAGGGGTTGTTGTTATGTTAGCAAGCAGCGCCCTGTCTTCCAACGATGCCAAACTAAAACCATTCTGAAATCATGCAAGTGCAAAAGGTAGCCTCACCCTATTCCCTTTTCTCTGTCTGGTATTAAAGTGTTTATTTTATTAGGAAACGCCCCAACCTGTGGTGACACACAAACTCTTTTATATTTTTTTAAAAAACCACAAGAATGCAGAAATCGTACTTGTGCAATGCTGTTCATCTTTTGTACTCAAATGTCTGCAGGCTGTAACTGTCGTTTTCTCAGAAGGCATGTGAGATGTAATGTTATTGTTAGGTCAGTGGTTAGAGGCTGCTTGAACTGCTGCACTGCAAAAAAAAACAACAACCCTCCAACGTAGATAGCATGCTATTATTAAGTCATAAATTATTTTCTGAAAAGGAGAAAATCTGCCAGCAGGATGAGATTCTTGACATGTTTCCAACAAAAATAAACTTATTTTGGGATATTTATTTATTTCTAGAAGCTGCAGCAGGGTCTGCACTAAGTCTAAACCCTTCTGTAAATTATTTTCTTGTTGAAAGAAAAACAAGTCTTGACCAACCCCCCAAGCAACTGCAGATATTGTTGCTGTGTGTGGTGCTGCACGTGGTGGTGCTGCACGTGAACTCTGGCCTCGCCAGACCACCATACAAACATAAACCTTACCCTCCCCTCTTGTGTATGCAGTTTGATTCCCAGTGGGACACACACCCAGACAACAGGGATCAGTGCAGCTTCATTAAACCCAGTATGAGATGGGGGGACGACCTGGGAGGGAGGGGGCAGGGGTGCACCTTCAGACGGCTCAGCCACTGTTGCATGGGGGGGACGACAGGGAGTGCGTTTTTTCCCGGGAAAAAACAGAGGAGTCTATTCTAGTAACTGAAGGGATACAATGGGAGCCTTTTAGGCCTGCTGATGGGGTGTGATAGCACAATAGCCGAGGGGGGTCGGGAGTCGGCTGCTGGGCTTTTGAGGATGAACAGTCATCATGTTCACATCACTGACAAACAGGCTCTTTATCTACATTTCGCTGCGTTTATTTACAGTAGCCAACAGCATCTATGACTTCATAAGGAAGCCTCAACTAGTGCAACACTCATTGTTCACGATCAATAATGCCTCCGAAGCTCAGGAACACACACCACCTCCTCAGCTGTTGTCTGAACCTTGATTGGTCACGGTGGGATGAATATCATGGAGAGCAGAGCGGAGGAGGCAAGGACAGAATGGAATAAGAATAATGGAGAGGGGACTGGAGGATGGCTGGGGTTTTAAGTTTGAGGAGAAAATGTAACTTGGGGTCATGGTTTGACTGTTAATCAGTATGAGCAGGAGCTGCGAGCATGTCGAGGCATGTCTCAGGAATGTTAGAGGCAGGAGCTTATTGTTAACACGACACCAGAGACGGCAGCTGGAGAGGCACACACATACAGAAACAGAGACGCTTGAACAAGATTTCTCACTGAACCAAATACACTTTCAAAAATCTTGAGTACCTCCAATCTATGTCAGGCACAGACCTCAGCATGAAATCACACAATGGCACAAAAAATCAACACATTCTTGCAACTCCACTCCAATTTCTTTCCTCTTTGTCAAGGACCACACATTTGTATCTGAGAGTTTTTCATGTCTCAGAAATCCACCTTTACAGACTTTGTCAGAGTGGTGATTACCATGGAAAGAAAAGACTGTCAAATTGGGCTCCTGTAGTGGGCTTTAACTGGAGGCCTGTTCCCTTCCTCTCTTTCTTTTCCAGATGACTAGAGAACCGGGTGTTTGGTGGTGAGGAAGGACGGAAGGGGGGACGGGTACACAAAAGGAGGGGGAGTGTGGGAAACCTCGCTCAGGCGAGTCCCCCCCAGCCTCTCAATGAGTCCCCTGACCCAGCTCTGTGCCGTGTAAGACAGAATTTACATACCAATATGTGAATCCCATAAACAGACAGAATGTAATTCATGCAAGGGGACCAAAACAGTGACAGAGTACTGGGGTTGCAGCATCAAGACCCTCACCACAAGGGGAGGAGCTTTGTGCACAAGCAGGAAAAACACGAGTTGATGCAGGTGGTAAACAGCAAGCTGTCATGTGTTGTCATTATCTTAAGCCTCTACGGCAAAAGAAGATTAAAGACAGACACTTCACAATGGCTCTACTCCTTTAAAGCATATATGACCTCACACCTTCCCTACACTGCTGTATCAGTGACAAGGGATGCAACTCATGGGCCCCTAGAGCGAAAAAATTATGTCATTAGAAGGAGCAAGATCTGGTTCCCTCTTTGCCTTGGTTGCCTTTGGTCCAAATGGTTTAGCATTACACCTACATCCTTTAACCATCTGGCTCTGCAGTGCGCCAAAAACCCAGACAGAGGAGTTTTCTTACTAATTGATTAGACACTGGAGTTACTTCAGGTATTGAACTAGCGTGTAGGTAAGATGAGGGGTGTTGATCTGCCCACATAACACGTCGATCTCCACCCTCCTCTTCTACCTCTCCTCCCTCTGCACAGCTTGAGCTTTGCTATGGATTGTGGAGGAGTCTTAAATGCAGAAGGAAAGACGGTCTCAGCATATCAGCGCAGCCATCTGGACCAGAGCTGATATTTACAGTGAGCGTCTTAAAAACATTCACAGAGAGGAAAACTCGCTCAAAAAGGGAGTTGTGCACCCACTAAGGTATTTCAATAATCACGTCTAAAAATACTTACAAGTGCAAATACAAGGTGCTAACACACATTTTCTACCATCTCCCATTATGCATAGACAAACACAAAAACAAACACACAAACAAGCAGTGTGCTAGCACTTAGTCTGCTATGTGTTGAGGGGTGAATGTGTAATCCAGACCAAGACGAGGTGGGATTATGCACAGAACCTTTGACCGGCTTCGCTTTGGAATCAGAAAAGATTAGTGAGTGTGACAGCCCATCTGATACACACACACACACACAGTCACAAACACTACTTAAGAGACATATTTAAATGATACCCAGATTAAATACCTTCTGTGCTCTACATCAGTATCAATGCTAGTATCCCTTCCTGACCACAAACAAACAATAAACATGTCATTTTACAATAATACCACCAAGCCGCAGCAGATGAGTGTGAAAGGTGAAGCCAATGTGATTTAATTCTGTATCCATTCTCATAGCCAGCAGGGGGCGACTCCACAAAAGAAGTCCAATTGTGTAGAAGTCTATGAGAAAATGACTTTAATTTTCACTTTATTTATAACCTCAGTTAACATTTTAACTAATGTAGTAAATAGTGGTCCCATTTAGAGTAAAATAGACAATAAATCAGGGTATTCTTTAGGACCAGGCCACCTTGGGATTGACAGATGATGTCACAGTGACTTTGTCCATTATATTTATATAGACTAGAACTTTAGCATCAATGCTTATGTGAAAATTTAAAGTAAAGTTAGAATGGTATTTCAGATGAATGCTTTTGTTTCTGTTCCATCTTCTGGTGCCCACTGAGCAGGCCTGATTCTTACCGTGTGGCGAACATGGCGCGTAGAGAGGAAAAGGTGGCGGCGTCCTCCTTCAGGGCTTTGAGCTCATTCCTCAGTTTCATTATGGTCTCGGTTACCATGGCCTTCTCGTTCTCATACTTGCTCTTCAGGTTGGCCAGAGCAACTTCAGCTGTCTGTGGGTGGACAAGAGGAACAAAAGGGTCAGAGCAGCTGGAAGGTATCCGGGTGTATTTCCTGCCACAAGAAGACTGTTAATATGGATCTTATTACCTTTGTTGTTCTTTTTCTCAGGTCATTAAGGACCGGCAGCCTGCAGTTGTTATTGTTAGCTTCTGGTTTAAAACCCATAGGTGTGTGGTTAATTAGGGGCTTTCATGCCTGTGTTGTAATGGTCACTGAGTACCCACACACACACTTTAAAGGGCCACCAGAGCAACTGCATATACACTGCGTCAACTTTGGAGGGCTGCTCTCCAATCCTAAGCACACAGATACTCAGGACAGCTGACATCTTTGCTGCTGTCCCACCAGTGTTTGTTATGGATCTTGTCTGCATTTGCTACAACAGCTGAATTGACCTAAAATAGCTGACACACTCTTCTTCTGCTTCTGTCTTTCAATGAAAACTGACAAATGTTTGGGAGTGATACCCACTTAGTTAAACCCACATTCTGTAAAATGCAAAACCGACCTGCTTGTTGGCCTTGAGGACGGTCCTCAGGGTGGCAATCTGTTCCCTCTTGGTGCTGAGCAGAGATTTCAGTTTGAGGATCTCCTCCATGCAGGCTTCCTTGTCCTTGTCGGCCACGGTGCCGAGCTCCAGAGAGGCCACCCTCTGGCGGGACAGCTCTGTGGTGCGGTCCACGGCGAGCTGCAGGTGCTTGATCTGGTCTCTGATGATGGCCACCAGATTGTAGATGTTCATGGGCTCGCGTCGGTGGTCAGACACGGGAGAAGGCAGCGAGGAGATGGGTGAAGGGGCCCCGTCGCTTAGGTCAGTCTTACCAGGCTCAGGGAAGAGGCCCTTGGTGAGCAGGATGGGAGACCGGCGGCCGCGGCCCTCCGGGCTGCTGCGACCACCCTTACCCTCCTTATAGAAGTCGAGCATGACGCGGTTGGGTGTCTCGTTGTTGCACATGCAGACGTGGTTGTAGAGAGTGGCCAGCTCTTCACTGAAGGTGACCAGCTCGTCCTGTGCGACACTCAGACTACCCTGAGACTCACCTGCCACATCGCTCAGCTGTGGACACAGAGAGGAAATTAGTCAGTATGAACATTTATTTATTTAAACTAAAAACAACTATCAGAATGTATAGAGCAACATGTTACCTTGCGCAGCTCCTTCTCTAGCTTAGCCTTCTCTTCGATCTCTGAATGACAGGCCTTCTCCAGAGTCGCCAGCTTCCCTCCCAGCGTTGTGACGTCGTGCTCCAGACGGGTGCGCTCCTCTTCATAACGAGACTGACAGGCCTGATATTCTGTCTTCAGAGTCTTCAGCTCCTCCTTCAGCTCTCCTGCTTCAGACACGGCAACCTGGCAAAAACAGATCAATAGTTGAATATATAAAAGATATCTATAACAGAGTATAAAGTTTTTCCTAATGAGTAATTTCCAGATGTTTAAACTTGTTGACTAGTTGATTAGTCTAAAAGTAAGAAGACAGTCAGAAAACAATCAAAATTGAGTACATTTAAATTTTCACTGTCAAATATTGCATATTAAGACATTTTAAATCACATTTTTAAATAACCAAATGAGCTGCCTTGGCGGAGGTCTGCGCTCTCTGAGTGCTTTTCTAGTTTTAAATGTAATCTGACTTTTTGTCTGGTCTACAATAATCTAGAAGTTGTGTACCTTGTACTTGCACTCCAGGATCTCAGGTCCGTTGATGTCCACCTCGTAGTAGTCTCCATCTTCATGGCTATCGCGTTCTTTCTCATTGTCCAGGGCAGACTGGCGCTCCTTGCTGGCCTGGAGCTTGCGGATGGCGGTGAGGTTCTCTGTGAGGCGGTTGACCTTCTCCTGATGCTCAGACAGAGCCCCGTTAGCCTGCTCTAGCTGTTTCTGGGAGTCCTGCAGGGTGGACAGCAGGTTCACCTTCTCACGCTCCATCTGAGGAGAGAGGCAGAGACGTGAGGTCATCATACTGTCAGGAGAATACAGTCCTCTCTGCTCTGCTTAAACAAATCAGTGGATTATCTGTCATGTGGTAACTCTACCCACTATCAGGCTCGGTTGCCAAGGTATGTGAGCCTCACTGCCCAGTAGTCCAGCATCAGAGTCAGGACGACCTTGACAGTGTGCTGGACTGGGTTCAGCTCAGCACTGGCAGAGACACTGAGGGGGTCGTCTTACACACGGGCACACAGTTGTGCTGATACAGGCACTGAGCTATTTCAGAAGCTGATCTGTAAATAATGTAAAAGTATCACGTACATGCTCATCTGCATACATCTTTTATTAGGGCGGAATATATAATGATTCATTTTAAAAAGAGAGGGAGAGATTGATTAGGATGGCTTGCTATTTTTTGTACTGATATTTGAAGTATGATATGGGGGGGGGTTCATTTGCATGATTATTATTATCATTATCAAACAATTAATTAAAATCCTAATGGGATTTGCTCTAACAAATACTGTGTGTTCTGCAATTTGGGTATTGTACTTGGTTATTATGATTTGTATAAAATTCGAATAAATTGCTCAGTGCTGACACTAATGATCTCACATATTTACAACATTATTTTTATTTTAGAAGATGGCTTGTGGACAGCCAATACAAATTACTGTGAAATCATACACACTTCCAGGGACTAATAGGCTGATATTCTAGGAGCGGATGTCGAGAATCGATCATTTGAGTACCTAATCAATAAAATGAGATGGCAGCAGAGGAGGAGAGTGTGGCTAAACGAGTAAACGAAGCTCTTTGTTCGCTCTGCTCTGATTCCTGGCTGGAATCTGTGGAATGACCCGGCAGGAGACTTCCCCGGGCAGTGCGACATGCTGCTGGGTCATATCAAACACGGAGCTTTGTCACAGTCCACCAGATTCACCACAGTAGTCAGGTTGAGAGGCAGATCGGTGCCCATAGCAGGGCAGCACTGAGGTGACTTCAACTTAACTTTATTAAACCAGCAACCGTGTTTATGTTTGATAAAGGGAGGGGGGAAAAAACCCTAAATCCTTTAGACCTCAAAACAATCGTTATCCACAGGTTCCTCATCCTTTGTAGTAACCATGGCGCCCAATCAGGCGTGGCCTTGGACTCATGGGGTGATGAGCAAGCAGATGGTAGGTCCTCTGGTGCCACCACCCGCTGCCTCGCAGCCCAGCGGAGCCTGAAGGGTGTGTGTGTCTCCCTGGATTAACTTTGCTGGAAGGGGATTTAGATCCCTGGGTCAGGATCTACTGACTCACTCGCTCTTTCAGACACACCTCCAACCTACTCAGACACCTACACTCACGGCCCTTTTATTATTTATTGATGGATGGTTACTATTCATCTTTTACGGTTAACTAAAGAACATTGTTTTCCATTGTGTATAAGAACAAACCTGCATCAGCTGCTGTTTGAGCTTCTGGATCTCTGAGATGTTAAGTTCGCTCAGCAGGTCGTCGACCAGGCTGGGAGCCGGATGGAACAGCTCCTCCTTCTTGGGCATGGAGATGCGGTTGTCGTGGGTGATGGCGTTGGCCAGTTTGGTGAAGCCATTCTCATATCCGTGGAGAGCCTCGTCGTTGTTGGGTTCAGTGGAGGCATCATCGCTGAACTTGAGACCATCCAAAGAAATGCTGAGAGGGCTGATGGGAAAAGGCGAGAAGAGTCATTTATGGTTCTTTACAGAGTTTAACGAGGCCTGTAAGCTTCTTGTTTGTGTGCATTTTTACCTGTGACAAAGAGTGTCTCCAATGTTCATGTAGTGGGACAGCTCTTTCCTCAGGGACGCCTTCAGCTCACGCTCAGTCTTGATGGTCTCCAGGGCCTCACTCAGCTGGCGCTCAGAGATCTCTTTCAGTCGGATGGCATCCTCCAGCTGGCTGTTTAGGAACTGAGTGTCCTCCTCTAGACGACGGATCTCGTGCTTCAAACCCTCAAACTCCACCTGGGCAAAGGAGGAAAGGGAACACCCTTTTAGACTCACAAAGGAATAAATAAAACTACATGCAGCTCAGTGAAAATGATCCGTCAGGCTGCTTCCTGTGTGGCAAACCAACCGGATCAAAAAGAATGGCATTACTCGAGATAATGTTAATTGAGAACATATCCATTTAATTTCCCTTACTAATTAGTTTTTAAGTTGATTGGATTTGGGAATTCTTTTTATATTGGGTGTCTACAAAGTAGGAGCTGCTTTTGTTTAGTTTAATGCCCTCTGTGATGGATATAGAGAGCATAATCCAAGATGACAAGGGCATATGGAAAGAATTAACAGCTCCAGCATAAAAGCCAACATCAAATGGAAATATCCCACTTGGAAATTCAGCTCTGTTTTATGTCTGCAGATGTGCAAAGGGGGGGTTTTTTTTCTTTCCGTGCTCATTTGACTAAATCCAGGAAGTGTTTTCTACCATGAAGTGTGAGAATCTCTGTGAGAAGAATTATAGCTGGTGAGGAGTCTGTCAAACACTTCTACAGCCAGCAGCTCCGAGCATTTGAGAAAAAACAAAGGAAGTTGTTTATCTCTTTACTGTATCAGAGGATGTTATTATTATCATAATTAAATCTGAATATTAAAGCGCTCATGCGTCTTTGGGCTGTCTAATCAGTACAAGAAGGAGGCAGACTGAGAGCTGAGGAGTGGGAGATGGATGGCTTGTAGGGCTACTAAGATGCTGTAAGATAGTATAAAGTACATGATTTTTTTTGGACAAGATGCCTGAAACCTCCAGTTTAATTAAGCTTAAAGAAGACTGCATGGTGATAACCAGCAGGAAAAGCTATTTTATCACCAAAAAGTGGATGTATTGCTCTTATTCTCCTATCTGCCTCCTCTTATTTTTAAAATGCAACCCCATCACTCATTGTTTACATGATTTAAACCATGTTCATATCGTAGTGCAGCACTGTTCCACCCTCACCTGGCTCTGTTTGAGCGCGGAGACCTGTTTCTGCAGCGTGATGTTCTCCTCCTCCAGCTCGGTGTAGTCCTGCAGCAGACGAGCCTCCCGGAACTTGTACTCCTTGATGTCATCGCGCAGCTGATTCCTCTGAAGCTCCACCATCTGGCTGCTCTGTAGGGCCAAACAAGGGAGGACAGGAAGAGCTGTCAGTGACCACTATGTCAATCTTGTTTGACTGAGTGTGGGAGAGACGGCGATTGATTGGATATTGTTGCTTTAGAGTAACTGTTAGTGTCACGTTGGGTCCTTAACAACTAAATCTTGCTAGATAAGAGAGGGCTCCCATCTGGCCAAACCTGCCATGTGTGTGTGTGTGTCTGTTCGTGTTTGAGAGGGAAGTGCCAGGTGTCTATCTGGGCAGTGGGCCACAAGTGTGCCCGCCTGCCAGCTCTGATGGCACCACAGACTGAAGCCTACTTATCTCTCTCATGGCGACAGGCATTCAATGGCTGGAAAGCACTCTAATGGTCTAATTTTCTATTGAGGACCTGGATTAGGCTTCGTTCTCTGTACAGGAGGATACAAGGACCAATCAGCACAAATTGTTGAAATCAGAAGTGCTAAAAGTGAATTTTAGTTGTAGAAAATCTTGCACTTCGCGCTAACACTTTGAATGTGTGTCAGTGGGGCAACATCATAATACACGTAATGTAATATAAAAAAATATGTTTTATGCATCATTTTCAGGATAGCACTAGTGCTTGTCATATACTGTAAGTGCAGCTGGCTTCCTCTTGCTGCTCAGGAAAGGCATCATTAAATATATAAAGGTTAGAGAGGTAAGAAACGTGCCCTTCCCCCACTTACAAACTGACACAAGGTGAAGGATCCGATCAGTGGCACTGAGCCACCTGCGTCCTTACTACCTCGTCTATCGCCTTGTTTAACCCTCGGTTTTCTTCTGTCGAGGTCTGCCACTGCCCTCCCACCCCTCCTGCCTGCCTCATCCCAAAACAGAAGATCCCCACAGGACATATGGGTGGGGGAAATCTTAGCCGGCGGCTCTCAGGGATATAGCAGATAAAAGCTCTGAAGTAAAGAGATACTCGCTAAAGGATGGTGGGCCTCACCCTTTCTGAGCAGAAAAAACCAACACACGCACATGTGAAATGTGAGAAAGAGGGTTTGGGAAAGCATGTGAAATAGATCTCTGTATTCAGCACTGTCTGGACTGACCTTGAATGTGTATGTGTGCAAGCAAGCAGGCCGTTTCTAGAGAGTGTTCAGGTGGATGCATGCTACGTGTCTGCATGACAGCTAGAGTTGTAATCTCCGGAACAAGAGCAGAATCTGTGTGTATTTGTGTGACAGTAAGAGAAGAGGAGCACTCTCTGTAACTCCAGTACGGTTAGGATTTGCCTGTGTGTGCGATGCGTGTCTCTCTCTCAGGAGGGTTGGCAGAGATAAGCTAATACCAGAGGGACAATTAGCCTCCCGATCCCTTGCCAGGTGGCCCCTTCCTCTCACACCGTCACCATGTGGACACACCACAATCCCTGCTCTCGGATCTTTTCAATGACCGCAGGAAGTCAATCCTGAGGGGATTTCACTTCGCAGACTTTCTCAAGTCACCACTTTCTGAATATACAGCAGTGATATTTCTTATTGAACTACAGTTTGTAATAAGCTGCTGGTGACAAGTATCCAGACACACAGTTTAATATCTGAAAGGTGACACAGTGACACTATTCATAAAAAAGTATAGAATTACACAGGAGAGATGTGGACTTGAGTCACTGTGCAGCTCAAATGACTTGTTTGTGGTAATTTTATGTTTTCCGTGTAAATATGTAAAATATTTAAAATTGTCAATGTTGTGCAAGCGCAGACTGGTAATGGTGACATCAGATCAGATATCACTGGTCAACCCCATTGGCAGAATAACACATCTGCATTGTAACATTGTGTTTCTGCAAACCACAAATATGTAGAACCTCAAAATCAAACTTAAATTACATTTAAATGTTGATTGCATTCTATTTTTATTTATTTATGCTGAATTAATGGCTGTTATTAGCTGAAATAATAATAATGTTTTCTGTTGTGAGCTCCCATGACTTAAGACTGGACTGGACTTGGCATAACCTGTGACTTGACTTGCACAAGAGAAAAAGACTTGGGACTTGCTAGAGACTTCGACCAAATGATTTGGGTCACATGCCTGTTAAATAGTAATGGAGCTTTGTTATTAACCTACAATAATTCAAGCTCTGTATCTAACTAATGTGACTCGAAACAATTTGTTTCTGTTACTCTCTCTATAATTTGAATTTAGGAATCCACAATTATGTTGCTGGATCCCTGCTGATAGAGCGTACACGCTGCTCGTTTGCTCTGTGTAATAATTAATCACTGTGTGCAGAGCTGAGTTGCGGCTGACGTTTGATGGAGCATTAGTATTCATCAGGGTTTTGCGCATGTCTAATGAGTGTGGGTGTTTGCTGTGCGAAAGCCCTGATGTTAGTGCATTACTGAATAATGCATGAGCTTACAATACAGATCAGTCCTACCACTAAGCCCCCTATGCAGTGGTCCTGACTTCTGAGAGAGACCTGAATTAAAGCAAAAATGTAAAAAAAAAATGAAGAAAAAAGAGCTGGAATCAGACAAACCTTTGATTCAGATAATCTAGTTGCCAGCTTTGGAGTATCAAACTAAACATACAGAATTATTTTATGAAGATCTTCAGCATGCTGCTGGAGTAATCTCTTGTTTTTAACTCAACAAAGCTGTGCCAGCTGGTTGCTCAGGTCTTTTCCTGGACAGGGTTATGTGCCTCAGCTGGAGGGTCAGTGTTGTTTGGTGCCGATGAATACAGGCCACCGCTGAACCCGATTACTCTCCTCCTCCAATCTGATTACAATGCAGACCAGGGCTTTGACCTTTCACCTTGCTTCCACATCCTCTGCTGCACTGAGCCCCTCAGAGGCTCACTGCCCTGCTCTTTGACAGAAGCTGATTTGAGTAAACTCATCAGGGTTTGCGTTGGCCATGTGTGCCCCTACTCTAACATTTAATCATGAGGAGCACACAACTCTCCTGGGAATGTTTGTGATATTGTGATAAAGGGTGTGTGTGTGTGGTTGGGGGTAGTAAGTATTTTGAAGGCCATCTGAGGTGCCACCAATCAGTGGGAGGCCTTTCATGAGCATGTGCCTGTGTCTGGTAAGTGATGACCCCCTGCTTGCTGTCACCACAGGTGACGTCTGGACAGCTGCACGAGTACGCCCACACACCACACACACACAGACAAATGTGTCACTTCCATGCAAAGTGGGCGGCATTAAAAACGCAAAGTTGTGCAGACATGCTGTAAACTTGCAGGACAGGCAGGGTGTATTTTAAAGACTTGTGCATGCATGAGTCGATGCATGATTAAACTGTAGTTTCTTTGCTTTAATGAAGCCTTTCTAGGTCACGCAGAGCTGCAAAATGTCACGAGAGCACACATTTCTGTGGGTCAGAGTTTCTCCAACTGTACTTTGTGAACTCTCTCGCTTTCAACTCTAAAGCTTTCTTTTCACCATTAAACTGCTTTTGACAGCACACTGGGGCTGAGCCTGCTTAAACCTCACTAAAGCTCTGAGTAATTTCTCAATGTGTTTGAGCCCCTGTAACCTCTACTTCCACGGGAAACAGCTCCATCACTTAGTAAGCCACGGTGGAAAAAATAAGTTTCAGGCTTAACACTAGTGTAGATTAGGAGTGTTTTAGTGCTTTGTTAAAGGCTCTGCTCCGGTCTTAATAACTCCAGAGAATTTTGTAAATATGCATTTCAGCAAATTCATATTTACTAGCTTTTTACCCCCTGGTTTGGTTCCCTTGAAAGTGCTGCCCAGACTCCCAGATGGCAAAAAAACTGTATTATTGATATGAAAGCACAGACAGGCTCGATATAAATACATTTTTATCGTCTTTCTTTCTCACTCTGCTCTGCTGACCTCTATTTCACTCTCCATCCTGCACACATCTTTTCCCCTGAACTTCTATTCCTACAAAGTGCAGAGGTTCCCAGATGGTATATGACTCCAAGTGCAGGTCAATACTGCTTCTTAAGCCCTGTTTCTTGGCTTCTCTTTCTAATACCACTGACCTCCATTTTGCCATTTCACCAACATTGCTGCTCTCATTTTTCCAACCCCCCCACCTCCCCTCCTCTCTCTCCTCTGCGTGTGTCAGTGTGCTTTTAGAGGCCATGTATCAGTCACAGTTGAATTCCTTGCTCATGCTAAGCTTTAGTCCCATCATATCTATCTATCAGATGAAAAAGAATTGGACAGGGGCAGCCATGTTCACTTCTGCTTGTAGATCTCTGGTGATATTGTGCTCCTGAGAGAACTTTTGCTCTCCTGCAAGATAATGAGAAAAAACTTTATATGTCCTGTAGGCTGTGCAGCACGTCAAGGTCACGCCAGCCTGAATTAAATCGAACTACCAAGTCGAACACATCGCAGGATTACCTTCAGGAGGGACGAGCAATGAATCACAGATGCACAACATCTCAACCCCCCCACTATAGGTTTCGACAGAGCAAAAGAATAATGAAGCTCAGGGGCCTTCTGCCACTGTCAGAGTCGAGAATGTGGGTGAAAGCAGATCTGCTTTTATCCTCCTCTTCGCTGCAAGCCATTGTCGTTCTATTCAGCCTACCCAGACTCCATTATAGAGAGAAAACACAGTCAAGGTCGCATTTTTCAATGAGACAATTAAAAACTAATAAGTGAAAGGAACCTTGTGCGTGCTTTGCCCAGTGTGTGACAGTTGACAAGCCCACAGGGTGAAAGTGTGCCTGCATGCACTTAACAGTGAATTAGTGATTTTGAGGTCATTTAGGATGAAAGTGGAGAAATGTGCGCGTGAGCACGTGTACACCCATTAGCCTGAGTGAATGTGTAGGTCTGTTGGTGTTGTTGATTTATCAGGATGCATTGATCCAGCATGAGGAACCTCTTTGTCGATGTGAGCCGGGGACTTTAATCAAGATGGACACATTTTCAGAGCTTTCTTAAAGCCGATACTAAAAGACAGCCATTATTAGGGATCAATGGCACATCTTCGAAATCTATTTTAGAGATGCACTGCTCTTAAGGGCTACAAATAGCCATCGTTCTGTAAGACATGCCAGTCATGTGGGAGAAAAATAAGGTGACATTCGGTGCTGTGGCCAGATAACCTGGATTACATCTGGAGGCTTCAGAGGCTGTGAGTCACTCATCAGCTGAAGTAGCAATGGCTGGTGCAAAAAATGGAAATTGGAGTGGTTTGTGTTTCGTCTGCTGTCTCAGCCCTTCTTTACAGAACAATTTTTCAACAATTCCTGTTTCTTTACAGCGCACCGCCTCCAACAAGCACAGGACAGGAGGCGATCTGTCTGGCATTAATGTCACAAGAAATAATAAGGCAGTCGACATCAGCACCCCAGAGCCCTGTAGGAGTCCTGTTACATTAGCCTCACGTCAGATGAAAATTACAGGGAACAAAGAGCAACCCTCCTTGGATCCCTTTACCACTCAACTCTGACCTTTCAATAGTCAAGGAAAAGCGTCAGCGCTGCTGTGACGACTGAAATTCAGCTCTCGTGTCCATCTGCTGCACTGAAAACCTGCAGCCTTGCACTCTCTTCCGACTGCGACGACTAGAATGGACCTTCCTCTCAATGAGCTTTAAACTCCTGCCCTCTTCTGACCTTTTAAACTCATCCCATCAGGGCAGATACCTCCCTCTCTCAATCCTGCGCTTCGCCGTCAGGTATTTAATCCAGCCAACAGAAACAGCACTTAAATTACAGCGACAGCCTAATGTCTGACAGCTCCGTCGGCCATGTCAATGAGGTGGAAAAACCAATCATGTTTAACATTTGAATGGCCTCCACATTATGGTGATTGGCAAAAAGCACAACACCATAATTTATGTCTCTGTGGGGGAAGAATGGCCCGAGCAAGTGAATCATTTCAGGATGACAGCTGCTCTTAAACGGAGGGAAGGCAACAAGAGTGGCGCAGGAAGGAAATACTGCAAGCAATCATGTGGTGATGCTGAGGTGGAAACGCATTAAATATTTCATGAGTGCGACTGGAGTGTAAGGATAGACTGAACTGCACTGATAACACTTCTCAGCGTTTTTATCTTTGCGTTTGCTTGATAATTTACTAAGAGCCAATGGGGATCCTCATTCTGTGAGGATAATGGCAGCCATCACTGTGGGCACATTCCTCTCTCAAGACATGAGATTGAATTTAATGAAGTCATGCCTGTTAGAGTGCGCCTCCTCACAATGTTACTGGCTCTTTGTGGAGGTTTAATCCTGTAGACTGCAGCGTAGCAGTGAAATATGTCTTATCAGTGCTTGGGGCTAACATTGACGTCTTTGGCATGGAAGACTGCCTGGGAGGTTTTGAATGAATGATGTCAGTACAGCTGAAATGCTGTAGCTAAATGGTGGTGAATGAACTGGCCTGTACAGAGACAAAAGCCATGTGAGGCTTCCAGATCTGAGGGATGGTGGAATAATTACATTATATGGAGTTGTTTGTGAACAACACAGTCAAATGAGATTTTATAAGCCTTTCGCACGCCTTCTTTAAAAGGTGTCGTAATGTCACGAAAGCTCTCATACTAAATGCATATTAACTTGACAGAGAAACCTTGTAGATAGGGCTGAGGAATATGGCCAAGATCTAATATCCTGAAATTTTAATATCTTGATTAAATTAGAGTATGATTTCTGGTAATTCAATAAATAGAAAGTTGATATGAAATAACCCTGTATTAAAACCTATTTTTGCATACTCTATTATTCATTTTAAAATACTTTATTACAATGGGAAAATTCAATTATGTGAGCAAAACAGCACCTCTATGGTTTGCTCCAAATTTCAAACTTGTAATATAATTTAGAAAATATCATATTGTTTTATTGTTGTCTCGCCCAGCCCTATGCATGACCAAAAAAAACACAACCAAAAACAAAAGGCAACAGTTGCAGCCCAACTGTCAGTTACATTCCATGATGAAATTAAATCATTCAATCAACCTCCTGACTCAACGTGATTAGCCAGGCTCTCCCACAAAAGCAGCACAATCCACCACTGGTGCTGAATTTACTCTCATTAAGCCCTTCTCCTGCTCTAACGGCTTCTAGGCCTCCTTCTCTTTCATTCGCACCATTCTCGTCGTCTCCTAGTTGCCTCCCCTCCTCCTTTCTCTCCCTGCCGGAGCTTTTGGGCTAATTTGAAACTCAGGACACAAAGGCCTCTTTCAGGCCTGTCAGTCTGGTCACAATGCCAGCGTCAGTGCCCAGGCTCCCTCCATTTGCCTGCCACACACACTCCTCTTAGCACCCACAGAAGTACCATTAGAAGGGTGTCATTATCTGCCATAGATGGGGCAATTTACACTCCAGCCCTTTTTATCCAGCCAATTAGAGCTAGCCGGGCCCATGGTGCTGCATCGGGGTGTTTATAATGGCAATGGCACCTGCAGAAAGGCCGTCATACAGACCACCAGGGCAACACCAGTCTCAACAAAGCTGTAGATCAGATAATGCAAGGGACACTGTACTCACTTTTTTTCTCAAATTGTCAAAATAAAGTACAAATAAAATCAGGAGGGATTATTAGGAGGCATAATGAAAGTAATAATCTTGAAAAATCAACACAGTCTATGTAATTTTACATAGACTGGAGGATGCCTCTTCCTGTTGTGCTTTCTGCTCCTTCATGCCTGCCCATCATGATCATGAGATCACAAGATTGCGTGAGAATCACAAGATCAGATGAGAATTTAGCAGTGATTTGCTACATGGCCTGTTCTGAACAGCTCCCATGGTGGAAACGCTTTAGCCGAAATATCTTCCAGTAGACACTTTTCTACCATCATACGGTATATACCATCACGTAGGTTCCAAATACTGTCTCGTGAGGCACATCTGGCTTCCATTATGCCCAACTTATACCAACTTGGATGCGGAGCTGAGTAGCAGCTGACCTAATTATAGTGGAATTTGGAGCTTTTCGGAACTTACGTCCTTTGGAGCGACATGCCATTTTTAAGTCTTTTTCACTAATCTCAATAAGAAAAACGCTGCTGACATCTGTCTCAAGCAGTGACTCACAGAAAACAGCAGTGATTCCTGCAGCTGAATGCCAAAGACTTTAGACTCACTGAGGAAAGGAGCTGCTTTTTAACTCCCTTCCCTTCCAATTACACTGGAATTACCATCTTGACCTGCAAAACAGAGGACTCAGCTAAATCTGCTGTGCACAAACACACAAAGATTTGAAATACTGATCGGTTTAACTACCACATAGCGAGAGCATTATACAGAGAGGAAGAAAAAAGAAGTGCCGAATGTCATATTGCAGAATACATAATGTGAAGCCCAGAAGAAAAAGTCTGTTTTAAGTCTTTAAAGACAAAAAATGTGCATGCATAGAACACCAGTGCTTTTGCATCTTAATGTTGTTGTAGTAAAGTGTTATTAGAATCAAAGAATCCCTGCAAAAATAACGATATGATGCAACTACTTGCAGAATAGGAGCTCCTTCCTGGCACGTGTGTGATGTACTACGCACCTACCTCGAGCTGTGAGTTAAATCTAACATGAGTTCCTTCTCCCATGTGAGCCAAACTCCTTAAACAAGCTGCTACTTCAAACTCCCCTCCTTATTATTCCAATCTTTTCTTGGCTCTCAAGGGAGCATGGACCAAAGGATCTGCTCCAAAGGTGAGAGGCTCCCTCTGCCCTCCTGTCAGACTCTGCTCCTCTCTTTTCATCCTTTTATGTCTCCCCGTCTTTGTGTCAAACAGGCTTCCTCAAAGCTCTGCGCATGAATTATTGAATGAAGGATCTTATTGTCATTATACTCAGGTACATTGAAAGTTTGCATCTCTCATATCTCTCACAGAGTGCAATTTCAACCTGCAGTGCTCTCCTGTTAATTCAGTCTCTTCATCACATCCCTACATCACACATGCATGGCCACTGGCAAACACACAGCCCACGCTCTGCACTGCACTCTTGTCTCTTCTAATGAGGTCAATTAGCTATGAGTATATGTAAATGGAAGCAGTGAAGAGGTCAGACATTGTCCAAAGTGGGACGCAGACAATAAAGGTTAGCATTATGATAGTTAAAAGAGTAGAAAATGTTTACTGGAATGTGTTATGCTCTGATTTAGGGAAATGCCTTGGCCATGCTGCAGCAAAACAGATTTCAGTTAAAAGAAGTACCAGTTTGAGGTGGAGTTTTTATAATTAGGCATGTCCCTAATGCCACAGCTGGACCAACAGGTTAAGCACTACTGTCATGCAACAGGTCACACAAATATGCTATACTGATTTATCAATTATCCATGTAAGATCATGCCATCTCTTGCAAAACAGCCTGGTTCCCATGGCTTCGTTGCTTTTCCTCTATCTGTAATTATAACTCCACCCTGCATTACAATAGAGTGGAGGACATGACATTAGGCTAGAAGGCAAGGTGTAGCTTCAACCAAAACAGTCTCTGTCCTACAGTTATTACAGGCTTGTCTTAGCATGTCAGTAGCACCAGTTGTTGACTCTGCAATTACATCTTAAATTATACAAGCTTGAACAACAGTATTAAAAGTACCAGTGGTGGATAAATGTACGTAGGTGCAGTGATTATGCAGCACTCCATTAATAAAAAGTTAAAAAGCTGAATCTCCCAGGTTCCTCCTGGGCACTGCAGAAGGCTCGAGACTGGTTAATGATGAATACTTGTTATCTTTTTATGAAGCTTCAGAAACAAAAACAAAAAATCAGACGATAGCATCAATAAACACACTTGTTGTTCTCAATGGCTGCAGGCAAACAAGAGCAGACACAACTTTCAGCTTCAACTCAGAAGGGAGTTCATTTTCAAGTATTGACGCAAGAGAAACACCACCATGATACAGTGGCTCCAGATGAACAGTATAGTTCTTTGAAATGTCTTCCCCTACTATCCTTCATCATATGTGCAGTGTGCATTAGCAGCGTCCTATGACTTAACCAATCAGATTAAACTGTAACCCTTTTATAAAACCGGGAATAATTAGGTTCTGATTGTGGTTGTGCGTCACTGACTCTTACCTCTCTCATCTCCTGGGAGATGGTGTTGAGGCGTTCATTCTCAGACTGGGTATTGGTGAGGATGTTGCGTGCCTGGCGGAGATCGTTCTGCAGTTCCAGGACCCTCTGCTCGTAGTAGGCCTCCTTACAGGCCGACTCCTGGATAAGAGACTCCTCACGGCTTTCTCCATCCGCTGCCACCTTCCTGTGGTTGGTGTAGGCTTGTCCAAAGGCCTGGAGAAATTAAACAGTTGTTATTTAGGAGGTGTAGGGACAAAAATGTGCAAAGACATGTTTTTCATTCATTGTTAAAACCAATTGGTGGACAAACTAAAGATATATGAAATACTGGGGATGATGCTATTACAATTTTAATTACAGTATTGCAACTGACTTTGCATTTAAAAGTGACACTAATTTCTACTCCTGGGGTTCAGCTTGGGACTTGGGCTAAAAAACCTCCCAAAATACTGCCGTCGCCCCGTAGAGATAATCAGTTAGGCTCCATCTGGGCTGCATCATCCCATCTTCCGCCTTGCTCCCCCCATCGCTCCCTCCCCTCCCCTGCCCGCAGGACGCTGGCCTCCCCTGCACGTGCTCAGCAGTGTCTCCACAGATGGAAAAACCAAACAGGAAAAGTAGAGCAAATGGACTAGTGTCTGGGTGATCATGAGAAGCCTGTATCCTAATGCTCTTAATACCTTGGGAGATCATAGCAAAGTATGGCAAGGTCAGCAGATATTATTTGATTTTTACGGATTGTCTGAAGAGGATATAATTCATGAAGATTAAATAGCTATGGAAGACATATAGGCTAAGGCTCTACCTTATGTATGGGGGTTATTCTCAGTTCAAAGGACAGGATCAGTCGTGTTGTTTGATCGTGCAAAAAGAAAGATAGTTCACTATAAATAGTGCTGCCTTAATTTTGACCTTAATTTGTTAATGGCCTGCAAGGCAGCAAAACGTGAAAAGAGAGACAAACAGTGACAGAGAGCGAGGGAGAGACAGAGTGAGACCTTAACTCTAGCAGAATCTAGGTTAGGCTACTCTCCGCCTTCTCAAAATAATCATCCCCTGATTACAGATTTCATTTCCAATCCTGTCGCCACCAGTGATCCGATGGAACTCTGATTGTCATCTCGCCTCACAGCTTCGAGTGCAGGCGGTAATCTGAAATCACCTGAGGCACTGCATCTGACCTTGTTTGCAGCTGCAGTGCACTCTCTCTTCTCTCTGACCTGCTACCCCCTCACGTGCACACGTGACTGGCTGCCGCGGGATTTTCCCTGTTTGACTGCGTATCATATTAATCCCAGTAATTCCTTTAGAGAAAGGAAAATCTGGAAATTTGCATTAGTCGCACTGCCCTACTTGCAGGACTTAGATGAATGTGTAAAACTATTTCAGTGGGTCACACGAGTGCGTGACATCATGTCTCGTGCAGGGTGGCTACAGTATCTCCACATTCCAGGAAAGATGACGATCCAACAGGGCGAAGCAAACATGAACAGATAAGCTCTCATACGGAGATGCAACATGCTTTTTTAGAAGCAACAGCAGCTTGAAATGGTGATAACTTTGTCAGAAACATGAGGAACCTCATCTGTTGGGAACCACACATATGCACATGACTGATTGTGCTACTTTACAAAATGTTTGCAGATGAACTGATGACTGCCAATAATGACTAAACTATTTCTATGATTAACTACATTTGGATGTTAGTTTTCAAGCTAAAAGGACAAAATATTGCCTAATTTTAGCTTCTCAGCTGTGAAGTTTTGCTGATTTTCTTTCTTATGTGATAAAAAAAACAATACATTTGGGTTTTAGACTCTGATTTCTAACACTCCATGTACCAAATCCTTCATTGTTTCATCAAAAAATAATCTGCAATTTAACTGAAAATTAAAATAAAATGTATATACATATACATATACATACATGGTGCCCTAACCACTGGGAGGTGCTTCACTAATCTTATAGCCAAGGTTCAGATAGATTTTTATTAACAGTCAAAGTGTCTGTCAATAAACAACTAATATCAGTAAGTGTAGATAAGTAAGTGACTAACTCTCCTCCCCACTACTTCCCTCCTCTCCAAACATCACACCATCAATCAGCAGGAGACTGAACTTGATTAGAAAGTCATTACAAGACACAGGATTAACCCAATCAGAAACCAGGGGAATCCCATCATTATAATCTTGGTGTATGGTGGATATCGAAGGGACTCCAATCAATCCCATCCAAGAGGCCCGACCTTCAAAACTAAAGTAGAGGCCCAAGCCAAAAACCCTCTGACCCGAGGCCTTTAATCTTAACTCCCCACGCGTGGCTTTAGGCTACTTTTAGGGGAGGGTGAATTGGGTCTGCACGCGACCAAGCCAGTAATCCCACAGTGAGCTGCCCACCCAATTTATAATTCATCTTTAGCTTGCCATATGTTGCGTTTTTAGACATGTGAGCGTGGATTATTAATCTCTCGCAAAGCTAATCAAAGGCAGGTCTTTAGTCATTATCACGCTGTCTGGAATGGCTTTCCTCACAGAAGGCTATGTCTAACATTATGACGCTAAATGAGGAAAAGTCAATAATTCAAGAGATTTATGCCTCTATATGGACACAATGTCTGATTCCAGATGAGTGCATACATGATGCTGAGGTTAGACTCCCTGCTGGGCTGGTCTTTATACCAGGAGCTGCCATGTGGACATCAAAGTGCATAATCACTGTGATCAAAAGCATCATGTGGTTGAGGATGATTGATGAAATGAGACAAGTCACCTCTGATCTCAGTTCTCTCTCGGTCTTCAGCCGCCAGAATTATTTCCATTACTTCCCCATACATTACTCACACCAACAGAGGATCTGACTACCAGAGTCATAAGATTAACACACTTTCAGAGGGTTGCATGAATGCACACTAATTCAAGGAAGGAACTCGCTGCTGTGCCATGCATATTTAGTTTAAGGTACAGCCTATATCAAAACACTGGTCTCTCTGGTAATAACGCTTCTTCCTCACCAAGGGTTGTAAACTCAATCCCCTTTCTGTAGGTCTATCTTTCAGCAAAACAAACGTTGCTACGACAGCATGACTGCTTGTGTGTTTGTGTTCAAAGCATGCTGGAACATGATACAATCAACCGTTGCATTGTCTTCTAATCTGACCTTAGACACAGCCTTCAGAGGTAAAGTCCACTGATTAGAAGGAGAGGCCAATCAGGACTCGGTCTGTCACATCTCTTTGCCATGTGATCCGTTCAGTAATAGTGGGGGAATGCTAAACACTGGGTTCTGGAGCCTAAACATGGAAAGCCAAGGCTGTTAAAGCAGAGAGATATAGGTCACAGAGTTCATCGTGGGTTTCCCTGCACAGAATCTTCCTGTGCATGTTCCTCTGATCCTTTGAGCCAAGCACACAAGGGAGATGGGCTTTAGGTCTCTGACAGGTAACAAACAGATCGATACTGCAAGTCTCAGAGGCCCTGTGAAGCTCAAGTAAACCGGATCTAAAATACTATTTTCAGATTCTGTACCGTAGGTAGAGATGTATCAAGACTTTGGAGAATCAAGTCACTGGGTATATTCAAGTTAACACACACACACACACACATGATCTGAACATGAGGATGGATTTAAGTAAAAGGCCAGGAGCACTTCAATCAATACGAGTGAGTTCTCTTAAAAAAGCCTTGCCTTAAGACCAAAACCCAATTAGGAAACTCTTTGGATTTGGATCTGATTCTTCTATCTCTGGTCCAGCTATAATCATCTCATTGTTAAAGTTTCCGTTTAGCCCCCTGTGGTCTCACAGCCTGGATTAATAAGAAAGTAAAGCCTGCTGCAGGAGGAGAGGCCGACAGAAATGAAGAAATGGAAACAGGATAAGACAGAGAGAGGAGCCAGTCAGCTTTTGTTGCTGATTCAGATTGAAAGAATCTAACCCTAACCATAGCAAATTCTTTGCTTGTAGTGTTTTCTATTGGTTGTTATGTCCTCAAGATGAGATAAAAATTACATTAAAACTATTAAGTTCATTCTATTGGGGCTCACGTTTAACTCCAACAGGACAGAATAACATAAAAAGACAATGATGCTGTTTTTGAGGCATAATGCTGACAAGATAATCTCACTGGACGATGCCAGATAGGTCACAGCAGGGCATGCCTACTGTGCAATACCAGACAGGATGACCTTGAGATGCAGAAATGTGATATGAGAATGCATTTGGCAAGACCGGTGAAGTGGAGTGGGCTGATGTTGAGCAGAGATTTTCAGTCTCTGCAGCTGCATTCTTGTGCTATGACAAAGACAGCCTGTGACGAACGCCGAACAATATAACGCTGTCTCATTTAGATCAACTTCGTTAGTCATAGAGATGGTGAGAGTGTCGGGGTCGACCCTGGATGCCAAAGCCAGCAACACTGAAGGCTGGTCAGTGTTCCAGTTGTCACTGTAGGCGATTGCGGAGGAGGAGAGGTGGAGCGGGAAGGAGAAAGAAAAAACACAGAATGGATTCTTCTGCCTCGTGAACCACAGCTCACGTGGAGTCAGTTGTGATGATAAACAGAGGCATGCTCTCTTTTTACCCTCTTTCCGTCTGTCTCGCTATCTCGATTCTCAGGCCACTGAGCAGCCAGCAACTTGGAGGGGACAAAGTGCTTCGAGGTGTGTGGTGATTCTAAATTTAGCAGTCCATTATTAACGGTCCATGATAAAGATCTCCCAGGGCACGGGTGCCACATTTGTATGACTTAGCACTGCAAGTTGACCCACTATTCTACACTATTCTTCATTCATTTCTTCAGAACATAATAGCTAGCCGTGTTTTTTCTGCGTTCTGGCTCTGTGAAGCATGAAAACCATGTCACGTGGCAGAGATTGCTTGTTTTAGTTAACTCAATTCACTGACGGCACTGTTGCTGATTAGTGCATGTTATGCCAAAGCCAATGACACTCGCTATAATGAGTAACAGAGAAGCTAATTATTTACTTCAGACTTTACACTCCAGTGGGATGGAAAGAGACATTCGCTTTCATCCTCTGACAAATCCATGGAGGTTATGATTAACTCTCCACTGGTTTGAATTCTCCCCTCCTTGCTTTACTGACAGCTCCTCGCCATATCAGCAACTCTAAAATTGGAACTTTCAAGCAGGGATTTACTGCGGAGAAATTATAAAGAGCAAGTCAAGAATAAGTCGGAGAAACTGTCACTTTTAACAGTCAGATGTGTGTGAGGTGTTATGTGTGGCAAACAGAAGGAGAGGGGGGGAGTGAGAGAAATGCAAACGAGTGAAGGCAGAGATATTTGCTGTTGCCTGGCACAGAGCCACATTGATTCACTGCATAGCACAGAGCCGTTGGGTTATTATTCGCACACACAGGCCTGGACAATTTCACACCCTCAACACACACACACACACACACATCCCATTTCCAATTTTCCCAGAGTGCCCTGCAGTCAGCCGTGCTGCAGCACCTGGTGTTGCCGTGTTGAGGCTTGTTTTCCCTTCTGAGATAAAGGAGGAAGAGGCGAGCCTCAAAGCCTCATAGGGGTTCTTCCAACCCTGCATGCAACTCAACGGGCAATGCACAGCACGCCACAGGCAAGGAATACACTACAGAGAATATAAGGAAGCAGAGGTTAGAAAAAAATAACCACATGTGAGTTTACGAGACACATATTTCCTGAAAAAGAAATTATTTCGCCTCAAGTGGAACGGCTGAATGTTATACTCTCATCATGAGACCTAAAGGGCGTGAACCGCCTCAAAACAACCACAAAGCTGCGCCAGATTTTGGATCGCCTTCGTTTCAGGACAGAGAAGGAGCGAACACCAGAGGGGATGGAGCCGCTGGGAGTTGGTGTACACATGCAATTAAAGCACATGCGAACATGCACTCACACACACAGGTCTCTGCGTACATGAGATGTACTAATCAGACTCATGAGGCCCTTTACACGCCTCACTGAAGAAGTCGTCCTCAACCATAAAAAATATCAGAAAAGTCTAATTGGGCTGCAGCAGAGCAGTGATACAAAATCTCGACAGTTCCTTGCTTACATCAGCCTGTAATGATTAAGCGCTCGTTGGGCGCTTTCATCCGATCCGGCTGGGGAAAACTACACTTCATGTTTTATTCCGACTTCACACAGGCCCCTAATTTGAAGTCAGCATTAGAAACTCTGGCCAGATCAGACCTCAAGTTCAAACACGCTGCTTATCTATATTCATCACACATCTACAAAGACAGCTCTGAGGAAATATACCTCCTTTATAGGGTGAAACACCTGCAGAAAGAGAGGACAATCAAGCCCCCCACTGCCATTATCCTGTCCGGATCAGCCTGAAGGCACTATACTGTGGGTGTTCATGGACTCCTGTTCACTGCTCCTGTGTTATTACAGGGTAAAAACAGTCATTATGCCTCTGGCAGTGAGCTAAAGGAACCTGGCTCTGAGTACAGTTTATTTAGCTCCCGGTCAGTGTATATGATATATAAGCTGAAGACAGCTTTACATGCTAGAGAAAAGGTAATGAGAGAGGTTCATTTTCATGCCACTCATGAAATACAAGCTAAGTCCAAAAACAAACCATGTTCCACTATCAACATTTACAGAAAAAGCACATTTTGCTGGGGCTAAGTGTTTTCTGAGAAGGCTTGAGTTACTGTTTTTGTTTCTCTCTTCTTTGACACCATGAAATCTGTTCTGTCTTGTGCAACGGGATAGATGAACGGCAATGGTTTAATTAAACTATCACTTCTGTAATCAGTATATTAATCAGAAGGAAGCATCTGTTTATTGGCTCTATTGTTAAGCCTTTAAATCTGCTATAGAATGGAGGAAAAAGCCAGGGTCTCAAGGGAGAGCAGGGATTCAATAGGTCTGATATATGGCACCGTCATATCTGCGTCTGAGCTGGAGTCTGGGCTCTTTATCATCATTCATATCATGGCAGCCTTCCATGTTCCATACAGTGCCAGCTCTAGGCATTCACAACCTCAATCATTTGCAATGCAAAGACAGCCTTATCTTTTTCCCTTTTCTGCCTGACACTCTGTCGCTGGATGAGATCTCCCAGGTCCACGCGCCTGCACCCCAGGGGAACTGCCGTCGTTATGGTTACTATGCCAATTACAGTGACAGAGCGAGAGGCGGTCAGTAGAGGCAGGGCACCGACACAGATGGCGGTTTCAGTGCTCGGCCTAGCACAGCTTGCCCTCCTCCCTCTTTCTCTGGCAACAGTCCTCCCCCGTGTCCCATGCCTCTTCAATTTGAGTTTTGTGTGCATAAAAGCTTGCTGGTCTTCATGCCTTGAAGTATTTTTGGTTTTTGCTATCTGGCCAAGCCTACATCATAGTAAACAAGCAGTGAAAAACGTCTCTATTTAGCTTGTATTTCAGCATGTTTCCCAAAAAACAAACTGCTCCCTGTGGAACCTTTACGTATGACTTCCACAGCTGAACAGCCCCTCACTGTTACTGCAAAATGACAGAGGAGGGGAGCAGCTGGAGCCGCAGCTGGGGCCAAGCACATAAACACACACACATGCATACATTTGTGAACCCACACGTGATTACATTTCCTTCCAAAGTCCAAGGTAAGGCCTGCAGGAAGAAGACATTGAACTTATTTGTTTGTGTGTTCACGGTCACTTGAGACAGTATTTTTAATCTAACCCTTAGCCACTATTTAACCTTACCAATAATCATTTATTAGATTAATGCTGTATATGAGACCCTAATGCACTTCCCCTCATCATCCCAGACTCGTTCATTAAGACCGAGACATGTCTAATCAATCAGGGAGAAGCATTGACAGGACGGGGGAGGAGCTGCAAAAACTCGATTTGCCTTCTTCCTGAGGTTTTCCATCGAAGGTGCCTCATATATTGCCACTTGAATGCAACTATTCATCACTCCTGATTGAATTTTGTTCCACTCACAAGCAAGACTTAAGTTATCTCCCAATATCAGCACTGTCTCCAACTCTGCTAGATCTTTCCATTCACTCTCAAAAACCCAGACGGTCTCTTGGACAGGTCCTCTTGCCAGACTGAGACTAATGACCTCCCTTCCCCATTTGCAGTAATTAAATTCTGTATGTGACTCTGTGTGTGTGCACATTCTCCCTACCGGTGAGTCGGGGTGGCAAGCCTAACCCTTACCCCACCATATGAGGCAATGTCAGATTGTAGGTGGGGGCTTAGTGGCCTCACCAGCACTGTGCACATGATAGATAGTAGCTGTGCCCAAATAGTGTTGAAGGTTAAATGGAAAACAGTATATGTGTTCAGCAAACAAATGATTGTCTGTGTTTTGCATTGCATAATAAGTTCTTTCATCCCATGTTCAAAAAACATGTGGCAAACTCCACAATAGCTATACATTTCTCTAACAACAGAGCATTCAAGTACAATAATGAAAAGAGATGAAAGATACTGTCTTACACAATGCCCTTAAGTCCTGAACAAATGCTGGAAAACAGCCTTTCATGCGATACATATTTATGCTTGTAAGATAGCTGGTTATTTGCTATTTAAAGTCCCAGCACTTTAAACTCATTAAGCCAGCTGACTCAGGAACCCCCTTTCTTCCCCATTTAAAAAGGGAGCGAGCTGGTTCCCACAGGAAACACAGGCATTGCCCGGTGCCCCTCCCATCCAAACCTCTCTCCTTTTCTCTGCATGCTCTCCCCATTTCTCAAGGACCCCTGAGAGACTGGCACACATCCAATTAAAACCCCTCCTCTCCTTGCTCTCTCTGAGCCCAAACTCTAATGTTATTATAGCTGTACAGGCAGGCCCCTGCCCCGTCCATACGACTCTGTCTGCTTATCTCCCCTCCCTTTTACCCCTTTTTTTATTCCCAATTCCTCCCTCTCTCTCCCCAGTTCAATCATGCCTGAGGGTTTCAAAGCGTGGGTTTGGTGAGACTCGGGTACGACACACTGCGACAGGGGGACCCAGACCCACTAGCCTATTTACAATAGGAGCCGAGGGGAGTGGGTGTGGAGAAGACGTGGATACTGCTTTTCTCTGATTGCACTGTGGTGATAAAGTAAAAAGGACCCCCAGGGTTAAGGGACAACCCTTTGAAAATTGGTTTGCTAATGTTTGAAGAGATTAAACGAGAAGAAGTTTTCAGAATCTGTCCTGGTTTAATTAATTTAGGGTGAGACGGGAGGCACTACCCTGCCAGTCGGGAGATAATTAAGATGAGTGTAGATGTAGAATTTCAGAGGAACTAGAGAGGGCGAGGGCGCGCCAGAATGTACTCGTGTAAACAGATATCGATATCTGTCTGCATCTCATCTCTGATCTTTGCTGCACCAAACCACAGAATGCTCTGGGTCAAACTGCACAACAAAACTCTTGTTTGGTTGGAGGATATGGGTGGGGCAAGTTATGTGTGCATGTGTGTCTATCAAGGGGTGGGGACAGGGCACCCACCATCTGTCCACTTATAGAGCTACCTCAAGTTGCTATTCATATATGGTAATAAGTAGGGGTGTCACTCTTCTCCAAATCCACCATTCAATTAGACTTTTGATTTTAGGGTCATGCCCTGACAACAGTAATTTACATATTCAAATTCTTCTTCTAAAAAAAGAAAAGAAAGGCTATTATTTTTTGGAATGCCCTGTGTTCAAATGGTTGATTTTGCTAAATCAGACTTTGCTATTTGAAATAAAAAACTCATTTTTTGATTTTCAGTTTAGAATTGAAACCGTTACACCCCTACGAATAAGCGTTGAATCCACATTTTATATCTTTTGTTTCTCACGGGATATATATTCAACTAGAGGGAACAAAAACAACCATTAGGAAATCCATAAACAAGTAAAATGTCATTGCAGAAATGTTGACTTCTTGTCTTAGGAGCTCATTAAAGACAACATCAACATCTTTGTGTCTCTGATTGCTTGCTGTAGTTAATAGATTGCCTCTGCCAAGTTTAAAAAGTTTCCAATACATGACTTATCAAACTTTATATGATTCAGCACATAATTCAACCTGGATATTGATAAAACTACTGATAGACATCTTTTGAGGTGATAAAAGTCTATGAAATGCTGGCTAAAGCTCAGCAACTACACGGCTATTGAATGTCATTTCCTGTCTCTGTTGTTCTGGAAATGGCCAGACAGTAGAAGGAAATGCAGCATAATGAGATTTGATGTTAACACAGCTGGACAGGCAAGCAAAAAAAAAAAAAAAGTATTGTTGAGACTGAGTCTGTTTAACAGAGGTGACAGAAGTGACTTGCCTGATGAACCTCATGTGGTAATTTCCTCTGATCCACTAAAAAGATATTAGGACGGATACAGAGACATAATTCATGCACTTCCTATCTGCTATAAAAAGCTAGACTCCTCACAAGTAAACAGGATGCAGAGCAGGGGGCAGGGGACGCAAGTTCTGACTTCATTTCAATAGAAGGAGGAAGAGAGATTTGATGGAGCAGAGCTTTGCTGAGACTCAGTAAGAGTCCTTATGGTTACAGGAAACCCACAGACATTTATCAAAACACAAAGCCATAAACAAGCCTTTTTACATGAGGGAGGGTGTCGTTATGTGTCAGTCATGCTGCTTGGATTCTGTGGCACAAAAGATAAGGAAGGTTTGTGGGCAGTTTGATACAAGACTTAATCTATATTCTATTAAAGGAATGATGCAGGCGGGTTCAAAACAAACAGGCACTGACTTGAAGTCTACCCACATGCTGAGCTGATTCATGTGTTTATATAAGAAACCAGTGTTTCAGTACAAATAAATACGACCCTACCTTGAACTGACATTAACTACAATGAATAGCAGCTCACAGGCGAAGGGCTGACTGGGCCTGGTGTTTTCAATGGGAGTATCTATATCAGTCATTATGCAACATGTTATCTTGAATTACAAAATGCACACACAGCAAGGTAGTATTACTGAGGACAACTTATCTAACACACAGGTTAGTGGGGATTTTTAGTTAAATAGACCATGGCTGTGAAAAAACAAACGAATCATCATTTGAATCAATTTACTGCAAAAATAGTCTATCTGTGGTAATAAAAGTATAAACTGGGATGCAAGAGACACAAAGAATGGCACAATAAAGACAGCTGGAGATGTAGGAGAGGGAATAAGTAGCCATTGTTTTTCCCTCACACACACACACGCATCTAGCTCAGTCACGTGCATGCACACTGGCTTCTTTGTTGACAGATTGAGAATCGTTTGTAGTCATTATGCGTTGCAGGAGGAGGGAAACTGGAGACTGGCCTATTGCCTGAGTGAACCCTGCTGCAGTGGCGGAGCCATACAGCCATCACTATGACCTCATCCTCTGCTTTTAGCCTGGACTCCTGCCTGATCTGGCCCTGGTCTTCAGTAATTGGATTACACTGGTGGAATCATGACCCTGCTGGGCTGCCATACAGTTTCCCATTGAGCGTGCTTCACTTCTGCGAATGTTTTAAAGAAATCTTCATAGCCTAGATTATTTGCATAACATGTGTTAACTGTAGGCTTCCTGAGATGGAAAATCAAGCGGAGTAAATACTCAAAATAAAACCAACAACTTTATTGCTGCTTAACTTTGTGTTACATTCTGGGGACAAACTTCATTTAAATCACCTAATAACTTCATGTATATGTACTGCAGACAGAGGTCAATGACTCTGAGTGTGACCTGATGACGCACACAAAATTAGATTATACCATGGTACGCTCTTATATCAGTAGACAACAACTTAAATGCTTGGGGGGAATCTTGATATAATTTCCTTAGAAGAACCTCTGAAACTAACTGCTACACACCAAGAGTACTGAATATATGTCCCTTCACAATGCACACTTCTCTTTATTCAATCACACTGCACAAACACTCCACTCTTTACACAGAAAACAGAAAACATTCCAAGCAGCCCAAACAATTCACCCACTGAGACCTGTGACACTCAACAGCTTTCCACTAATGCCCCGGAGTAAATGTGGCCTCTGCCTGAACTGTGGCTGGGTGCTGATGATGGTATTTTGTTTATTGCAGTTAAGGACAAAAGCCCTTAAAATCATTACGGATTAGCAGCGAGCCATTTTACCTCAAACTGGGGGGAATGATTCCTTCATTACTTCGCAATACCATATGGTCGTCCTTCTGTGACACAGAAGGCAGCGCTAGTCTGTTTGAGTGGATCAGCCTGTCTGGACACTTATTACAGTTTTGCAGTGGAAATGTCTTCAGAAAATGAGTGTGTGGGTGGACTTTACAATAATTTGTACATCCTTATTGAGGCTGAGATTCATATAGCAGACTAGCAGGCTTGACAGCTGTTGGAGAACAGACTGCTGCTAGCTTTGGCAGGCATTGGACTAGGCTACTGGGCCAGACAGGTGAGCAGGGCAGTTTCCCAAGAGCACCTGGCAGTCTCTGTCCACACTTACCCCCAAAAAAGCACCTACCTGTCCCTGGCTACAGAGGCTGCCGGGTGTGACTGGGCCTGGCAGACTACCAGACCTCCGTAAGCCCTGTGCATAGCGGCTGGGATTCATCCTCTTAGGCCCAGAGGGTAGGGATTTAGGACTTTATTTAGTGCCATTTAGAAAAGATTACCCCTTAACTGCAGACTTGTCATCCAGCAAAAGACATTATGGATAAAATAATACCCCAAACAATGCCGAAAGGTTTAGCAAATGCTTGGTCACATGTAGAAACAGAAATATAATTGAACAGAGACTGAAATAAGACAATTATTGAGTACAGGGCTGTTTGGGCTGTTGGAACAGGCTGGGAATGTGTGATAAGATAAAAGAATGGCTGAAGTAAGAAAGGAAAGGAAAAAAAGAATATTACATGGCAAATAAATCAGCAGCTGTTGTTGAAACATATCTTGGTGTGGCAATCCAATAATATAACGCTGACTTTATTTATGACTCTTCATATAAGGGACCAGATGGGTTTGGTGCCCTCGTATTTTCTACTGACATCCAATCAGCATCCAACCCATTTAACACCACAGAAAGGGCTTAGAGTCACAACAGATATCTTTGTTGAAGAACACTGGGATATATCCTTTAGTGATCTGCCATTTCAAAAAGGGACAAAAGTGCCCAATCCTTTCAAATGTAACCACAATGGGACGCCTCTCTCACTCTCCTTTGTCATGCACTGTGTTCTGCTGGCATTTAACCCTCTCTTCATCTGTGACACCCAAGACCAGTTAACCCCAGTTGCCTCAAACGCACAAAGGGCCAGCGAGCCGAGCACAGAGGTTGCAGGTTTTACTGAGCTTAACAATATTTAGGGTTCTGTCTGTCTGGTTGAATTCCACAACACAGTACACAGCTGCTGCTACACTGACAGGAGCGCTGCAGGGGAGGAACAGGGCCTGTGTTCGACTGAATGACTTCAGTGCGGTTTCGGACACTTGCCGCAGTGCAACAAGGACCCGGGGAGCTGTAGGACTTTATTAACGGGCCATTGTCTGATAAAGAAAGAATCAGTACCAGAAAACTGAGGACTGTGGTTTTATTGGTCTGTTGTCTCTGGACAGGACATTATATTTATGTGGACAATGTGTACAACCTCAAAACATTCACACAGACCTAAGAAAAGGCCAAGGGTCTGAACACAGAGGCCTCCACAGAACCCAAGCCTCCCCTGTTCTCCATACAGGCACTGACTATATGCAGGAGCTTGAACTTCCCTCTGAACTGCATTAACAGGCGTAGGTGTGGCACATGATGTCACCTGTTAAGTGGCTTACCTTAAGAATATCAACAACAGCTGAGCAAACATCACCTTCCGCTGTTACGCTGCTGGAGTGTAGTATAATGTCGTTAGCGTCTTTACCTTGTGACTGAGACTGTATTCTGCAATCTACATAATAACTGGGAAAAGTTCACACAGCCTTATCATGTTTTTCATCAGCAGCCCAGCATGCTGAGTGCCTTCATCAGCAGCACCGTTTGAAGACGGAACAGCTTATTGTGTACAAATCAGCTGTTGACCTGAGCTGTAATGTGCTGTTTGACAAATGTCCTTGAGGAACAATCGCATGATCAGGAAAGAAATGACTGAGATTGATGTTGTGAAGTGATGTATAATGTCATGTGTGTCCACCTCTGTGATGTTTAGATTGAAGGCAAAACGTCACAAAGGCTTTAAAACCGCAGCTTGAAACAGCAGTCTGAAAGTGACTCACATTCACTATATTGTATGAGCAGATAGACTCTGTTAGGCTAGTACACTGCAAACTCTACCAGTGGGCTACAAGAAAATGCTATACAGTCAACGTACCGTGTACATACTAGAAAGAGAAGATGGATAAAGACAGGGAGACATCAACATATAGATATCAGACTATCCCCAGTGACAAACGCCAGTGCACAAGCAAATAATGGGCGGAGAATAATTTTGTGGATGATGGGCTATGAAGTGAATGAGAACAGGGAAAAGAAGGGGGGGTGATATTGTCCCAGCTCCAGGAGTACAGCATAAAGCATGAGATATATTATACATACAAATATGAAAGCTACATCAGAGGAGAGAGGAACAGCCTATGAATACCAATAACCAATACACGGTTACTTCCAGCCAATTACAATGAGTATATGTACTATTCTAGCTTGCTATGAAGCGATCCCAAAGCAGTCACCAACCAACACACTCGGAGAGCAGCACCTGCTGAGGAGGCAGTACAGCTGCTCAGATTAAGGCCCAGAGCTGTGCTGTTACTAAGCAACGGCAGAGCGCTGAATTCCTCCATCTTCCTGCCTCAAGAGTTGCGTGTATGTGGGGGTGTGTTTCAGTGTGAATATAAGTGCCCTGCCCAAGGGTAGACAAGAGGGTGAGGAGTGGCTAAATGGCAAGGGAAGTTTGCTCACTGCCATGATGATTTCTCATTGGCTGTTTACACCCAGCATGAGACAAAAGAGTGATATCTGGGCGTTAAAACGAATGCACATGAATCTAAGCTTCTTTTTCTTTTATGTTTTGTTTGTGCATAGCAGTAAATGAGAGGTTTGGGGTCACTGGAGAGGACACAGTGTTGGGCTTCTCTGTAAATCTCCCAGACGAACTATTTGAGCCTGTCCAAGTCCTCGAAAAAGAGAAGGGACATCCAAACATTGCTGCTATCAGTATAAATAGAAGTTGTGTACCGAAGGGAAGCTGGCATTTCTAACTGACCAAAGAAATAACTCTTATGTGCTTTTGTAACAGCTGCAGACAAAGCCACACTGGTCAGTTTGACCTACACTTCAAAACGTCCCACAAATCAGAGCAACAATAGCAGACTGTGAAGCTCATAAATCTGACATTTGTCTTTTTAAATGTAAAAAGACGTGCTGAATTATAAGGCTGGACTTTGAGTGGAAACAGAACACATACTCTTTTAATTTTAGCTCCTGTTGTGACAGACAGTAGCTTATCTTGTGTTTGCTGCCCCCCTATCTACTGTTTTTCTACAGACAATAAAGAGGAAGTAGAGAAGGACGTCAGAAGAATGTGTTTGGATATCTCTTGTGATAGCATCAGCTCTGCCCTTCATACAGACGCTGTGTTGGGGGGTTGGGATAAAGAAGCATAGCTATGGTCTTTCAAAGGGTTAGCGTCTGATCAGTGATCTACAACCAGCATAACCCAACCCTGAGGTGAAAGAACGAACCTCTGCCACAGCTTTGAGCAAACAATTGAGTTTATTGCCCACACAGATGGATGTTTGTGCTCCATTATGAGACAGAAAGAAAGATCAGCCTAGGAGTCCAACCAGACTCACAATGAGAGCTTTTTTCCCAACTGATATGTTTTGAAAAAAACAAGAAAAATCTTCTCAAATGTCCCTGCTCCTTTTATTTGCTTTAGTTTGCTGCCATGGTTAGTCTTTGACCGTTTCCAGTCCGTTTCTTCTATTCAGATCCTTTTGCTGTCATTCCTCTAAAGCAGAGCAAGGCCTTCTTGCAAAAGACAATAACAACAACTCAAGTGGGTCACTGGAAGACGGACAGAGAAGAGGGAGAAACTTGTGTGTCTCTACTGAAACTCACAAAAACCCAAGGGAGAGACAAGCAGATTTCTGGCAAGGAAAAAAGGGGTTTACCATGAAGACTTCTCAGCTATTGGTTGTTTGGCTCAGTGGGAGGACACAGGAAGAGCCCATATCTCAAAGGAGGATGTGAGCAACCATGAACAAGCCTGAGTAGAAGCGGGAATCAGATTTTTTTCCATGACTGCTTGTGGCCACAGAGAGAGTTAGAGGCTCAAACTGTTGGCAGCACTGTCAGTCTAACAGTCTACAGCCTTCTCTTCTACTTCTCTCCTTCTGAATCACATGACAGTGACAAACTGCTGCTCTAGTTAAGAAAACTGGTCTCAATAGTACAACAGTGGGGAATAACTTCAGCCACTGTCCAGAAAAACAGACACATCCTTTATCTGCCTCTCAGCCCAGCTTGAACCGTCACTCTCAACATTCTTTCCATTCCCATGGGTCGTTACTCGTCTGGTTTCCTCTGCAAGTTTTTCATCCCTCTCTCTTCTGAGCGGGAAGGTTCAAAATTCAAACATACTCCCGCCCCTTCCAACTAAACTAGTAATTCTTGTTCAGAGAAGAGGGCCCATCTGAGCTGAGAGACAGTTTGACAAGATACCTCATGCCAATCAAACATCTAAACGGTTTGAATGTTATCTCAACACGGAAATGCTGTTTTAAAAAACTAAATATGCCTGAACTGAATACTAAAACAAACACAGGATACAAGTGCATGACTCACATTGCACTTTATTCCCCTTATCAAGCAGCCACAGCAAAGCAATACAGTTCCCTGTCTGTAATAATGTCCATATCTTTATAGCCAGTAGATTTACTCATGATTAAGACAAGTGGGAGTGGAAACACACCAAGGTAGCTGTGAATCAGACAAGAAAGTCTTGAAGAAGGAGCCAGAAGACCTGTATAAATAAATAAAGGTGGCAGTGCGATGGGGGACACCCTGAGTAATGAGGGGGTGGGGTGTGGAGCAGCATACAGAGGAGGCATCCCCTCCTCATCTGGCAGTTTTGACCTTGTAGGAGGACTGATGGCTATTTTATATCTGATGTCTGTACAAATGTCAGAGAAAACCAATGTCTATTATAGTGATGTGACCATACAATAAAATTTTCCAAGGTCAATTCAAACATTTGGGTATACGCCCCAGAATAGATTCAGGATGTTGGGGTTGATGATATTGCTATTATTTCTTAGGCATATTCTTTGATTTCAAAATGCAGCGTACCTCTTTCAGCTGGTCAACCTCCTGCCTGACCGATTCGTACTCGATCTCCAGGTCATCGTACTGCTGTTTGAGCTGCTGCTTCTCCTCCAGCACCGCCAGTCCGTACTCCGCCGCCTGGATCTTCTCATTCGTGGTCTCACTCAGCTCCCGGGACAGACGCTCGATCTCGGCCCGCATCCACTCCGGCGCGGCCTCCAGCAACAGCATAGCGTCGGGGTAGCCCTGCTCCTCCACGGACATGGTCGGTACCGGTGACGATCAACCAACGTGCGCCAGCTGATCTGCGACAAGGGGGATGATGGGGCGTCTTCAAGCGGTGTAACCTTGAAGCAGAAGCGGTTGCTTAAATTCTTCTGTATTTAAATTGCATGATTGTTACGCTTGCGTTTCTCGTTGCCGGTCTTGTTTCTTTGGTCATGTAGATGACTCTGTTCAGTTACTTCCGACGGGGGAGCTCGTCGTTATTTCTTAAAAATGCTCCATCATTGAGATCCTGCGTTTTCTTCTCCTCTCCCCCGGCTTGTCGGAGCAATTGCGCCGGAGCAGGAGTACCAACTGCCAAGACAAGAAAAAAAAGGATATACAACGTCTAGTTCTTACCTTCAAAATAAAACACATGCAGATAAAATTAGGCGTCAGACTCAGTCTAGTCGTTGTTTAAGTTACCTTGTTTACATAATTAACTAATAAAAAAAGTATTTAAGGGAAAATGTGCAGTTAGTTGAAATGTATTTATATTTTTCTGAAGTGTCAGCGCTTTTTTATTTTATTTTGAAGGCACGCCCGATACACTTCCGGTAAATTCATGTCGCAAACACCGGCTTTCTTGAAACAGCTGAACGGTCCGTTTGTCGCACCTACGCAACCAGCTGGGACAGCTTCTACAGGGCGGCAGTGCTTGTCGGGAAATGTAGTACTCGGAGAACATGAAGTCAACGAAATAGGAAGGCCTACGCCAGGAACTGGACTCATTTCCCATTAGGCTTTGTGTGTTTGCTTATGTGGAGCACGGAAATCTCTGTCAGAGCTAATTTGGCCGCTCCGCTCGCAGCAGCTGACAAATGGATCTGCTGCCATCTGTCGGAAAAGTTAATAAATTAATATTTTTCAGGTAAATGCAGGATAAGCATTTTGATGATGGCCTTGGTTTTCTGCATGCTCGGTCATTGGCTTTGCTTACTGGGATATTTATATGAAACAGATCCAGAGCTAATGTTATTATTTACACACTTACTTTTCCTGCAGACCACAAATAAAAAGGCCTATTGAGGAAAATGTCTATTGTCAGTAGTAGTCAGTAATTACGCCCTACATAGCTTTTGTTTCACAGCTATAATTAAATCCATACAAAACCTATGATTGACTTCTAAAATACAGAATATAAAGTACCCCAGATGAATTAAACAATACAGTGATATATCAAATGTATCTACTTCTCTAATCAAAACATTTTTAAAAACAATGTCATGAGTCTTTCTCACCATCTAGTAAATATGCCATAAATTTAACATTATTGGCCAACTTTCAATGGCATTCATACTCACTTTAACCCTTCCCATTATTCCAACCATTTCAAGTTATTTAAGCCAGCGTTGCAGTGTAGTGCAAGCTTCTCCAAAAAACTTAAATATTCCACATCTGTTTGAAAATAAATTAAGACAACTGAAAACACATTTAAAATAATGTAAAGGCAGGGACACCATATGGTTGCCTTAGTTATTAAAACTACCAAGGCCTCAACAGAACTGGAGTCTGATTATAATAATGTCGCTGTGAATTCTGTTTTCTATATTTGGTTTTTGAAATATTGGTGTGTTTTTCTGCTTTGCACTGTTTCTTTACCCTCGTTCAGAATCACATGGTAGCACCCTATGGTTGGCTCTTGGCTCCACTGTATTTGTCACAGTAAGCCTGTTGAGATATGCCTGAAAATCAGAGTCACGCCTGTGATCAACCACCCTATATATAGTACATGCCGTGCATTAAGTATCAACTGAATGGTCTGTCCCTGTTCCTTTCAGTTCCTCTCAAACTGAGCTGCTCAGACCTTCAGTAATGTTTTTCATAAATTCGTATAACAATGCGTTCCTAATGTATCAATCTATGTATTTGTAGTGCTTTTTAAAAATACCAATGTCCCCCAGGACAAAAGCATCCAATTCCACCAATACATTCTTAATATATGGAACTTTTTATTGAGTTCATGTTACTTTGAAATTAATTACTTCATAAATTAAAACCAAAGTATAACAGAATCAAAGATCAGTTAATATGCATTTAAGTACTAATGTGGATTAAACTTGGGATAAAATCTGCAATTTGTATTAAGAATATATTTCAACTTAACACAATATGATTGTGAACTGTGACTTAACTAAATTATTTTTTGCTTGTTTTTTCAAGATGACATTGATTACATAGCTGATAATGTTTTGAGAACAAATACATTCACATTTTCTTATCTGGTTGTTTCTTCCTGGTGTTCCCAGGGAGCCCAGTTAGTTTTCCTTGTATGCTAATAACATTTGGTGGGATAAGGGTTAAAATAGTATGAGTGGATAAATGGCAAGAATCCAAGAATCCAAGCTTAAATGTCTGATATAAAAAATTCTGCTCATAAAAAAAGCATATTCTGAATTTAGGTAGAAGTAAATAGAGAAATGGCTTCTTCCATTTTTATTTTACTGTTAGTTGAACAGCAGCATTTTAAGATTACATTAGGATTATTGGCTCTGAAGTGTCTGCCAATGCTGTACATCATAGACTGATCTCTCCCACTAACCAAACCCTAACCTAACCAGCTTTAGGAAGAGGTAAGCCAATCAGTTTTGATCTACTTGCTATGTCACTAAGGTCCCACTATTTGTAGCAGCAGAGTAGGAGAGTTTAAGTGTGTGTGAAATAATCCCTCATGACAAAATCCCAAACCACAATACACATGCATATATCACTGATGAAATGCATATTAGACAGGTTGTGAATCCAGTCATGTGAACAGATGAACTGATTTTTTACTAATGATAATCTGTGCATTGACAAATGTATTGTGGTTAACAGTCCTGCAGAAGGCAGCAGTAATGTGGCTATAGTATGAGTTTTTGATGAGGAGTGGGTGCTCTGTTTTATACCTGTACAGTAATGAGATTAGTTGTCTAATCCAAGAGGAGTCAGGAATAGACCTACACTCCCCCTCCAGAGCTGCAGCCTGGGGAAACCTGTTCATGGGGATAATGAGAAAGCACACAAACTCTGCTAAACATTCACATTCTCGAGGTCAATTTCTTCACATGCTTGATCTGTCATCCTGGTGACTTAGATGGCTTTCCACAAAGAAGCGCACAGGATCCTGTGGGTTTCTTGTGTCGCCCCACCCCGCTACACAGGGATAATCTGAAACGAATCAAATCAAGAGAGGCCACAGGATTGACTTTCCACAGAGCTGGAGCAGGAACGCCAACGTCAGAGCAGTGGAGGTTGGTGTCACAGATTTTGGCGACTGCAGCAGTGAACCATTTGCGTTCGTAGATGGTGGATACGAGAATCTCATCTCACCTACTACAGGTATTTTTTTAATTAATTCTGTTGTGTTGTGTTTATTGTATTAGATTAATTAGCCTTTCCTTGTTAGCTAATTTAAAGTTGATTATTCTGCACATGATGATGAATGTTGAACTGCGATGAGCTACTAAAGCTAACCCGCCAATCCTTTCAAGTGGATTATGTCTGCTCCACATTTGACTGAATATGATTTATGCTGTTGAACTTTGATTATAATGTGTATGTTTAACTGGTTCTCTAACTTATGTTGTCATGTACAAAAAACTTTTGATCATTGAGGTTTTTGCAGTCAGAAAATTACAAAATCACTCATGCAATGCCTTTTCCAGACTCTGTTCATGAATTGCTTAAAAGTAAGGTCCTACACCACAAACTGCTGACCGAATGCATTTGATAAAGTGCATTATATAGTGTAACAAGATATATATGTGTGTCCAGGCTTTGCTATGACTGTGGATGTGAGTCTAAGTGACTGGTCATATGGCAAACACAAGAGGTGGAGCTCTGATGGAATACAGTAAGTACGGATGGTAGCTAGTCGTCAAATAAAACATATCGTGTCAGTAACTTTAGAATGACTACATTAAAATCCATTAAAGTGTGCCAGTGGCTATTTTTATTGTAATGCCCCGATGCCAGACAAGGATTAGACACCTCTACGGTAAGCGAGCACTCACCACTGATGATCTTAATCATTTAGGTGTCACAGGACAACCTACATTTGGTGGAGTGTCTGTGCTGCGCTAAGGGTCTAGAAACTTCTCATTGGATTTTAACAGTATTTGCTTGTTTATTCTGCTGAAAAAACACAAATTTGAACAGATATATTTATAAAGTAAATTATAAACAACCATAATGAGACTGCAGACTAGGCCTAGGCCATGCCCTATCTTGCAATATGAAGTAAAAAGACAAATTCATAAAACTACCCTGTGATTCTGATCATCTCCAAAATATATAAAGGGTTCTTCCTTGGACCATGCTTAACTCTTCCACCGAATTTCATAAAAATCATGCCATTAGTTTATGTGCTAATCCTGCTAATAAACAGACAAAAAACAAAAACAAAAGAAAGTACAATGTCCCTGGTGGTGGTAAAACAAATTGGTGAATTATATGAGTTGTGTAACATCAGATTTTTTCTCTTTCTTTCCCCCTTTAATAATTCCAGTCAGAGCTCCCAGGGCGAGGTACACAATAGTAGGAGAAGCTATACGTTATATCATTCCTGGACATATGCAATGTTCAATGGGCTGTGGAGGTCAAGCCTGCAAGTATGACAACCCAAGTTACTGGAGTGAAGACCAACAGGCCATAAAAGGCCTCTACTCTGCCTGGTAAACATGCCTGTCCTACCTCAACAGTACAGCAGAACAGAACAGTTTCTGACCCACTAACTTGTTTCTATTGTTTTAGGGTTTCCGATAATCTTCTCGCTATGTCCAGACCCTCAACAGAAATCATTGAGAAGTATAACATCATTGATCAATTCAAAAGGTATACACAACTGTGTTTCATGGTGTTTCAGCAGCTTCCTGACTAAGAACACACAGCACCCGAGGAGATGAGAATAATAAACTGTTCATGTCTCTGTTTGTGTGTGTGTGTCTGTGTCAAGGAATGGTATTAAATCAGTGATCAACCTACAGATACCTGGTGAACATGCCAGCTGTGGAAACCCTCTGGAGCCAGAGAGCGGCTTCTCATACCGCCCAGAGGTCTTCATGGAAAACAACAGTAAGCGCTTCATACAGTCATTATTGTTACATTCTGACTTTATTAAAGGTAAAATAACTCATTTATGAGGCCTTGTATTGAATTTAATGCTCACTTAAACTTTCTAAGATATGTTATTGTGGTGAATTGTGGGCGACCTACAAATTCAATATACTACAATACACACAAATCAATAATAGGGCTGATGATCACACAAACCCATTTTTAATAAAATCAAATGCTATGAAATTTAAGGATTTGATGCAAATAACACAAATAATTTGGAGCAACAACAAAGTCAGCGCCAGACTGTGTACAAAGGCTTCCTTTAATACATAACTTTTAATATGATTTGAGAGATATTTGTAGAAAAAGGTTTTTTAAGGGATTAAAAAGATGTGGTTCCATTGTTGGGGATGATGACATAAATTTAAAAATGTTACTCAATTTGGTTATCAAAAGAATTGAGGATATTTTGAGGGTCACATGTGTGAATTCATTTATTTTATTATTTTTTCTGGCAAGTAGCCTAAAATTCTAAGAATGTAGGATAGGCATTTATAGGTAGATAGGCTTTTTCATTTATTATTCAACTCAATTACTTTATGCTGTTAGAATGTTTATACCTACTGTATAATGGATTTTTACAGTATACTAGTCATATTGTGTGTGATGCCTGAATAAAATACTACTGCTACTACTACTACTACTAAAACTTCCGACCATTTCAGTTTATTTCTACAATTATGGCTGGAGTGACTACGGAGTGGCCAACCTCACAGCTGTGCTGGACATGGTGAAGGTCATGGCTTTTGCGCTGCAGGAGGGAAAGATAGCCGTCCACTGTCACGCTGGCCTTGGCCGAACAGGTAGATTTGTAAGGAATGTTAAACAGCTAAGTCTGATCTCTCCTCTGCACTATATGATAAACAATTAAGGGGCTCCCTTTTCCACCCTGCAGGTGTGCTGATAGCATGCTTCTTGGCCTACGCTACCAGGATGACTGCTAACCAGGCTATTTTATATGTACGAGCTAAACGCCCCAATTCAATCCAGACCCGAGGTCAGCTGCGTTGTGTCAGAGATTTTGTCCAGTTCCTCGCCCCTTTGAGGAGCGTGTTTTCCTGTGCGGAGCCTCGATTCAACCCGGTCACCTTGTCACAGTACCTGAACCGCCAGAGACACATATTGCACGGCGACGAGAGGAAGGAGCTGAGACACCTACCGAAGATTGTCCAGCTCGTGTCTCGGCTGCTGGTGGACATTGCAGAGAACCGACAGGTGATTGAGGAAGACATTCTGGAGGCGCCTGATATTGAAGACATAGAGATGACTCTCAGCGTCATTGAGAAAATGGGCCCTGAGTATTTTGCAAAGGAGCCCCGCTTACCAGGTGCTCCCATATTACCCAGACATTTCAACGAGCCACCCATCTTCTACCATCGCAAAAGTCTGAGCTACAGTGAGTCTGACTTGAGACGACTGGGCTCACAGCTCAACCTCCTCACACAACCTCTCGGCCCAGTGTCGCAGAGTAATGTCGACATTCCCAAGGCGACTCGCCCTGCTAACCAGCGTCAATGTAGGAACAGCAACATGTCTGATGTCTCATACAGCTCCACAGGCTCACTCTGGGAAGCCAAGAATTTAGAAACTCAAAAAGATGGATCCATTCTGCTGAAGAAAGTGAAGCGACGCAGTGAGTCAGTGGGACACGATGACTCTGAATCCAAATACAGCACCATGCTGTCCAGGTGGAAGGCAGAGCAGAGGGAAGAGTTAGGAAGGAATAGGAGGAAGCCCGAAGATGGAGAAGAGGAACAGTCAGAGGTGCCCTTTATTACCCTGCAGTCAGAGCTGTCCCTGGAAGCCCGGAGGCTGCTCGTGGCACAGGCCCTGGCAGTGGACCTTTTTCTTGATGGGAAAGAGGATCACAAGAACAAAGTCTTGGCCTGGCAGGTAAGTGACCTATACCAGCGATAATGTGCTGTTTGTAGAAATGGAGGACATGCATGCAGAATCAATAATCTATGTAAATGCTTGAATTGTTGTGTATAAATGTCAGTTCAGTTAACCGCTAATGATTGCATGCACACTAGTCTAAAATTTGCAATCATTCCTCTTACATTAAATGTTTTTTAACACCTCACCCCAAACCCACATGTCAAGATTAACTTAAAGATGGAATAATAATATAAAAATTCTGCATGTTGCTGTTATGATAAAACCTCCTTGAATAAGTCACAGGGTCAAACACAACTGCCTGAATGTGTGCAGGCAGAACTGAACCAAGGCGGGGGCTGGGAAAGGCTGTGCATGGAGCGGGATCCCTTCATCCTCACTGGGCTGATGTGGGGATGGCTGGAGCAGCTCAAAGAGCCGGTCATCTCCATCCAGGATGCCAAAGCCCTAAACTCTAACAGCGCTGATCCTCAAACTGTCCTCAACACACTCGAACAGGTCATTCACATTTAAAACAACAGCAAAACTACAGAATTTATATATCTTCTTCTTAATTTAACCATTATTTTCATCTCCTCCCAGGCCCCTAAACAAACACTAACATGCATACTAGATTGTATGGCTCAAATGCAGGAAATACCAGAAGAGGTTGAGAATGCTTTCCTGCATCGTATAATAAAAGCTTTCACCTGGGTAAGAAAATCAATGCACATATTTTTTAGAATAATTTCAAAAGTTTAATTCCTTCCTTTGTCATAATTCTTCCTTCAACACTTTGAGAATCTTTTCTGCTTTTGAACAGATGGGAAATAACTCAGAAGATGGAAGCAAAGTGTATGAGTCCATGACTGCAGCTCTACAGTGCGTTCTTGAAAACATGAGATGTTCCGTCATAGAAGAGGATGAGAAGCAAAAATCAACTCCCTGCCCTTTAACATAGGTACTGCCAGTCATGTATAAGTGGTTCACTGCCTGTACGTCCATGTGGAGGAAAGAAATGGGAAAGGATGCTTTTGTGCCTTGAGACCAAATTATTTAACATGTAATCACTTTGTCAAGATTTTGTCAATTTAGGCTAAATGTAAAAGTGTAGAGTATGTAGATTATAGTCACTAACATGCCTCATATTTCCTTAATAAAGTAGTGAATGGAGGTAACATATTGAAGAACAGTTGAATATTATGCCTTAATACTGGTCATATTTAACAGTGACATACCTCAGCTCCATAGTCACAGAATATTATCCTTAAACCTTTTCAGACTTTTCTTAACATTTAAGCTTCAAGCTTGTTGATCACGCAGTTTATAAATGCCTTTCCTGTAACATAGACCTTCTCATCAGCGTTTAGTGTTACATTCAGCTTCTGTATACATAGACTTACCAAAGAGCATCCGGATGTTTGTATATATGATGAATAAAGTTCAAAATAAAAGAAAGTCCTTCCTGTGGGTTGTGCAAACTGCTTGTAGGCACCTTATTGTGAAGCAGCGGAGCTCAGGAGGTGAAAGAATAGGCTTTTAGGACGTCTTTCCCGTCGTTCCCTTCTGTTGAGGCCACGATGCTGGAGTAGTCACAGGCGACATGAGTGAACCCTCTGCAAAATAAGACACAAAACGTAAAGTAAGATGTTAAGAAAATGACCGATACAGCAGAACCAGAACTAGAGCAAACAGATACGCTACCTGGACATTGTGTGAGAGCCTCCCAGTAAGTGGTATCTGCCCTCCAGGGTCAACCCACGGTCTCTGTCATTTCTCCAAGTCAGCACTCGTAAGGAGAGGTCCTGGGATGCTGTCACCACACGGAAGCTATCCTGTAATTGTGAAGACACTTATACTCGGCTCTTTTCAACATGTGAGGGGATATTTCTTTACCTTCCAAATGAGAAAACAACCTACCACACATATAGAAGTGATAGTCATAGTGTGGTCTTTAAAGCTAGCAAGCTGGGCTCCTTTCAGAGAGTACACACACAGCTCCTGACCAGCTGCCAGCACTAAGCAGTTGCTGTCCTTGGCCTCCAGAAGGATTTGTGAGGACCCGGAGTTCAGTGTCAATGAGAAGGACTCCACCTGCTGGACTAAGATGAGATTTAAAAATGACACCAGTGCAAGTGAACAGCAACATGTGATTGTTGCCGTACATTTTAGGATTATTTCTGAGATACTGAGTTGTCATGTGCATTTTTTAGGGTGTCAACATTAATTTAACCTGTTTGATTTTCATTTTTTTTTTTTCAGATTTACATTTCTATAATCTTGAAATTCCACTGCAGCAGTTTCAGAAACATCTTGATACGTTTAAATGTCTTTCCCAAGAATAAGTAAAATACACAATGACAAATGATTTCAATCTTTTCTGCAGTTTATAGTGGATTGCCTGTTATTTACTTCTATTTAATAGAAGAAGAGTTTTGGTCTTGGCTTAATCCAAGGTGCTACAGAGGCTAAATGCAAACAAAATTAATGTAAAACTAAATGTAACATGAAGAAAACTTTGATACACTAACTGGACCAAATTAACTAAACAATAGAGACAACAACTCCCATGATCCCATGCTTCTTCCTGATGTCATTAAATCATGCCTATTGTTATTGTCATTGTGAGGCCCCGAGCAACAGAAATTATACACTGTGACTTTAAAGCACATCAAAGTTCATCTGCACATATCTCAGTCCTCACCCTTGATCTCTGACTTGTACTTAGTCTTTGTAATGCTGACATCGAAGACAGTGAGGGCTTTGTTGTTTCGGCGCTCTTGGTGGATAATGGCCAGTCTGGCGGGCTGGGTGGGGATGAAGACAGCAGCCTGGCAGCCGGTGACTGGCACAGACTGGCACAGAGGATCTTCGTCCTCAGTCGGTGAGGTCAAACTCTCTGTGTAAATCACCTGCCAGCAAAGCAAACAACAGAAATCAACTAAATGCATATGTAATGATTCATGGTTTGTGTCTATAAACGCCTATTTCCCCACTGTTTCATTTACACTGAGGTAATGTGGCAAAAGAAAACACACAAGAACAGAGCAAAGACAACAAGAAATACCTTTGGACTTATGTCATCGTTGTCCTTAGTTCCTGCAGCGATCCATTTCTTGTCAGGTGAAATTAGGAGTGTGTTGACTTTAAAGGAGTCACACACAGTAACGCTGGACTTTTTAGTCAAAGCTGGATCAGCTAGTGTACACACGGATCCTTGACTGGTCCCAACCTAGAAGAGAATAAAATGACTTATTAGAGATAAATCACTATGTTATTTTCAGATCTCCAAACCTAGAAACACTGACGTTACTCACAGTCAGAAACCACTCGTCGTTGATACTGTACTGTAATAATGTGCAGTGTGTTGATGCAGAAGTAAAGGAGGCCACCTCCTGGCCGGTCTGACCCTGCCAGGTCTTGATGAGGCCTGTGGAGTCTGCTGTGATCACAACTTCATGCTTTTCATCACTTACAATCGCTGTCAAAGGACTCTGCACAGGACTGCACCACAGAGGTTTACCCTGAGAGAAAAAGATGCATCTGCATGTCAATGTCAATGTGTTGGTCAGGGTATTTATTCAAGTGGCTTTTTGACTTTTGACCAAGAAGAGGGAACTATTGGAGAAAGTCAGTTTTAGTCGTGATTAGCTGGAATGAAGCTGAATGAAGTTTCATGCTTGTATGCAAACAATGTCACTTTCATTTCTAGCTTTACCTTTTCTAAGCAAAAATCTAAACACTTGGTAATTCATTGAGGAACTGTAAGTTTCAGATATGGTCTGAAAGGGACTATTCAGTAAATATGAACTATCCCTGTATTGAGGAGTTTTACATATTTTCCAAGGCACTATTTGTAAACACCATTTGGGGTCATAAATTCAATGTAAGACAAATGAAAACTTAACAAAACCAAAACCTTAAATATATACATTTAAGAGGATTATGTAGGAACATCAATCAAACTCTGTGCCTCCAAACATAAAACCATTTTGCTTTGCTACAGATACTGTTTACTTGATTATACTGAGAAAACAGGGTAATATGCTGACATTGGCACTGACATTTTGGATGTCCCATGCTCGGACTGTGCCATCACTGGAGGCGCTGCACACTGTGGCACTGCTGTCCCAGATGTCAGGAAGCTGAGCTGAATTCCCCTGCAGGTACACAAACCCTGACACCCTGCCTGAAGACAGCATGTCAGATGAAAAAATGAGTCGAGACACATTATGAAGTCGTGCAAATGAGATCCCGCAGAGAGACGGCATACCTGCGTGTCCTCTGAGGCTCTTGCAGGTGTAACCTCCTGACCTGCCTTTCGTCATCTTCATCTCTAAATGGCAACGTCGCAGGAAGTATCTCTTCCATGAGTGTTTCACCTGTTCACTCACCAAGACAGCGAGGTTACAGAAAGTCCAGCGTTGCAGACACATCCTCCTGAAGGGAACACAGAATGTGATATCAGGAAATGTTTTGATCTTAAATATTATTCAAAGGCATGGATGGATATTCAGACCCCAAAATCACAGACCCAGGGAGAAAACAAGACAGGTGTGTAGATACAACAAAGAGACACAAAATGACATAGAAGAGATGCATAATAACTACAAAGACAAAAAATGAATAAGGAAGAGTCACGAAACGACTTTGGAATTAAACAAAAGGACATTTAAGAGACAAAAATATCTATAGAGAGACACAAAATGACTGCAAAGTGACACAAAATGAAATAAAAAGAGACACAAGTTGACTATAAAGTGACACAAAATGCCTACCAAGAGAGAACTCATATATAAAGAGAGACAATAAGACTGCAATGTAACAAAATAACTACAGAAATATACAAATCAACTCCAAAGAGACACAAAATGACTACAAGTCAGACAAAATGATTACAAAAAGGAGTAAAACAACCACGGACAAAATGAGCTTGAAAACAGACCAAAACAATGAAATAAAAAAATATCAAAAAGATGCCAAACAACTATAAATTGTGCTCTAATATCTCAGATATCTGGTGTTTGTCGCAGTAACAGGTTTTCAGGTAGATGACATCACATGCGTTACGTCTTGACGTTGGAAAAGACAAATAAAAGTACAAACAAATCTCACCTCCATAACCAAGGAGTCTCTGCAGCTTCATTCCAGTCCTTGAAAATATATCACTGTGATCAGACACAAGTCACACACTTTTGAAAATCATAATAATCTGATTCTTATTGGACCTGAGTTACTTCCGCAAGTTGGACGCTTCTTACCTTACACACACTGGAGGCGCTGATTAAATCTTCCTCAGTCAGAAATGTAAAAATATGAATAAGACAATCACCAATCAAGTGAGGGTGATGAAAATCCATACTGACATCAATAATCTTGCACTCCTTGCGTTGATTTTCTCCCTCCTATGCGTCAATGTGACAGCAGTTTACAGTTGGCGCAAGCTACGGAGAGAATACAGGGACAAGAGGGGGGAGTGGTTTGTTTTGAGTGTAGCCTGCACTGTCTTCATTACGCCACCAGATGTCGCCATTGTAAAAGGTAGATGATCTAGAGACGCTCGAGGAGATTTACTACAACAGGTAGGACATATATTGTATAAAACTATGAGGTGGATGAATTAAACGTTGATATTATAAAACATACAACCAAAGTGAATAAATACCTGTATTACATATTATAAATATGCGATATAACCACGTGTTATCTGAGTGGAGTAGGCTGTCGTTTAGATTGCTTGGGGGGTAATAATTTTCTACTTAAAAAAGAAAAATACATTTTAAAAAAAATGCTTATTACTTGTATTTGCCCCTAATGTCGTTTGTCTCTGCATTTTTTGGTGATTTTTATTTTTGGCAAGTTTAAAAAACATTGTTAAATTCAGATAACAAAAGTGTTTATGCGTAAGAATAAACTGATGGCCACATTCCGTTGAGCCCTGACCCACTTAATAACCAAATAAAGAGCCATCCCAATCAGTCAAGGTGATTTCACAGTAGAGGAGTGTGTGTGCCTGCGTGTGTGTGTGTGTGTGCTGAGATTCAGCCCTGGCGGGATTCTTCAGCTGGGCCCCATGTCTCCTGTGAACACGCCCCAGATAGATGAGCCAGATATATAGCCAAGACCTGCGGGTAGCAGAGGAACTGTGAGAAAGAGATAATCGCACTTGCTCACCCCAAGGGTTACCTGTAACACCCTCGCAATGACAAGAGGGCCCAGCGAAAGGGGGCCACGTAAAAGGAGTTTGGATGACACCCTAGCCGGCAATTTATAAAGAAAAAAAGATTCCCGAGCGTGTGCTGTTTTTTGATGCTTTTCGTCATTTTGGAGTTCCTTTGGAGTTACCTGGGCTGTGATCGATCGGAGAATAAGCGAACCGAGTTACTCATCAGCTCTACAGATCGGTGCATGAAACTGAGAGCGGGGCCGCAATGAGTCGGAGAACAAGACGCTGGATTTTAAGAGTTTTACTTTGTCTGGGAATTGTTTATTTGAAAATTGGGTGAGCTGCGCTTATTTGACTTCTCATTAGTTTATTGTTGGTTCTTTTAAAACACCTAAGACTTTAATAACAGAGGAACGGCAGGGAGACTTTTATCTGTTGTTCCCCTCGCGTTTATTGAAATTCATATTTGCTCTTTAAAAGCAGGCAGGTGAATTTACAAGTAAAATATTAAGGGAAGAGCGTACTCTTGTTCCAGTTAGACTCGCGGCATCCAAGTTCCTTACACTTAATGACATTTCCTTCGTTATAAAAAGGTGGTAAAACTCATACTGGCGTAACAGTTAAAAGTTTCTACAACTTTAATGAAGTATTTGTCTGACGGGATAAGTCTAATTGTGCCTCTTAAACCATGGCATTTATAGAATGTATTGTAAAGTGAAAGAAAAAAAAGAATTATACTATTAAAATACGATTATGAATATAAAACAGTATGTTTTTCACATGAATATATTAAATATGCATATTAACTATTCCATAATCTAATATTTAATAACCCAGACAGTAGAAATGTATTTTATTTCTAAATTATATGTAAAAAAAAAAAAAAA